>CM021102.1:505664171-506066244 GCA_007115665.2 Sequoiadendron giganteum
TATTCCATCTTTGCAAGTTTCTCTTAAAGGATTAATTAAAGATGATGCATACCATGCTAATCATTCACATAATCTTGAGTTGCTCAATGAGCACTGATTACAGGCCCTCAATCATCTCCAAGCTTATCAATCTCTAAAAATTATAATCAAGATGTTCTTTCTAGAACTTTCAAGATAGGTGATCTGGTTCTTTATGAGAATTAGAGAAATGTAAATGTGTCGCTTGATCAAAAGGGGAAGTTCGGTCCTAATTGGTTGGGCCCTTACATTATCATCTTTGTGTATGGTTCTAGTGCTTATGGACTGTCGTCTATGGATGGAATGTCTATAAAAGAACCTATCAGTGTGATACATCTTTGTTGATACTATACATAGTGTCTATGTAGCATATGTGTGACGCTCAACCCTTGCATATTTTAGTTAGTTATGTTATGAAACTCCTTAATTAACACATTATCCCTATATTTTGTGTTATGATATGAACATGTGTATGTGATTAGTTTCTTTAATTAGGAAATTATCTATACATGTGTTTTATTATGTTGTGTATCTGTGCATTGCATTTGATTAAGTATTTTTGTTAGGCAATTTGATCATCATTGTATTTAATTAACATACATCCATGTGTGTTTATTAGATCATGATAGCATCTAATCTAAACATACATCCATAAATGTAAAATCCATCACATAACCATACATGAAAGTAAAAGCATACACATAAAGAGCACCATGATGTCAAATCAAGAATCTCATATATATACAAATGTGTATCGTGCACATGGATCACACCATTGTATCAAAATGTGGTGATTATATATATATGTATGTGTCTATACATCAAAATAATGTACAAAATAATATCATCAGTATACAAAATTTGGCACATATACAAAATGGTCCCCTAGCCCCTCGGCACATGGCTCCTTGAGCCCTCTGGTCTTGGTGGTGATGGTAGTCAAGGCTAAACATGAAAGGAAACTTGTAGCCATCTAATGACATTTTCCACATAACCCAAAAGAGAAATCAAAGCAAATAAGTACTAAAAATCCACATGGAAGAGAATAGACAACATGCCCATCAAAAGTGACATAAGATATACCCTAAGAAAACCCTCAAGAGGTAAAAACATAGCCTCCAAAAGTATCCATCACTCATGTATTATTCAATAATAAACATTACAATACATCTTTAAAGCCTCCATGAACACCATTGAAGCATCAAGCCCTCTACAAGCAATCCATGTGAACAAGCATGTAACCACACATCCCATGCCATGCTTCAACCCTCACCAATGCGAACAAGAGCTAACCTATCAACCAACCAACCTTAAACAACTACCCATGTGTTTTATTTTATAGAAACAAGCTCACAGAAAACCGCCTAGTGGTATTACATAAAACCATGTGACTAAAACCATGATTACAAACCATGACCCCACATTTAATATTGGGTACTTTACTAAATTACTTTCTCCAATATTAAATAAATACATTTTTACAAGTTATATTATGTCCTAATGTTACATACAACATAAAGTGGCCCCAATAACATTAGCTCCTAGTAATGCACATACTTCTAGGTCCCCTAGGTACACCACACACATATTAATAGATTAAACATTATAAACATTATGCAAGGTGTACAACACCTAATTCCTAACAGAATAGTCATGATGGAGCACGATCGATATGACTGCGACACTGATAATCTCATGCATAGTTTGTGAACCTCTCCACACAACTCTATTGCCTCCATCTAAAATCGTGCCTCCCACTCTTGGGCCTATCACAGCTCCTCTTGAAGTTGTTGCATCTAGGGATCTACACCCAGCCTCACGACTATCGCCTGCTCTCCAAGGTTATTGATCTGGTTCTGTAGCGAATCATGTTCCCTCTCAAAACTCTCTACCTGTGTCCTAGCGTGATCTCGCTCAATGAGGGTAGTGTCAAGCTCGAATGCGTGCTAATTCCACTGCCCGATTATAGCGGTGACATTGATGATCCTCTGCATGACCTCTACATGTGCCTCCTTGTATGTGGTCCTCAACCACATAATAGACTCAAATAAGTGGGCATGTCTCCCTGTTGATGTCAGCCTATACACATCAAGGATGCCCCCCTATACTAGCATGATAGGGGCCACCTCAAAGATACACCACCCGATGAAGGTGATCCACTGCACCCATAAAGTAGCAGATAATGTTAGTATCAGATGATATAAAAACATGAGGATATATATATGAGATGAAATTGAAACATAAAAGTACTGAAAAGAAATAACATAAATCACTCTCGTACCTAGATCCCCAACCTACCAATGTGGATCAGGAGGGGGTGCAACGCTAGGACCTATGCCTGCTCTTATCGCTACTACTACTGCAGGAGAGATGTTGGGTGTTGAAGGTGGCATCGATGAGATTGAGACTGCAGTTGGGGTGATGAAAGCCTTCATCACCATCTAGGCCTCTCTGTTGCTCTACCTATCACATCACCCTCCTTGTCATCATCACCACCATGATCCTATCCTCCTCCCCCTACCCTTGTGCACTGGCATTTTATGCTGAGGAAATCTGAGAGGGACCTATTGTTGCCCACCATGATCTATAGCCACAGGCGACCCTGACATTGTCGATCGTCAACATCGGAGGCTAATTATCATTATTTGACCCATCATCGCTGACAACAACATCTAGTATGGTAAGATGACAATGATCACCTAGTCTAGTGGTGCTCCTCATTGATCAGATAAATGAGGGGGGAGTCAGGGGGGTTGTCTAAAAAATCTAAAACTATCAGGTGACCATGTGCTAGTAATAAGGTATGATAATATAATCAATGTTCCCTATTGGGAGACAATCACGTTGCATATTTCATAATTTCCCCCTATATGTGGGCTATAACATGCCTCTATATGGTTGCCATATCACCCCATACAATCGCAAAGTATCCATTTGAAGCCGCCAAAAATGAAGATCTTCATACTTCAATCGTGTACCAATGGGTAAACGTGTGCTATCAAGGTACTAGGAGCCATGCCATAGGAAAACTTAACTAGGGTCAGGTACATGTAATATGTGTAAAATCCCACACCACGTATAGGCCATGAGGCTAGGAAATAGATAATGTACATATCACCATAGCTCATTGTATAAATGGGTGAGCATGTTGTGGCTCCAAGTAAAAATGGTCCACTACTCCTCCATCTCATCAATAGTGTGGACGAGGCCCCTGTGTAGATGGGAGCCTTGCCCATCCATAGTAACTCAAAGGACAAATATGACTAGCATCACCCTCTTAATGAGTGGGACAACCATTGTCCCTGCTCAAACCACCATATGTAGATGTGGTTGATAGTATCATTAGGATTTGTATTCCCGACGTAGTACTACTAGCCTTCCAAGGACTCTTGAGCTAATCATGTATCATCATAGGCCACCTATCATTTGTGAATGGGCAAGTTAGTGATTCGATACACATCCTCGAGCATGACCGTCATCTCTCCTATGGGTAGGTGGAAGGAGGAGGTCGATGCATCCCATTGGATTCCATGAGTGTCATAAGCATGGGGGGTTGGTAAATCATATTTGGAAGAGTGTAGGCCCACCACAGGCCCACATGTCGAAGTTTATCAATATCATCAAGGTGTAAATGGGTGGCTTGATCTTGCAGTGTAGTAAGCATGTGCCCACCTTTGTGCTCTTGCATATTTGTCCATTCCTGCAAAGGAAATAAATTACAAGTTAGATCCATCTACATTAAGAAATTCTAGCTTCTACATCAAAAAAATTCCTAAGTTGGCCTTTGGAATGCCAATGCAACTAGAGGTCGTTGATGTACTGTTGAAACAATAGTGCATCGCCCAAACGCCTTTGTGCCAGTCGGATGGTTGCACTACTCTCAAATGGGAAGACCTAAAAAAATACCTAAAAAATGAAAGGTAAGGGTTAGATTCCTTATACTTCATCAACTACGTCACCCCCGATAATGGCCTTGTGCAACTACGTGATCTTAGGGTCCATGTAATCACACCTACGAGGCATTTTGTTGACTTTTCTCTCATAAAAGTCAACAATTCGCTCACGGTGAATAGTGAAAAATGACCCTTCTGTGGGCCCTCCTGGGTATATATAGATCATTTTTGGCCTATTTTTTTGGTAGACATGATCCTTCGATCATCCCAATTTTTAGCCCACCTAATTGGGGGCAAAAATAGGAGAGGGCATATACTCACCTCTTTATCATATTTTTCTTTTGAACCACTGAATTTTTCTTAAGCATTCTTCTCGTCGTGGTAGCTTCTTCTAATTTTTGAGCTAGCCTAAATTTGAGTTTTGCGGAATGAAACTTCATGTTTAGTGTTGTGGTTTCTCGCTGAGCTTGATCGATGGGGGCATCATCAATATCCACCTACTCAACCTCAGTGACCTCTATAGTATCCTTTTTGGCATATATATCTGTAAAAAAAAAAAAAAAAATTGTTATTGCACTAATGTTTTCTTTTCTACTTTAGTGCAAGTGATTTTCCTCAAAAATTAACTCACTAAAGTAAGGGAAAAATGTAATGTCATAAAATTGCACCTCATGGAAATTTTACATTTGGGAATTTTCCCCCCTCCCCCCCCGCATTTATGGCACCTAGTTTCATTTATGACGAGGACCTTATGAGTTAGAATTTTATGATTCCAACTCCATAAGGGGCAACGATGAAGTGTCATCAATCTGCCACCTCATTTCTTGCAAAAGCGGTGCACTAGCATCCTCAAACTTTATGAGTTCAAATGAGAGCTTGGGAACCTTTACCTGTGACATGTGTTGTCGTGGTAGAATCTCAGATGTAATGGCTCTTCCCGCCCATTCACCCACACAAAAATCTCTCTTTCACTCTCATTCTCATTCATTCTCACCATTTGGCTTCACAAATTTCTCTCTCACTCCTTTCTCTTCTTCATCTCATTTCTATGATGAATATCTACTAGATTTACGTCTTATCTATAGCCAAGGATCTCTTGCAAGAATTTAGCATCATGTCTATCAATCTAAGAGGGAGCCACGAGCTATAGGGAACACTCTCTTGCTATCTTGTCTATTTGCTAGCATAATTTATTGTGTCTATATTTTGTAATATCGGTTCTCCTCCATAACGGAGTTAGGTTGTTCATGTGAAGCTTTGTGAGAGGATTAAAAGTGCAGGACCTTCTGTGAGTTAATATCTTACCTTCCTTTTCATTTACTTTCATTCTTTCTTTCTATCAAGTTAGTAGAATAACCAAGCCTCAAATTTTGAATAGATAGAAGATTCTTTGAGTTTTGAACAAGGATTTATCTCTCTATCTGTATGAGATGCCAACTCGTCCCTGAGACAACAGTGCATCACGCTATCATCCCACTCCTGCGCTGATGTCATTTTCCCTAGAAATCTTCTCAATCTACTCTTTCAGTTCCCAAAGTCCTCTATTTGTGAACATATCGTAAACTTTATTTTAAGAATATTTTTGTAATCTATTTCATCTTGAACCTCCACCACTTGAGTCTATGTCATTGAGGTGATCGAGGGAAATTCACTCCATTTAGACCTTTTTTGTTTTGGGACTTGGGAGTAGTGAATCCCCTTCTTCATAGGTTTCCACTAGGAACACCCTCCTAGGTTTAGATGAGTCCAAACTAAAGGAGAGATTATCCACTTTCAATAATTTTCCTCATCACTCACTCTTTGTTGATGGGCTAGTATATCCACCTTTAGGAACAACATATCCTTGGCCTCGAAGTGAGTTGATCCCTCTAGAATTATGAGTAGCAATGCCAAGATGCAACACATTCATTCCAAAAAATTAGTTTCACCCTTTAGTTTCACATGTTTCTTTCCCTATGTCAAATCCATAACTTGTGGAAGTGATATAAATCAACAATGTAATTGTTGAAATGACCCATGAACTTTTAAATTTCAAACTCAAGTTTTGGCCACTTGTTTTCACTACGCTTAACTATTACGTGTCGAGTTGAAACAAATTTTTTTAGTTGCATTTAGCAAGGAGCTTTGAAAATAAATATTTAGTGATGTTAGCTCTGTAACATGCCCATTGTTCTACATGGTAACTTTCCTATTTTTAAACCTCAAGTAAAAGTTTCAAGCATCTAACCATTATGAGGAATTAAAAAAATTCCTCATATAAAAGATAACATGCACATTTGAAATAAACATCTTTCCAAACTTTCTCTTTTGCATTATATCAAAGTGTTACAACTTTCCAATATATTGATATCATAGTAAATAATTCATGGTAACATTTATCTTTTACAATATTTCCATAGACATGGATACAAAATACACATACAAGGCTCCATTGAGCTTAATGTCAATAGATGTATGAATGATCTAGGTAATCTCCTTTTAAATCTTGGTTGCCATCTAATGAGAAGAAGCATCAATCAAGTGCTTTTCAGCCAACCTCGGACTAACTGCGGTCCCCCGCACATCTATCAGTTAGATAGATGGCCCTACCCTTCAACGAAGAGATTGGTTTGGTAACCTCATAATAAGATGACCTTTTCTAAGCTTGGTGGTGTGTCCTAAATGTTTCTAGATTTGTCATACAATGGATATACCTACTCATATGGCATTCCCTGCCTAGTACGTTAATTTGGAACACAATGAACCGACAGTGTAAAAAGTGGCAACTTACAGTACTTTGGCCAAAGTATTCATCACCTGAAATTATGGAGTGGTCGTCACATGCTCACCCACCTTCCTAGCTCGACTTATATATGACCATTCATAACTATGCATAGACTATCCCCTTCACTAGATTATCCTAACCCTAGGAATAACCTATTACCTCTATATTTAACTAAAACATCTACGAAGTAACCATAGTAACTCTAAGAATCAACTACTTTAAACATTAGCTATGTAAGCTATATCCCTAATATAATATTTATCCCCACTATATCCACCCATTCCTTAATATGGAATATGTGCAAACACTTCAAGCAATATAGATCTTTATACTAAATACAACAAGCTTCCTTTCACTATCATAAAAGAATAGAATAATATTTCCCTAATAAGAAATATAACTAACTTCCCAAACAAAACAAACAATGTCACACAACATTTTCAAGTACATAAAACAAATTATAAAAGTGTAGGGATTAGCATGCATGTTTACACAATGGTTTCAATTAATCGATTTGGTTTCCCAACATAGCCTTCCGAAATCAGTAATTAGCTCCCAAATAACTTTCTTCCACTTTACCAAAGACTCCCTCTCAAAATCCTCTCTCAATTCTCTCAAAAAATCTCTCACAACTCAAGAAATCAAAATATAATAACTCTAAAAATCACAAGAATGTAGATATGCGTCCCTATTGAGGTAGATAACTTCTCTATTTATACACAAAGATCAACAACTGAGGGCTAGAAATAGGGTATCAAGAATGCAACTTCTCAACTCAAATGATTTGACTCAATAATGTAAATTAAAGGTGGCAACTAAAATTGGTGCATAGTGAACACATACACAACCATGGTGAATGAGTTGCACTTCTCAAATGAACAACAAGTAAGATAATCAAAAATGCAAGGTATTGTCTTCTACAGGTCAACTTACATAGACAGTTGCACACTTGACTATTTCCCATATTTCAAAATGCTTCACAATTTGGGAATTTATATTGAAAAATAGACTTCTAATCGATTCATATCATTGTCAGTTGGCATCATATTATTGCATTCATGTCATATAACATGGGTCATTGTTTGTTGTTTTTACTTGGTTGACTTACTTCCTGTACATGAGCATTTACTATTGTTTTATTTTTGACAAAGTCTTTGGCAGCTTATTTACATGTTGGTTGGCAAACAAAACCATGCGCTTAACTTTAGCGCTACCATATTTCATTAAACTCAACACTTTAAATGGTTTTATACGATGTTTAATGTGTTATTCACATATCTATTGATGCACACAATACTTAACTTTTGCTAAGTTACGTTTAAAATGCTATGCACTATAGAAATCATTACTATTTATATATATAATATATATAACATATATATCACAAATTAATATGTATATAAGTATATATATGTATGTATATGTATATATACATAATTTACAAGTTAATAGAGTTGTATTATTCAATATACAAATACACATGTATCTTTATATTCCATATATAATAATGTATGCATATATACATATATATATGTATCTATATTAATATACTTGTATGGATGTTTTCATTACGTCGATACATACACGTATGTTAATATATATATATATATATATATATATATGAGTATATACATATATACATATGTATATATGTATGTATATACTCATATACTATATATATCATACTTTGATATTTATACACATATTAACACAATCATATCGATCGACATATATACATGGAATATATATGTGTGTGTGTGACCTTGTCCGATTGATATTCCCATGCATATGGGCAATTTGTCCATGAGCATGCGTAGATACATCTATCTATGTATACTCACGCGCATAATTACTCATGTGTATGAGTTTATCGTTGACACATACATATATACACATATACACTTTTATGTATGTATATCCTATTAATTTAATAGAAACATGTAAATAATAACTCACTCATCACAAAGAGACTCGACATTGTAAACCCCTTAACAAGAACATCCACAAGTAAACCACAAGAAAGACTAAAGGTAACTTACCATTTCTCAAACAATTATCCTAACTTGGCCAAACTAGAAGTGTGTGTGTGTGTGTGTGAAAGCTCAGTTTAGGTCTTTCTCAAAGGTTACTAGACCAGGTTCTTCTCCCTGAGTGATACTTCCCCTATCTTCAGGAGGCTTGATTCAATTCCTGCATCCAACTTAGTACATTGCAATAGTAGTAAGTTGAAAATAATACATTCATTTGCATCAAATATTTCACAATCAGAATCATTTCATAACATCAAATTAAATCAACATTTATTCATCATATTTACAAAACACATAAAACATAAATACACTCATTTAAAGCATTTTCACCCAACTAGGTAAATGTAAATAAGTAGTAGCACAATAGGGTGTAACAAGCTCTATATGAGAATTTTATAACATATTACATGTTTGCTTCTTGTCTTTATTTATCTCTCAAATTCATTGACTTGGTATTCTTACAAGGTTTGACAAGGGAGGAGTTATCCCTGTCATGTGCAAAATCTTGACCATACAACTAAATTCTTATTCAAGTTTAGAAGTAGAGGCAAATAGTTTCCAAGTTTAAAAATTGTTATAGATCAAATTCATGTAGAAGAGTCAAATACATGATTATGGGATTGATTCAAGAATTGTGTAGAGAAAATATAAATTCATGAAAGTGATCCAAATAGGAATTATAAATTGTAATGATTCTAGTGTACATTCATTTGACATGTCTTGATTTTTTATTGTAGGAATACATTAGTTAGACACACTTGATAGAGCTTGTCTATACATTGAACTAAGAGCTAAGTACCACTATTCATTTATTTAATTTTCTAAAGCATTTAATTCAATATATTTACCATTCCTAGCTCTTATTCATAAGGATTAAATTTACTAATATTCATTTAATTAATTTTTTCAAGGATTTATGTGATGAATATTTTTTCTAAGGGTTATAATTACACTACATAAGATAAATAAACATACTCAATTTGCAAACAAATAACCTATATAACAAAGTTAGGATTGATTTAATGAAATTAAAATAAATATGATAATTAAAAAAGAGGATAGAGAGCTTATATTTAAGATTGTTAATGGTTAAATGATGTTGACATTATTCTAAAATGTTTTAGCACTTGCAAAAAATTAACTACCTCTATTTATTATGCTCTTCATAACATGATCATGTTAGCATGATATATTATTACATAAGATATAATCAATCATTAGGAACATAAATATATAATTATAGGATAGATACATGATAAGGATCCAAGCATGAAAAATATGTAAGAGGAATGATAATGATTGAAATGTTTAAGCATAAGCTTGATATAGATGATAAGCCATTGTAAAACCTCATACTTTAATAGATTATCAGCTTTGTTAACCTAGGTGGTGTTTGAAGGATATCTGCAATAGGAAACTAAATACATTATCCCAGTAGTCTTTATAATCCTAATTATCCTACTCAAACAATTCTTGAAAATAAGTTGCTTGCTAGAGTTGAAAGTGTATATTATGGAATGAAAAAATGTTTATGCCGAAGTTAAATCCAAACTATGTAATTAATAAAAAATAAAACTATTTGAAATATAAAATAAAATCACACTTATCAAACTACGAAATTTAGGAAACAACTTATCTATTTTATTGAAATGAATCTAATCATTCAAACTTTTTAAGCAAACAAAATTGAATGAAATTATTCTTAAGTAACTTAAGTTTTTTGATGTTTGTGTTCTTTTCACTTTTATGATTTGCAAGGAAATAAAACTTACTATCACAACAATAATAGAACTTAACAACTAACCTATAGACACACTTGACATAAGATAAACAATATTAAAATTAACATGTTATTCACTTAACACAACTTTTAATCTAACAAATGTATGAATTATTCTAATGATAATAATTAACATAAATATTTAGCTCGAAGGGGTGGCGTAGTTGGATAAGGGTGGTTGATCTCAGTTTGTGATGTCCTGATTTTGACTCAACACCTTGGTTGACTCGATGGTGGGTGCTTACGAGTTGTGTCCATCATCCCCAAAAAATCATCTCACCTCGACTAAGGACTATGTTGGGTTGTGGGGACACCCCGAGTTATAAAAAAAATACTTAACATAAATATTCATCTATATAAATGGTGTTCTTCTTATCTAATCGAGTGGTTAGCTCTTTGGAGATTAGAACTTGAACTCACAAAACATGTATGCACAATTTACAAATTTTGCAAAGGAAAAAACTATATTGCATTCCTCAAACTTATTCATACCATAAAGATAACAACTAATTATCTTCTTGAAAGATAAAAAAAATACCTAATTCCTAGCATCTTGCCAATCATGCATGTTTGATTTTAAAGTATTTAACATAAATATTTAAAACATAATAAATAAAGTAGCTTGTTAAGTTAGTGTAGAGCATATTGTGAGCATAAAATAAGGAAAGTATGAAAAAGATTCCTTTTGAGAGTTTATATTCTATTGAGTTTTTCTCTCCATCAATTAGTAGAGCCAAGATGCGATGCATTATTATTTTCCTTTTGAAAATTAACAAGTCAAAGTATTTATGCGTGCAATAGGAAGTGGTTGCATCAAAATAGGAGCATGATCCTTGTAGCTAGCATGATCGTTTCAAAGCGAGCTCTTTGGAGTTGGGTATAATTTCACTATCTCCACTGCCTTATTTTAATAAAAAAATGTAAATTTTCACAATAGCTTGTTGGAATTTAGACTCCTATTAACTCAAAATAGAAAGAATAGAAATATGCACATTATCCTACTCAAAATAACTAATAGTTTTTTTATACAACCTATTAATTTAGCATGAAAAGGAAATTTTGATAGAGATAGAGGGTACTTTATCTCAAAATTGATGAGGCTAAACTTTCCCTCATCAATATACTATAGGGTAAAAATTTACCACTAGATGAAGCATTGATTAGTATTTTAACTTGAAAATGGTATCATAATGAATAATTGATTAGGATCATAACATAACATGAATATGTCATCATAAGATACGATCACTACATGGTATCAAGACATAATATATCATAAGATAGCATTAGAGACATATCATGAACATGTAAATAATAAATTTAACATTGATCCCTTATGAGATGAATAAGAATTGGAATCATGGAAAAAAGAAAACCAAAGAAACATGACACATATCAAAGGGGATAAAATATAAAGAAGAAACATGTGAAAATTTAAAGTTGATATCAAAGGAGGTATATTGGCCAATTGATGAAGATATAAGGAGATAAAATTTATAACATAAAGGATATTCCAAATAGTGGGGAATTCAAAGCATATAGAAGGTATAAACAATGATAGGAAAACAAGAAAAGCATGGAAAAGGATGTAATAATCATGTGCACATATAAGATATCAGGGAATGTGAAAAGATGAAAGAAAAAATAAACACATGCAAACAAATAAACAATATGGAAAAGTATAGGTTTTAAGCAAGGAACACAAAAAGGATGCTCCCAAGTAAGGAAAATAAGACATGAAAATATGAAAGAGGGTAATATAATCAAAATTCCAAAGTGTCTAGGATACACAAGGTAGATTAAAGAAATAATGAAGGAGAAGCATGGCATACATGACACAACGTGAAAAAAGGAAAGTGAATATCATAAAGTGTAGCAATTAATAAGAAAGATAGATGGAAATATTTAATAAATGTAGCCATCCTCATTGGGTGTATCAATAATATACTTAGAAAACATATCATTATCAAAATAAATGCCTTTTGTGGGACTATCCATTCCTTCATTAAGCGAAACCCTATAAAAAGAGTGAAATATATGGATGCCAAGTTGATGGATGCTTTAAAAGAACTAATTTAGATGTTCTATTAGGAGACTTCTCTTTTATTTCATGTGTAACATTGACATAAGGTGTGTTGTGGTGAATAATTCCTATTCTTTAAAGAATATTAGGAGAACCCTTGTTGTTTGCGTTTATGTGATTATTCTTGTCATTTGAAGAAGTCATGTGCTCATGAGTATGTTGAATGTTTATCTTACCTTTGTTTATAAATATCCTTAACTTCATGCTTGAATTCATGTCATTTATCTATAAAATGTTTGTATGCAATTATAAGCAGAAAAGTACTTAGCCTTGTGTAGTACAAGCTTATAGTTATCCATTGGGTTGACAAGAGGTAAGGTAACACGATTGTGTTTCAAAATTTGTCCCAATACTATATGTGGAGGCTCCTTTGATGTAGTGAATTATCTAAATTGATTTTGTATTGGGAAGTGCATTATCACCATCATGAATATCATTAGGTACATTCTCATTGCCCCATTTTCTAAATATAAAAAGGATCTTTTAATAAAGAATTTTTTATTTGCATACAATACCAAACAAATATGAACATAAACAATAAACCTTGGAAAAAGCTCATTCATCGATAATGAGAAGTAAGCCATCAATAAATTTATATAAAGCTTAACATCTCATAATGCAAATTTCATATAAGTAATCAAAGCTAAAAAAATTATTTAGTTCATGTTATGTTGCTTACATTGTATGAATTATGTGATAGATGACTTATGCTCATTATTGTAATGAAAATGCTTTAGAAAACAAGAGGCTAACTCTATAAACAAAGTCATAAAAGCATGAGACAAGGAATAAAACCATTTATATACATGACTACTCATGAAGATAAAACTATATAAAGGCATATTGGAAATGATTTGGCAAGTAATTTATCTTCATGAAGATAAGAAAATAATATGGTAGTGAAATTCCTTAGATGAAGTAATGGATCACCTTCACATCACACTTTGTAAAATAATATGCCATCAATCTACTTGGCGAATGATGAATCAAAATCATATACCAAAGGATTGTGGAATATTTCACTAGTATTGTCTCATGGTTATTATATTTGAGCATAAGTATCAACATACCATTATAAATGGTCAATCCCAATGATGAGTTAGTTCGCATAGGGTGAAATATCACACACAACATGTTATAATACATATATGCATGCATCATGTCATGTTTACTAGTGAGTAGAGGATGTGACATATGTATCACCAACTATTAACACATTATCCTCACACATACTAAGTGAAAATTGTGAAATATCTTTATGTCGTTCTTCATCCTTTAACATGTCTAAATCATGCCTTAGTGTAGGAGGAGGTGTATAAGAATGTATTATATAATTATCAATAGAAAAAACATAGCAAGAAAGTATGAAATAATTATAATGTGGGTCTCATAAAAGCTGAGTAATATCTCTCACCTATAGGATAAATAAGCATTTCTCCTCCATTAACACCATTCCTACTCCTTGACCCATCAAAATAGAGCTGCCATAACTCTTCAATTGTTGTTCACACTGTTATTTTTCATCTTTTACCAAGTTAGGGACAACAACATCTTGCTCATGAATCAAATAGATACCCAACCTCGCTTCATCCATATGCTTGAATGGATCAACTTCATATTTCTTAGCTACCCACTCATCTAAAAACAAATCAACAATGCCTTCTATCAGAATATTAGGCTCTTGAACATCAGGTTGTTCTTTTTGCTCGTGAATGGTAAAATTTGCATTCATAACACTAGGAATGTAAGGCTCTATATGGTATTTTGTAATTGGATCTTATTTTACTATCACCCTAGTTCCAAACCTTGTTCTTAAAAACATGTGTAACCAATCAACAGATAGATAACAACCTAACTTTGTAGTGAAGTCTTTGGAAAGGCATATGGTGAAGTACTATGGTAGATCAATGACATAAATTTCTTGAGCTATGGAAAAATTGGGCAAGCATGCAAAGTAAGGCTCAAGTTCTTAATGAATCCAATGGTATTGATGGTTGTCCCATCCAATTGCACCACTCCTTTTCCAAGAGGCTCATATGATAAACAATGTTTGTCAACTATTTGTTTGGGCATCACAGAACTACTTGCACTTGAATCAATCATGCAATTATGAATAAGGTATTGACCAATAATCAAAGGTACATACAATGGAGGTGGCTTTGTATCTTTGGTTTGTTCTTCGATTTTAACTGTTGGAGTACTAATGAGTGCAAATTTGGGTTGCTCTCTGGAACACTCGCTTGACAAAGTAACACTAGATAAGGCCTTTTGCAATAAGTCTTTTTGCCCAAGAAGTGATTTTGAATCCCACATTGACATCCTAACATTTGCTTTCTTCATATGATCCAAAATATTGAATGGAATGGTACTAACCTTGGGTTGTCCTTTTGGAACATTAGCTTATCCTTGTGTTTGTAGTGGTTGTGATTGAATTTTAGACTTCTCCTTGTTCACTATAGGTTGTCCTCTTGGTAGTATTTGCACATTTGGTGTATGTGATGGACCAACAGTGCTTTGATAATCTATATGAGCTTGATTTTACCCCTTATTAGCTTGTTGTCCTATATCAACAAGCCTCTTTTTTTCCCTTGTATTGGTTACAATGGAGTGAGATGACAGATTCTGTGCATTTGGATGATTCACCCCACAAAACTCTTCACGTTGCCAATTCATCAAAGTGGCATCTTGATGACTTTGATCAACATTAGAACCCTTTTGTTCATGATTTTCTTGTGTTGAATCTTGTGGAGCAACAATGTTATGCTATACCGTGAGGTCTCGATCGATCACTCCATTCAAACATGTGGCTTGGTTATAAGGTTTTTACATGGAAAACACCACTAATAGTCCTGTGCCATGTAACTTTGTACTGGTACCAACTCTTTATAAGTGTTGGCAGTGTTCTGATTGTAAGGTTGATAAGGCCTTGCATTAAAATTCCTTCTTTGACCTTGAGGATTAACATGGTAAGGACACCTATTAGGCCAATTGGGATAATGTTTGAAATTCTCATTTTGCTACTTCTTTATGTTGACGAATTCATTACTGGAAAGGTCTATAATATACCTTTTATCTCTTGAAATCATGAGATGGAGCTGGGACAACCTTTTCTTGAACAAAATTTGGATAAATGAATGTTGGTATAGTAGGGACAACAACTATTGAGGGTAATGGAAATGGTATAGGTGGTTGCACCTCAAGAAAATAGGCATTAGAGGCCTTGGGGCTATTTTACAGCTTATATGATTTTATTTTTTGCTCTAATGGCGATATCATATGCATTAGGACATGTATTTCAACCCATTGACTGGAACATCATGGATATATCACTATTAAGGACTTTAATGAAATATAAAAATGCATGTTGAGTTGAAGGCCTTATCGTTGTTGGTATTCTGGAAATAGAAGTTGAAATCATACATATGCTCATGTGGAGCTCTCTTGATTGTAGTTAGCTACTCCACCAAAGACAAATGATCTGACTTATCTTCAATTGTTTTGAGTAATCCATCACCTAGTTCATCCCATGTTCTGATTGAATTGATAACCAAACTCCTGAACCATTACAAAGCTTTTCCCTTCAGTGATGCAACTGAGAGCCTGATTGCTACGTTCTCAACTGTGATATTATGAATTGAGCATAATGAAGACACATCTTTGATATTCTCAATAGGTGTGGTTTGATCTTCTCCTATGAAAAAAGGTAAGCTTCTAAGGGCTGCAACATGTATATCACCATGTTGAGCAAGATTCAATAGGCTTCCCCCATTAAATAGTGCAAAAGAAAACTGCATTGCCATTGGAATTGTTGGCACTCATGTATTCAATGCTAAAACTCTTAGTATAGGACTTGTAGGCCTATGATTTGGAGGCGTAGAACATGATCTAGTTGGTGGACTAAGAATCTTTCTCGTTGCCCTCCCTTTTCTTCTTGGCAGTGATTGTTGTGAATACTCAAAAGGAGTAGAACTTCCTCTTTTTACACTCTTCTCATGTGTTGCTTACACTAGATTTGCTTCAAAATCAAAGATTAGAGTTTCCAGGTATATGTTTACAACCTCAAAAAGGCCAAAAAATCTGTTGTATATACCAAAACAATAGTGAAAACTTAGTATTTCTTAACTAAAATGATTTTCAATGTCCCATCGAGCATGCTAAAAATTGTTGTCACGAGGATATCACCCTTAGCCAAGTATAAAATTTAGCTATCTTGTGAAACATGGGATCATCTTCAGACTATGAGTTGCCTATAGTGAAGATGAACCTCTAAATTAGGTTGGTTCCCTTGATGGACCTCCTAAAAGCTTGCTGGTTTGATAAGAAAAACGATAGAAAACTAAAAATTGAGATAAACTAGACCTAAGAGGTGATGCACCAATGATGAAAGATTTGTACTTATTATCGTAACTCACAATTCTTCTCAAAAAGTCAGTCTAACCCTATGCACAACTCAATTTTGACCAACTCATACAAGAGTGTTTCAAAGGAAGGTTATGCTTGAAGTTTTGTTGAAGGAAAATTGTGTGTTTTCACAACTACGAACTCTAAAATAAGCTAACACAACCTAGGACCTACATAAATTTTCATATTATTGCTTGAAAAAATAATTGCAAATGAGACCTAACTCAAGGATTTAATGCTTAAATAACACAAATTACCTCAAATAATTCACAATATCACTCCATACACGGTTTTTGAGAAGGAAAACTTGCTACTTTTATTGATAAAAATGGAGTTTTACTTGTACAATCTTTAAAAATACTAAAAATAAAACTAACTTGTCGCTCTATAATTCTCAAAACAAGTTACAATACATCTCTTTTGCATAAGGCAAAAAGAGGAATGAAAGATCTAACTCATTAAGAGTTGCAATGATTTGTATTATAGAAGACCTCCTCAGTTAACTAAACTCAAACCTTGTGGAAGATGTTGAGTATGCATAGAGAGTTGAACTAGATGTGAACTGAAAGCAAAATATTGCAAACTTTGGTGTAGAAGAGTTGACTTGACCTCTTTGACTTTATGACTCTTGCATGATCCTTGGAACTCCACAACCAACTAAACTTGAATTGATCTTTAAATTTGCATGATGTTGATTGAAAAGTTGAGTTTAAAATCTTTGCATGAAGTCTTCAATTTTTTGGGAGTACAAGGTAAAAAAGCCTTTATTTTAGGGACCTAAACTATCTCAAAATGTTCAATTTTGGCTTCAAACTCCCCCTAACTCTAGTTGTGCCCATGAGAGCTTCTTAAGTAGGCCAAAACTTCCTCTAAGTGCTTGAAAATTGACCTTAAAGGCCACTTAACTCCCCATTATCTTATGGATATCCTTTGCATGGTGATAGGTAGACAACTAGGTCTTTATCGATATTTTGCCTTGGTATGATTGTCCTTTCATCTTAACACTGCTCCCCTTGTATGGTCATGATATTTGCATTTTTATATGTGGCTAAACCTTCTATATACCTTTGTCCCTTGTTATCTTCTCTACACTCTTAAACCTTCCTAGGTTTTTATTTTGAAAACTATGTTGTCATACAATCATTTATCATTTGTCATGCATTTTTTGGAAGATATTTGTTGCCCTCATTATCATAAAGCTCTTATTGCACTATTTCACTGTCATAACATTGCTTTATATGTCCTATTGACTGTCATCTACTTGTTGCCCAATGTTATAGGACTGTAGTTGGAAGATTTATGACCATTGTCCTTTCAAAGGACTATCATAGACTCCTTATGACCACTGTCCTCTCTATTTGCTTGTTATTTGATACCTCTATATTGGCTCTGGTAAGTGACTACTATAATGGATAGTTTTTCCTTGTGGATCATAGTCATTGGGATTGTTCTTACATGTGAGGTTCATAAAGACATTGTTGACAAGGTGAATGCCAATTTTGAAAACTTTAATATGCATATTTTTCATCGTGCTATCTTCTTCATGAATGGGACTGTGATCCTCTTATTGACTATGACCTTCTCATTTGACTGCGATCTTTTGCATGATCCTAGATTGTTCGTCTTTTTTACATAGTTAGGGTCCTCAAAGCATAGTTACGAAGGGTTTTAAAATCATATTCAAGGTCTTCAAACAATGATTTGTAACTGGCAACTTATGATTGTCCTATGGTTGGATTTCATGCAGGCTACCTTCTAAAGGATCTAAGGTCCTCATGGTTTGTGCCTTCAATATGACAATCTTCCCCCAAAGGGACTATCATGAACCCTAATTCATAGCATATTGGTTTGAATGCTCTATGGACTGTAATACCTCACATGGGTTGTTATGTTGCTACCCATTACACCTATGTTTGCCACCTTTAACTCTAGGTTGTCATCATCATATACCTCTACCCCTTTTATGACTTTATCATCATTTTACTATGAGCTCCTATGGATTTTTACTATCTTGTGATGAGACTGTCTTTAAACCCTTCACCTTTTCTATTTCTTATGCCACCAAACTACCCTTTCATAGACTATGATTGTTGCTAACATTGATATTAATGCCCATAGGTTTATGATTGTCTTAATGCCCTTAGGTTTTGACATTATTGATTGTTATGCCCTTTTTCTTTCACTGGGCTTTGTATTTTCATTTGTCATTGGTTATCATACATTTATCATGGTTGACTATCCTTGGCTTTTTGACTTTAGAAAATTGCCCTTTCTCAACCTTTATGACAATCATCTTATGTGATGGTTGTATTGGCAATATGATTTCCATTGATATCAAAATGGCATCTCATTTATGTCAAAGGAAATCTTAGTAATATTAGATGAGGAGTTGTTGGTTGATGTCAAAAAGGGCATTAGTGAAGCAAATAGTGAAGTGTTAAAAAAGTTTGGGCATCGAACTTCAGGATTGAGGCTTACTCGATACTACAAGGTTTTAGACTTCAACCATACCTCTTATCGAATGCCTTAAAGGAAATGAAGAAAGTTTGAGTAAATTCCAAAAGGATTCAAACATTGAGCATCAAAAATATCTAATACCGATTACACAAAGTAAAAGGAGTCAGAAAGGTGTAAGTCTAAAAAGGCATTAGACATCAAACTTTGACGTTAAGGCTTATGCCTTGCCAAAAAGTGGTGAAAGGGGTATGAAGGAACCCCGAACCCTGACACCTGTAAGGGTTAATTCTTATTCAAAGGAATTATCTGGGCATCATGATTCAATAGGAAGGATTACACCTTACCAAAAGGATAGTAAGTAGTATGGTGGATGAGCGAACTCTGATATTTGACATCTCAAAGAAGTTGTTTCAGTCATGGCATCTAATAGGTTTTATATTTTTATATTGATTGGATGTTGGTCATTACCAGTCTCTTAAGTCATAACTTAATCCTTTGAAGTCATTGTGGTGATCGACCCCTTGACCTAGCTTTATTTACCCAAAATTTTGCTACCTTGAAGTTATCGGTCTTTTCGTTAGTTATCGAAACCTTGTTGGTCGTCACCCAGGTTTTCATAACCTTTTCTTCTCCCAACGCATTGTAACTTCTAGTTTGTGGTTCATCTCTTTGAAGTTCCAAATTATGTTGGTGCCTAAGTTGTAACCTTTAAAAGTGTTGATTAAGTTTAAGTCATTTTGGAGTTTTGTCCAAGTTAAGAAACCTCCGTCAATTATCAACAAAGTTATCAGAACTTCTTTCCTTCCCGCTCGTTGGAAACAAAAGCTTTGTTTTAAGAAAAAAGGTGAAAAATACACTGGTGACAAAGGGTTTCTATATTTTATAAAGGTTATGAAACCTCCATCGGTCGCTAACAAGGTTATAAGAACATCTCTTTCTACCGAGGCTAGAATAGTGGAATATGATGTCAGCATGAAGACAGGTAGCATTTCATGATTACATCTCTCATGTTCTTTGCATCATGAATTTCACTCTCAAAGTCGAGCAAACATGTGATATGCGATGGAAAGCTTGGTGGGCCTTCTATTTCAAATTAGCGATGGAGTGATATGATGACACGTGTTTGTGAGAGCGATATGCAACAACGAGTGGAGTATGATGTAAGCAGACAGATGGCATATCGTTGCTAGCTTGTTGAGAGTATGGTGGGTCTTTGGCTTAGCCCTACGGGAGTGTGGTATAATGACAAGTGTCCTCAAGGAACATATGGCAAGTTTTGATTGCATCGCATAGGTAATTCACATCGTTGTTGTGAATTACATCGTGTTGAGTAAAAAGCGATATGCGATGAGCATGGTGGGTCCAAGACTTTAATCAATGACCGAATGAAATAATGACACATGTTCAGGATGACATATGGTAGATGACTATTGCATCGTGCAACTCTTTCGCATCGTGGATATGGTTTTTGAGCCCTAATTAGAAAAGCGATATGTATATATGATGCGATGGAGATCAACGACTTGGGTTTAAGGGAAGTTAATCTGATGGTCATGTTTTAAAGGTGTTGAGGTTAATGGAGAATTGTTAGATTGTGGTGCAAAGATAACATATTGACGACTAGTATTCATTAGATTTGATTCCACAATGATCAAGCGGTGGAGCTCATAGTCAAGTGGTGAAAGATTGCATATAGGACATAATTGATTGTTGTAACCACTCCAACTAGTCAATTTGATTGGTGATGAGATGGGTAGATAATGACATAGAGATGAAGGTGGTTAGAATATCAAATACATATCGATTATGCAAGAAATGACATTTAATGCGTATCTGATCTAGGGTTTGCAGGTTGCTAAAAATAGAAAATACATTGAATCTAGATAGAGTGTGCATGGCTCAAGGTATTGAATGTCGTCGGTGGTGTTTGGCTCGAGGTGTAGAAGAAACTTGTTGGTGAGGGAAAGTATGTGAAGTTTAACAAAAGAGGTAGATGAACGAGTGAGGATAGAGTATGCATATGTCATGAGAAGAAGACCTAGACTGCAACTCAAAAAATCATCTAGGGTATGCATTAAGTGTGAAGCAGTGCAAAGAGAATGTTGAACAGAGGAGTGAGTTAGAACAAAGGATGTTCTAAAGTGTAGATCACAGAGGGGAGAAGAGAGAGTGAGGTATGTGTTACTAGGATTATAGTAGCAACAATAAAGAGAATGCTTGCATAGATGTAAAACAAAGTATGAGCAGTTACATATCAGACTTGCAACAAAGAACTGGATTCAAGTGAATCAATTGCAATTTGGAGTTGTAGCTCCAACATTTTCATTGTAAATCTAACTGGTTGGTGCCATTAGATAGTTGATTTTGTGCTCAATGTAGGGAGTGGGTGCATCTTTGGAGTTGGTGCTCCTAAATCAAGGGATTGGTGTCTCCTTAGGGTTGGTGCCCTCAAACATTATAACCAGTGAGGTTCTATTGTGAGGCTAGATTTGAGTAGTAGATTCAAGTAGCTTTTCTCATCGTGGTTTTTCCCATATTGGGTTTTCCACGTATATCTGGTGTTATGTATGCATGTGTGTGTTAATCTCTATGTATATACTTTTATATTGGTTTAAAAGTAATAAAGAACTAGTTTTAATTGATCTACTGATTCATCCCCCCTTTTAGTAGATTGTTATGTTCCAACATGTTGTTTTATTTTGCATTTGTTGCCTTTAGGTCTTAATCCCTTAAAACTACCCTAAAGACTATCTTGCATTATAAGACTGAATATGACTGTCTTTTCAAATGCATCTGCCCTTCATCCTTTGTATGACAAACGTTAAATTTAGTCTTCATGGTTGTCCTCTTTATGTAATATTCTTGGTTTGATGATTGCCATATGAACATTGTGATTGCCTCCTTGAAATGACTACCTTCTTTAAAGTAACCTTGAGATAATGAATTCATGATTATAACCCTTGTGAATCAATTTTAAATGGTCTATTCTAGTTGCATCAATCTCACTTTGAACAACCTGTGTCTCCTTATTCAGACCCTTGCTTTGTTGATTGTCATGACATATGTGAAAAATTTATCTTAGTTCTCAAATATGCCTCAAGAAACTCTACCCTTGGTGTGGGCTGCTATTTCCTTCACTCACCTTCCTTCATGATGCAATCAATGTCCTCTTTATTGTGAGATTAATGTTTATTCAAGGCAAAAACTATGTATGGACTTTGTCATGCATTTTCTTCCTACTATCACATCTATTGTGGTTTCATGGTTATCCTTTTGACAAATAGTGTCCTTTTCTATTTTCAATACACTATCACAAGAACATTGACTACAATATTTCTTCTTAGCATGATGAGGCCTTTGACATACTTTTTTCTATTAGCCTTTTTGTATATACCTTTGCATTGCATGACATCTATCCTCACTTTAAACTATCCAACTAACTCATCATTGTATAGTCCTCCATATGTATTGACATAGCATCTTAAACTACCCTTTTAGAATAATGCTTTCATGATCATTTGATCTACCATATTACAGTTGTCCATTAAATTCATGGCATGTTGATCCTTCTACAAACTGAGTAGGTGGTAAAGAAGATATAGATTCATTCAAAAGAATAGGAGATGATGGATTAGCTTCCATTCTTTTAGTATGGAAAACTTTTTCCTGAAATGATGATAGATCATTGCACATCATACCATTCATCAAAGACATGTCAACCAATTGAGTCAAAAGAAAATTGGTATTGCTATAAAAGTTGTGGCTAGCTAAAGATATAGTAGACTATGGAGATAAAAGATTACAGTAGGCTTGTCTGCTATCCTTTGATGGCTTTCTAAGACTTTATTTGATAAAAGGTTGTCTTTTATTTCTTTGCACAATCCATTGCCCTTTCAGGTGACTACCTTTCTTTGTTATTGCCTTGTTGAATGCTTTATGAACCTTGTCTCAAACTCTCAAAGAAAAAAATGGCTTGAAGCCATCACTCATAACAATGAAAATCTTCAACCTTGTTCAAATAATGAAATAATAGTGTTGCTTGAGAAACAAGAAGAACATAATGCATGAATGAGAAGGCTCAACTAAACAATGATTTCTAGGCCATGATAAAACCCACGACACCCTACATGATTGCATTTGATAAAAATCCATGCCTAGTTTCCCTTATGCAATTGTTTAAAGTTTAGAACTAGAAGATAACCTCAAGATTCTTTACATACCTGAAAACACCATAGAAATCTCACGCCAATCCTGAGAACAAGTGTTTTGAAAAACCTTTGGTTGCCATGCAAAGTCCTTGAACTACTGTTCAAATGGTTCTTAAAATTGTTGAAAAACTCTAAAGTTTTCCTTCACATGAGGTCCTTTGTTCAACCTTTGCTTTTTTCCAAACTTAGCCCAACTTCACCATCACTTTCCTTCCTTTATGCAACATTAATCCTTTATGGAATTGCATGCATTTTTCTCTTTTGGTGTGGGAACCTTTTGCTTTATTTTACTTTGCATGCTATTCTTCATGTCTTGGGCGTGAAAACTCCTTCCATTGCTTTTTAAAAATATTTTTCTTACAAGATTTGGAATCAAAAGATCAAAATCCTCTTTTACCTCCTTTTTCCCTTTTGACTCGAGACCAAAAATAATATTATCTAAATGGAACGCTTAAATGATGTCAATTATTTTTTTTTGTAAAAAATGGACTACAATGGTAAGTAGGTATATCCTGATCACATGAGAGAAGGTCGCTAGATGTATCATGATGTAAGGCTAAAGTGTCACCAATACAATCGAAAGTACAAGAAGGAAATGTGCTCAAAGGTAACACACTAACATTATCGTGGCATCATTGTAGTAATAAGAGTAGAAGCATCATGAATCTTGTCAACAAGTGAAGTAAGTATGTTTGAGAAAGAGAGAAAAGTAATGTCAAGATCTATGAAGGAGTAAAAATCACATGCACATGATATGAAGAAATGAGATCCATAGAAGAGAGATCCCCATCCATAAGATAAAAAAGGCATGAGAGAGTTAGGGATGGAAGGATTGAACAATACAAAACATAGAAATAAATAAAAAATGATAATATATGCTTGGATAACCAAGAGCAATGTTCTATAAGAATCCATAATAAGAGATGCGACAATTACACACAAACCACTAGGGTTAGGTAGAAGAGAATAAAGTAAGCAAGGTCCTAAATAGATAAAATGAAAAATATAGGAATGACCTAAGGGTTGAAAAAAATAAGAAGTCAACAATAAGATCTGAAATAAGTGAGAAATGCAAACCTAAAGGCCAAAGCAAGGTTGGGTAGGGTGGTAACAAGATTATATGATGCGATGTAAACGAAATCCTAAAAGAAGTAAAGTAATGAATGTTCATGTAAGAACACAATCAAACCTTGGGTAATACAATACAAAAAACAAGTAGTAAAAAAGATCTAAAAGCCCAATGAAAGATAATAGATCTCAAGGGAAAGTCTTAGGTTATGTACAAAAATATCTAGTTTACAAAGATAAAATTTTTTAATCACACTAATACAAATATCCATGCTAATCAAATAGAGTTTGGACTAATAATATAACTAAAATAAATGTGATAATTTAATAAGAGGATGAAGGGGTTTAGCTCTAGGACGGGTCAATGAGTTTGACTCGAAAACTACACGGTTGAATCCTGATAGCAATATCATAATACATAAATGATTTAGACATATTTCTAGAATGATTTATCATTATTAAAAAATAATTGCCTGTATTTGTTATGCTCTTTATAATAAATGTTATCTCAAAAATTGTTGCAAATCTATCTTGTGCCCTACAAGGCTTATCCCAATTGCCACATTCTTGATATGGTTTGAAATAAAGCGTGATTGAGGACCTAATTGCTAAACATATAGTTTTATCAAGGCAATGTCTAAAGACACCATTGGGGAGTTTGTTGACTTGATAGGTGAATGAGTTTTTCCAGGTCAAACTCTTTAGCGGACTAAATTAATGATGATGATAAAGATTAAGAACAACATTCATAAACATGCAAATGGCCTATACGATAATGATGTAGATTCAATTCCTTGATTGTTCTTTATAATTGAAATGTACTATAACGACTCTCCTTACTATTTTACCTTGCACATCCTTCCATTATTTTAGGTGTATACTAAATATCTTTAAATATAATGATATAACATGTTACGTGAGATGTGCATTATGTCGACTCATAACGAGTAGTAGGAAGAGGGTATAAGCATTGAAATTTAAATTTGATATCTTGGATTTCAAGGGTCATTTTCATATGTGAGATGTGCGTTATGTTGACTCATAACGAGTAGTAGGAAGGACATAAGAACCTTGAAATTTAAATTTGATATTTGAAGGATTATTTTCTTACTTTGCAAAATATATCCCATGAAAATGATTTACAAGAATAAATATATAGTATCAAAATAAAAGAATGAATGTTTAAAAATCTAAATATAATAAAAAAAGAGTAGTTGTCAAAAACAAATAAGATTCTCCCATCAAACAAATGAAAATGGGACAATTTTATTTCTCTTACAATTATTAAAAAATATAGGTAGAGGGGGATGCAGAATTTTGAGAGTGTAGAAAAAAGTAGAGGTGTTTTTGCAGTGAGTGAATGGATATGGTGTTATCCGGAGGGGGGGAGAGCAATGTGGCAAGTAGAGACATGGACAGGCAGAGGCAATGGGCAATGGGCATTGGGCATCGGGGGTTGGTGGTATCCAATAAAACCGCTCGTAAAATTCCCACAATCTCATATGGTTTTGCCTCCATACCAATACTAGGCGGGCCGCGAGGAGCAAAGTTTGGACTTGGAACCTAAACAATATTATACACCACATAATCAAACGCATCCTATAAAATTTGGTGTCCGCCTAACACTTTTTGGAAAAGAGCGGTGGTACAGAAAACCAAACAAAACCGAAACCAAAAGCGAGGTGAAGGAAGAGGGAGATGGATTGTTAGTGTTGACGAGCCAGCCACTGTTGGCAGTCGAGCGAGGAGGAGGAAGAGTAGAAAGTAGCAGCTTTAACTTATACACTAAACAACATAACAACACACAGACAGCCAAGTTTTTGTAGCGTCTTTGATCCCATCATTCTAAGACTGGAACAATGGCAGATCGCGTTAATGCTTTTTAGGGTTTTCTATGTTTTTTTTCGCAGAAAAAAGTTACTTCGTTTCTTGGGACATGGAAATGAAGGATTGAGCGTTGTAAGAAGGCGGGCATGAGTGATGACGTAGATCTTCCAAGACAGGACCTTTCGCTTTGATCGAGGGATCATTGCATTGTATCTGTACGTTTATGTATAAGCATCGGCTCGGACCCTATTATTTGTTTTAGTGGAAACAGAGAGATCAGGCAGTGCATTTAGGTGGTTATTGGGGTCTTTTGGTGATAAAATCATGCGTGCAATTGAAGGCCAAGGGCCTAAGCCGGGACTTTGAGTTGAGGTTACCTGTAACAGCTTGTGACAGTGCTCATTGGACGTGCCTCTTAAAGCATGCCGTTTCGTCGTCTTCTGTTTCAAGTGTTGTATTTTCTGCTTTTATTTTTCCGTGAGTCTTCATTTTTAATGGATGGCGGATGGCTTTAAAAATACCTGTCACTCGTACAGTGGACTTCCGTTGTATTGTCATACCACTTTGGCCTGATTGAGAATAACCATATTTAGCGGATGAATTATTTGATTCAGCAATAGGATTTGGGGGCTTCAACTTCAGCTCACTCGTTATGAGTTTAGTATTATCTTAGAGAGTATTGCGATTGAGTAAATCAAGGATGGTACCATCAGGAGGCCAGAATAGTAATAGCAATAGCTCTAGTCCTGGCCCTAGTCCCAGTCCTAGTCCTAGTCACAGTTCTAGCCCTGTTGGTGGAGTTTTGGGAGGTGTTCCTCCTTCCCAAACCGCATTTCCTTGCCTTGTGTCATCACGTTCTCAGTATATGACGGGGAACTTGTCCTCTATTCCTTCTGGGAACACAGGCTTCAACGGAGGGGGAGGCAGTGCAGTTCCACAAGCAAGTGCTTCTCCTTCTAATTCTCACTTGCACCTTCAAAGAGAAAGAGGTAATGATTCCCCGTCCTTGGGTTTTTCTTCATCTCCAGCAGCATGCTCTGTTGTACGATCCACTGTCACTGCTCTAACGCACGGCCAATCCCAGTTGCACCAACTTACTCAAGATCATCATCACCATCAACAGGGACAGGGACAGGGACAGGGACATCAACAACAAGGTCAGGATGTGGTATCTAGTGTTCAGCTTCAAGGCCAAGGCCAAGGCCCAAACATATTAGGAGTAAGAGGATTACAACAGTTTCAAGGTCAACATGCCACCGGATCAGGAGGAAACCAGCAGCAGCTGAGAGGACTGACAAGTGACTTTGCAGGGCAACAACAACAGCTACACGCTCTACGAAGTTTGGCGTCAGTAAAGCTAGATCAACAACACTTGCAATCTCTCCGTAGTTTGGCATCAGTAAAAATAGAGCAGCAACAGCATGGTGACCAGTCATTACTTGTGCAACATCAGCAGCAGCAACAGCAACACCAGCTTTTGCAGCTTTCCCGTCAACCATCTCAACAGATGCAGCAACTTCAAGCTTCTCAAATGAATCTATTACAACAACAGCAGCGTCTGTTGCAGCAGCAGCAGATTTTACATACACTTCCACAGCAAAGATCTCAATTACAGCAGAAACCTTTACACCAATTTCAGCCACAAAATTTGCAAGCTGGAGGTCCTGCGAAGTTACCAGCATACGAATCTGGAATGTGTGCCCGTCGATTGATGCAGTACATGCTTCATCAGCAACATCGGCCCGCGGTAAAATATTTACTTAAGACATGACTACAGCCAAGGCTTGCCATCGAATTGTAATTTAGACATATTTAGTCATTTGGCATTTACGATTGAGTTGTGTCTTGTTCACTGCTTTCTCTTTAAACAAATCTGGATGTATTAGAGTTGACCTGGTTGTGCCCTCTTTTTTCCTTACCAGGACAACAACATTGATTTCTGGCGAAAATATGTTTCTGAGTATTTTGGTCCACATGCCAAGAAGAGATGGTGTGTTTCACTGTATGGATACGGTCGCCAAACTACTGGTGTTTTCCCTCAGGTTGTAGTTTCTGACCATCGTGCTTGATCTTGCTCTTGTGCAGTATGACTTGAACGATTGACTGTTTATGTTCATGTTAATTTTCAGCATGTAGTAGAGACATATGAAGTTCACTGTTTAAACCTTGCCAAAAAAGTGACGTTTTAACACAGCATGACAGTGCATTGTAAAAGCAAGGTTAAATTAGGTCAAAATGCTATGTTGGCCAACATTGGAAACTTGGTTGAACCAGACATCTATTGGAGAGAATTGTGATAATATGCTGAATATGACGACCCTTTGCTGAATGAGCTTGGTTGACTCTCATATACAGGGTTACCAAGGTATTTCTCTCTCTGTAGGGTTGATCAGAATTTTAATAAATAAAAGCCCCAAGTTATAAGAGTTTAGCAGTGTAATGCAGGGTGTTTCTGACATACCATCTCTTGGTGACATGGTATGTACTTATAAGTTGGCACCTACTAATGCACTGTTGCTTCCTTACTGTCATGGCCTCTCTATTAAAAAATAACATAAATAGTGCTTAAGCTTCCAAAGTGTTTGATTTTTGACCCTCGCAAGGGTACCTCAAAGCTTAGTAATTGTTGATGAAATTTTGAGAATGAATCTGTCTTCGAAACCATGGCTTTTTATGGTTTCAACTTCATATAGTGAAGCTAATTCAATTTAAAATTTGCAAAGAAGATGAATACTTAATATCGTAGTTTGAAGAGGAAAAGAGAATGCCGGCCATAATCTTGCCAGTTGGATATTTGGTAAGAGAATCAGGGAATGCATTCTGCTAGGGGAACATCTGAAGTTTTGAACTAGATTCAGTGCTATTAGTATGACGACAAAAACATTTTTAGTTTAACTTATTTTCTAAGTTAATTCTTTAAATTAGTATTTTAAATTTCCAATTGTAACTTTAAGGACCTAGAAGATGGGGGAAAAGAAAATAGAAGCAAATGCAAATTCCCCCACCTATCGAGATAGGGACAACAAAATTTTAGATTTATCTATCGAGATAGGGACAACAAAATTTTAGATTTATGCATAGTTTTTTGAATTACAAATGATGAGTGATGATTTTCATTGTTATGCCATAGGTTTTTTAATTTAAAATGTTTATTATCGTAGTGGTTTATTATAGGTTAAAAAAGGTTATATGTATTTGTTGTGAAAGTAATTTTTTTTCTTTTTAATAGGGCCCCTGTCCTTTGCATCGTACCTTGAAATTTTGGGTATCTCCAAACATTCCTGAAATGTGTACACCTACTTTTGTGTCCCAAAAGCTCCGTAAAACATTGTATATCAGCACTTCTAATGATTTAATATATCACATGGTGCTTTGAAAATTTTTCTTAACAGTGCTTGCTGGGAAAGGTGCCTATGCTATATTAAGCATATTGATATCTTATTTTTTGTATAATGTTTTCATGGAAATATTCTTAAAATTATAAATAATGAGGTTTTACTGATTAATTTGTCTCTATTGGCAGGATGTGTGGCATTGTGAAATTTGTGGTACTAAACCTGGCCGAGGCTTTGGTATGTTCTTTCTTGTCTTATAGAGTGATCTTGATTTTAAAATTTATGTGTGCTCTATCCAATAGTGAATGATTCTGCAAGTTGGATGTTTAGCATAAATAATGTTAGCTCTTTCTGTATATTAAATTCGACGGACAGTTTCATGTTTATAATGTAGTTTTGGCAGACATGTTTTTCTAATCTGAGCTTTTTATATTTAAAGAAAATTTTCATTGCCTGTAATGTTTCGACTATTGTTTGTAGGAATAGATCATTGTTACTGTATTATCTTCCTTTCCTCTTGTGAAATGTACCAGATGGTTGTAAATAAAGGAGTTTCATCATCACTTTTGTATCTTTTTTTGGGACATATCACGATCTTGAGATGCATGTGTCATTTTGTGTATTAATGTTTCTTGTCAGAAACTACGGTGGAGGTTTTACCCAGGCTTTGCAAAATCAAATATGATAGTGGAACATTGGAAGAACTTTTGTATGTAGACATGCCCCGTGAATATCAAGTTGCCTCAGGTCATATTGTTTTAGAATATGGGAAAGCAATACAGGAAAGTGTATTTGAGCAACTCCGTGTTGTACGTGATGGTCAGCTCCGGATTGTTTTTTCACCTGACATGAAGGTTGGTGCAATTCTTGTTACATTTTTGAGCATAAAATATATCAATTGCTTAAACTATAATAACAAATGGGAGAAAGAAAAGTTCTAGTGACATTTATAGTGTCTGATATCTGTCCCTTTGTTTGCACGTGCTATTTTTCAGATATGTTCCTGGGAGTTCTGTGCAAAGAGCCATGAGGAGCTTATTCCTCGAAGGTTGTTGATACCGCAGGTGGTATTTTCACTTATTCAATCTTGAATTTCTATATTAAAGAGATTATTTTTTTAATTGCTTTCTTGTTAAGTTTACCAAATATAAAAAACAGCATTTTGCAGAGTATCTTGAATGCAATGGTTTTCTTAAATGCCAATTTCAGCAACATGCAGATATAAAATTACTCTGTCAAAATAGAGTTTGTTAATGCTAGATATTTTGATTTGTTTCCAACCATTCCTCCAATAAGCTCTGTGCTACCGATCTTCCACTCATTTTCACTTTAGAACTCCCTAAATTGAAGTCTTTTTGTATTGGCAAACCTCTCCATTAAGATTTGTCATTTGTAGAATGAAAATGCAGTCTATATGTCTCTTTAGATTTGTTTTCTATTGACAGTAGTTCAGATAAATTGAGGGTATATCCTGAGTGGAATAGAGAGTTGTTTCTCTGTCTCTAATTCGCTCTCTTTAGCTGAGTGAGTTGCTTGTGATGTTCTTGTATTGAGACTTACGTTATATTGGAAAGAATATGTACGTTCATGTTCAATTTCTCATTTTTCTATACTTCATATCATTGTGCTAAGGAGGGTTGGTCCACCTTCTGTGCAGTTATCTCAATTTGGTGCGATTGCACAGAAATACCAAGCTTCAGCCCAGAATGGAACAAATAATCTTTCATCCCAGGATTTACAATCAAACTGTACCATGTAAGGCTTTTTTCCGTAATGATAAACATAATATGTTTGAGGTACAAATTTCTTAATCTTTGGTTATAGAGTTACTTTGTTGATTGTGGACTGCAATATTTTTTCTGATTTTGTGATTTAAAACAAAATTTATTGGAATATATAAATATCAAGAAAAAAAAAAGTTTTATAAATGAAAAGAAATTTAAAGAAATTATAAACATGTGACAGTGCATGTACAACACATACTGATATTGAAGTGCGCTACATGAAAGGACAGGAGATATCAGAAGACAGGTTGATTCAAGTGCTCTCAATCAAGATCAAATCAGAAATCTTTAGGCTGCAAAAGATTTTTGGAGAAATAACTCTATTACAAAATGTTCAATATGATATAATGGGAAATGTCCAAAAAAATAATTGTTCCTACACATCAAAGTATGTGACAGTCTTTCTCAACCTATGCCATCAGCGATGATTGAATATTTTCAAATTCCTTTATGCAGAATCTGATGGCTACTTGATTAATCTTGATTTCTTCATGTGTTTTCTTAAGTTGCCACTCCCGATATAGGTACGGGTACTGGGTACAGCAGTACGATAATATTCTTTTCTTTGGGCATTGGTATGGGCTCAATTATATACATATATATATGTATAAATATGTTTATATATATGTATGCACATATATATACACACACATACATATGTATGTATTATATATGTATACACACACACACACATATATATGTTATATGTATTAAAAAATTTTAAATCATAAAATATAAATTTAATGATACTCATAATTGCCAATAAAAGTAGTACAGTTGATCTCTAAGTGGTTGTTGAGGGACTTGGTAACATAGGTGTTTTCATTTATTACCAGAAAATTTGAGTGCAAATCAAGAGTGGTATAGTTTATTAACACAAGCTACTTAGATGGAATACCTGTATTTTCCATTCCAAGCAATTCTTAAAGGTTTTGTATATATAAGACATTGTAACCTTTGTTTTTCCTTGTGATGAAATAACTTGCACAAGAGAAGAATATAATAGGAAATATGCTACAAATTATTTGATAATACTTGAGAAATAATAAGCCACTTAGATGGGGCAAACCTCAAAATGTCCTCAATAAGAACACAATTTGCAATATGATGATCATAAATTAACCACTAGCTCCTATATACACCATATTTATGCCTTGGATGCCACCTAAGTTGTCTTAATTACCTATATAAAACCATATTAATGATTATATAACTTAATTAAGGGTTATGCTAGCCAAAAGTAAGCTACACTAATCTCGATACAATCAATGGGTTAAGGGTGTAGCATGTCCCCTTTTTCAAAGAAGCGTTCTCAATGCTGATCAATTGTGGATGCTTTTACACAATCTTCATTTTTTCATATTTTCATTGTTGATTGGAGAATTGCTTCATTTGACAAATACTTTGTGATTCCCTCACATGTAGCCTCTTAGTGTGTGCTTGAAGGAATCCCTCTAGTTCCAAAATCATTTTTCGCTCATCGTCAACCTTTGGTAACTCAGTTTGGGCTGCAGCTCTTTGCCAATTAACCTTTGTCAAACATGAAACATGGAAGGCTGAGTGTATTTTTGTAAATATAGATAACTCTAATTTGTATGCTACGACCAATCCTCTGCAAAACCTTTGCACAAAGACCCAATCTCCTAAATCAACTTCTTTTCACTACGATGCTGATCCACTTGTTGCTTCATTTTATTATGTGCCATTGCAAAATTCTCCCAAAGCCCAACAAGTACCTCTTGTCGATGATGGATGCATTCTTTAATTGTTTGGACCTTTGGGTGTGCTTGCAATTAGGATGTGATTAATGGTGGATGGGTACCCATATAGTGCCAAAAATGGAGACATTTTGGATGAGTATATAAATAAGTGTTGTACCATTATTTTTTAGTGGCAGCCATTACACCCATCTATCTTGTTTATTTGAAGCAAAACATCAAAGATAACCCTCCAAGCACTTGTTGATCACCTTAGTTTGCCCATTTTGATCAGGGTTGATACGATGAGCTATGAGCAAGTTGAGTGCCTAAACATGAAAATAGGTTAGTCCAAAGATTACTTGTAAGTATAGATCATGATCACTTATTGTGATTTTTGGAGTTTCATGTAGTTTTGGAATATTATTCATAAAGGCCATTGTTGTAGTGTTTGCTACAAATGGGTGTGACAAAACACAAAAATGTGCATATTTGGTGAGTTGGTCCATAATGACTATGATGCCATTTTCCCCCTCAAACCGCAAACTCGTGATGAAATCTATGGATACATCCTCCCCCCTTCATTTTGTTGTCATACCATGCGTTTGGTTGCAAATTTTTGAATATTCACCTTAAGCCCATCTCAAAAGAAATCTTTCTTGATTCTATGATAAGTATTAAAGAATCCGTAGTGCCCACCTACTGGAGAAGCATGTAGTTCTGCCAAAATTTTAAACTTAAGGTTTGAGTTCTTACATAGGTACAACTTGTCCTTGTAACATAAAGCATTTCCTTTCCATGCAAACTTGTTTGACTTGCTTGAATCTTGTTGGAGTTTCTCAATGAAAGTTTGAGCATCCATGTCTTTCTTCCAGTTTTCTTGTGTCTCATTTACCCAATTTGCATATAATATGGAAATGGCATTTAGTAGTGACTTTGTGGATTCATTTCTCTTGGATAGAACATCAACATCAACATTCTCCTTTCCTTTCTTACATATGATCTCAAAGTCATATTCCAACATCTTTGTGACCCTTTTTTGTTGTTCTTTAGATGACAACCTCTATTCCTAGAAATATTTGAGCCTATCATGATTTATCTTTACCTTAAAGTGTCTTACCATTAGAAAAGGTCTCCATTGTCTGAATGCATATAAGATAGCCAACTTTTCCTTCTCATAAATTGGCTTCAACAAATTCTTACCTTTGAATTGTCTCAAATTCTGCAGGTTTTCCTTCTCATGTCATGTCTTGAAGCATCCCATTTCACAATGAATGCTTTATAGAAATTTGGGGTAACTAGGACTAGAGTTGTTCATATGACTTCTTCCAACTTCTAAAATGCCTTGTTAGATACCTCATTCCACTAAAAGGAATCCTTCTTCAACAAAGCTATGAGAAGCAATGCTGTGTTGCCATCATTCTTTACAAATCAATGATAGTGGTAAGCCTTAAGAAACCCTAAAGGTTCTCAAGGGTTGAAGGGATTTTCTATTCAACTATGGCCTTGATTTTGTGAAGGTCCACCTTGACTCCCTCATGTGAAGCAATATGACCTAGGTACTTTTTTTCATGCCAAACACACACTTGGATGGCTTAGCATAATGCTGATGTTCAAGAATGTCCAAAATCTAATTTAGATAGTGCAATTTTTCCTCTCAAGTTTTGCTATATATTAAGATGTTATAAAAAAATACCAAAACAAGTTTCCACACAGATGGCTTGAAGATAAAGGTCAACAAGTTTTGAAATGTAGATGGTGCATTTTTAAGGCCAAAAGACATCACCGAAATTTCATAGTGGATCTCATGGGTTCAAAAAGTTGTCTTATGTATATCGTCATGTCTAATTTTGATTTGATGATTATTAGAATGAAAATCAAGTTTTGATAAAATAAACAACACCATTAAGCTCATCTAACAAATCATCAATTATTGGAGTGGAAAAACGTCGTTTAAGGTGTACTTGTTGAGCTCTTTGTAATCAAGACACATTCGTTGAGTGATCTTTCTTGTGCACTATTACCACTAGAAAGGAAAAAGCACTTAGACTATGCTTGATAATATCTACCTCTAGCATCTCCTAAACCATCTCTCGATCTCAAGTTTTGGTATGTAAGAGTACTTGTAGGGCTCGATATTGGGTGGTTTGCTCACTAGTACTAGTTGAATGGCATGATTATGATCTCTTTTAGGAGTATCTCCAAAAACCACAAAGTGATTATCTTTAATTGCTTGCAAGTTTGGTTGTGTATGAATGCTTAGCTGATAGGCTGTTAATGAAAACAATTGGGCCACAATGCCATTGGCTCCTTTATAAGCATCTTTATCCTTTAATGAGAGCTTACCATCTATGGAGACTTTGTAAGCGACTCACTCAGTTCAACTATCTTGCTCGTTGGGTGAAAACACACAAGTAGCTCTTGGAAGTTCATCTCAATTGTCACCAGTGTGGTAAGGCATGACACTCCCAACACAATATCTATTTCACCCATGGAGATAGCAAACATTGGGCCATCAAATTATTAAAATAATATCTAGCTATTTAATGGTCAATCTAGTTTCTTTTAGATTGTTTCTAATTCCGTCTTCAGTTTTGTTTGTTTCTATGTGTTTAGCTTTATTAGTTGTAGTTTCCTTGTGAAACTCCTGTGCTCATTATAGAAACTTCTTGTAAACCTCTTTAAATAGAGATGTGCTCTATCATTGTAATTATCTCATTCAACAATAATATTTGCATATTATTCTGTTCCAAAATGTGACATGGTATCAGAGCAGGAATTTATTTTTTGGCACTATTCTTGTTTTTTTGAGCCTGTGAAAATCACATTCTTTCTTAGTTATCGTGTGATTTTCTTCTGTAAACTTTTTTTGCAAAATCGTGTCTGCTAGAGATCGATTTTTGGACGTGATTTTTTTGAAGCCTAAAGCGACTTCATTTTGGTTCAAAATCACGTCTTTTTTTCCTCTAAAGAAGAGTGCGTCCTTGTCTCTCTTCTTGCGTGGATATTGCATTTGAGGGCGTCGGATTTGTTTTCTAAAAAAGTGTGTTTTAAAATCGCAAAGGGTTTAAAAAAAAATATTGAGTTGTGTTTGGTGGCATCTGGCACTCAAAATTGCGACTTCCTCTTCGCCCGCGACCTGTCTTGCATGCACGTCTATGTTTGTCTCTTACCTGTGCATTTTTGATCAAGCTGAGTTTCACGTTTTTCTGTGCACTCGTTTTCTAGGCGCGACTGTGTTCTCTGTTGGCGCGTTTTGCTCATGATTTTTGGGTTTTTCTTCTCTTTTTTTTGAACGTTGTGTGACGCGATTTCATTCGAGCGTTGTTTTCTTTTGCTCGTTCTGTGCGCGACCATTTTCTGCTTCTTGTAGTCGTGATTTTTTGAGGTCGCATTTTTTGGGCACGATTTTTGCACACTAATTTCAACATGCCATTTTTTTGGGCGTTTTCTGGTGCCGTCCCTCTCTCATCTTGCTGTGTGATGGATTTTTTTAGAGCCTTGTGACAAATTTCTTTCAGATGGTTTTTTCTTTTCAAAATTTTGGTGTGGTTTCGTGGGTATTTTTAATCATGTGTTGGCTCATTTCTAGGCGTGTTTCATTTGTTAGGCGTCATTTTGTGAGCTCTTGATGTATATTTCGTGTGGGCTCCTAAGCTTTTGGTGACACGTTTGTCTCTGCTTTCCGTACTCTCGAGATCCATGTTCGGATTTATCTCGAGATCTGTGCCTCAATATCTGTGTTTCAGACTTATTCTGTGTTTTCGGAATCGTTGCTTCATAATTTGTGCAAGGGTTTTGTTCAACATCTATGTCGTCTATTTGCTTTAGTATTCATGCCGTCAATTTGTAATCCATTTTTCTCGTGTCTCAAAAAACGTGAAATATGGCATCTTTGACCAACATCATGTTGGAGAGCAGTCCGAAGTTCAATAGCTGCAATCTTTTTGATCGTCGGTGTTTTCATTAGGATATCGTTAGAGTTGGGTTCTTGTTCTGTAGCCCTTTGAATGGGGCTTTGTTTTCTTGATCGATGTCTTCCTTGTTTGGCAATGTTTTTGCGTAGTCGCTGTTTTTGGAGTGTTTAATTTGCCTTTTCGTCGTGGTCTGCAGCTTTGAGGGCTTCTTTGATTTGCGCTTACAACGCTTAGCCCCTTCTTGTCACTAGCTGGACCAACACTCAACATTTGTGTTTGGTAGGTGGCCATTCTGTCTTTTTGGATTCCTCAATATTTGTGCCCTAAAATCCGTGCTCGAGTTTTTTTGTCTTGGGTTCTGTGCCCTCAATCTACCTTTGTTTATGGTCAAGCGACCTGCAAGTTTGGTCACATTTAGGGGGCATCTTGGTGTAGTTAGTACATTGACCATTACGGGGGTATTAAAATAAATATCTAGTTATTTAATGGTCAATCTAGTTTTCTTTTAGATTGTTTCTAATCATGTCTTCTATTTTGTTTGTTTCTATCTGTTTAGCTTTATTAGTTGTAGTTTCCTTGTGAAACTCCTGTGCTCATTATAGAAACTTCTTGTAAACCTCTTTAAATAGAGTTGTGCTCTATCATTGTAATTATCTCATTCAATAATAATATTTGCATATTATTTTGTTCCAAAATGTAACAAAATAGGTATTCTCCCATGGTCAATTTAATGCTATGGCATTTCTCCGAACAATTGAAAGTATCCCCATCAACAATGAAGACTTGAAATTCAAGAGTTGGATATGTATAACAATTTAGACGAGTAACTAACAACTTGTTGATGAAGTTGTGAGTGCTTCCTAAGTGTATCAACATTGTTACTCTCTCTTTCTTCCAAAAATCCACTACCATGAGAGTTTATGAGGTTTTAATTCCAAAAAGTACTTGACAAAAAATGGTTGGTTGGCTATCTTTCGTTTCCTCGTTTGTCTCATTATAATCTGTGTTACACGGGGACGTGTCCCCTACCCCAAAAACCATTGCCCCCGTCCTTGCTATTCTCGGTACTGGGGGACGCAAAGGGGACGTCCCCCACCCGTCCTCGAAACAGCCCAACTAGCAGGAAACGGGAGGAAACGACGTTTCCCCGTCCTCGGAGGACAGGGAGCTTCCTGGGTAAGGAAAACATTTAAAAAATTGATTTTTTAAATATTTCGTCCTCCTTTCTAAGGTGATTTTTGAGTTTGGGCCGTTTGACATTTTGTCAAACACTTGACATGCAAAGTGACTGAGTTCTGATTTCTGAGTGTTTACGCTTGTGTTTGTTTGAATTTTAATGCCAAATCATTTGCATAAAACATAGAAATGATAACTACTATCATAACATCAACAGATATGAAACATTCAACCTCAAATCTGATTTTATTTGCACTATATCAAGTCTGAATACATTGCATTACATGTCTGATATAAGTCTGATTTGATTACAGCAGCAGACATTTCCTTCAAAATCTAATTTTTATTGATTCCCAAAGAAATACAAACATACCCGGATCATTGGCTACAATAATAAGTTTAATGACATTTATTATGCTGTTATACTACTTCTCTCGCAATTTATTTACGTATTGATATTGTTGTTATCAATTATTAATTTATTGACATATTTCTCTCTCTTTCCCCCCCTCTCTCTATAATATAGTAATAAATTTTGAAAAAATCATATATATATATATATATTTTGTATGTCGTCGTCCCCTACCGTACCCTAAAAATGCCCCCCTAGGAAACGCCCTGGAAATGTGCCCCTTGTTGTCCCCCCGTCCCCGTCCCCGTCCCCGAAACGTCGTGGAACATAGATTATAATCCTATAAGCAGCACACAGTTTAATCCAGAAGTAGCAAACTCCCTATAAATGTTGCTTCTTCTTTCTCTTCTTCCTCACAGGACCTTTCAATATTTAACTTTTTTTTCAATACATTTATGTCCTCGATTGTATTTCATATCATAGTTAAAACATAACCCTTTTTCTCTCTTCTCTTCAATTTGTTATTGAGTTAGTTTGGTAGGTTAAGGATGTGACTATGCAGGAGTGTTTCTATCTCTTATGTTTACAAACCCTTTGTAGTTTGTTGTCCAAATTTTTTTCCTCTATCTTCCTTGCCATAACCATTACTTTGGACAAAAAAGTTGGATGAAACATGTGTATCTCATATTTGATGCTATCCTTTAAACTTCCTAGAAATAATTCCTTTAAAATTTTCTTTGTAACATGCTCCACTCTTAAAGACAAAGTGTGGAATTGTTGAGTATAGTCCTTGACCATATCCTTTTGTTTTAATTTGGTAAGTTGGTTGAGGTAGCTATCCATAAGATTGTCACCATAATGTGTAGTGAGTTCTTTGTGGAAAACAAACCATATGACAACACACCCCTTCTTTTTTCTTGTCTTCACATAGCCAATGATACCAAATAAATTGGTTTGGTTTCAAGTATAAGGATGCAATTGCAAACTTTTGCAGATATGGAACATGATGAAGATCAAAGAACTTCTCCATTTGGTAGAGCCAATTGGCTGGATCCTTACCATTGAACTTTTGCATATCCATCCTTGGTGTGAAGTGCCTAGCCATAGAATTATTTAGGTGACGATCCATCTTTCAAATTGAGTCAAACTCAAAAGCTTCATGTCCCTTAGAAGACACATCTTCCCAATTCTTGTGGTGTAACTCCTTGTACCTTGGTGAGAAACTATTTGTTTGACCATTTCCTTGAGAACACTTTTCTTGGCTACCCCTTCCATCTGCTCTGCCACTCTTGACAAAGATTTCCTTTGCCATCTTGTTGGTTTATTCCCTTATAACTTCAATGGTTATATTATCCTTCTAGCCATAGAATTATTTAGGTGACGATCCATCTTTCAAATTGAGTCAAACTCAAAAGCTTCATGTCCCTTAGAAGACACATCTTCCCAATTCTTGTGGTGTAACTCCTTGTACCTTGGTGAGAAACTATTTGTTTGACCATTTCCTTGAGAACACTTTTCTTGGCTACCCCTTCCATCTGCTCTGCCACTCTTGACAAAGATTTCCTTTGCCATCTTGTTGGTTTCTTCCCTTATAACTTCAATGGTTATATTATCCTTCTCCTCTACTAATGGATGATCTTTGTTAGAAATCTTTCTTGTAGTGATTGTATTCCTTCCTTTGCTTTTTCAATCCCATGCCATGCTTCTGCTAAAATAGTTTTCACAATAACTTAAAATGATATGAAATTTTTATTCTAACTTACTTGGGCCTAGATCTCACCCTTCAAAAAAATTACCAATAAATTTCTTGATTTTATAACTTTGGGAGTGAATTTGGTGGAAACCCTAATTTTGCAATAATTCCTTCAATTCTATTTTAAATGACCTCAAATCTAAATTGTAGCAGCTTCACTATGTCTTTGATCAGCCCCCTAGAATTCAGGAAAAATATTTCACTCTTTCATAGCCACGAGAGTGAATTTGGTGAAACCCTAATTTTGTAATAACTCTTTCAAATGACCTCAAATTTGGACTAGCTTCAATATGTCTTGGAAGTTGGATCAAACCCTCCAAAAATAAAAATCGCCAAAATGAGAAATATATGCACTTCAAGTTCAACGTCCTAAATTGAAAAAATTGTCTTGTTCTTGTCTTTCAAGTACTAAGATCTTGCTTTGATACCACTTATAATGAAATAACTTGCACAAGAGAAGAACATAATAGGAAATATGCTACAAATACTTTATAATGCTTGAGAATAATAAGCCATTTCAAGGGGGCAAGCCTTCAAAAGTCTCTAATAAGAACACAATTTGCAATATGATGATCATAAACTAACCACTAGCTTCGATATATACCATATGTATTCCTTTGATGCGACCATGCCAACTTTTCCTATATAAGACTATACAAATAAATTATATAACTTAATAAGGTTAATGTTAGCCGCAAGTCGCAAGTCTGCTCACATATCCAAATATTGTAAAGGCACAAGACTTTTGTTACTAGAGCCACTTGGGGCTTTGGAGAGAAAGCTCTTTGCTTTTAGACATGTAACTTTTTATGTAAAAATCAACAAAACACATGCCTTCTCTAGGTCTTTTTTAACTATCTTTAACTAGGAATTAGCACAAGAGGAAAAATTTCATATAATTTTGACATATTTAAGAAATTTTTATTGGAAGTTCCTTGATTTTCTTGGGCCATTTCTAAGAGATGTATGGAGACATTGTTTGAAGTCTCTTGACATCTTAAGATGTGCCCCTACTTAGCTCCAAGACGAGGTTGTGTTTTTGAGACAAGATACAAGCACTGAGAGCTAGGTTATATAGGCGGGTAACTATGCTTTGGCCCCATCGCAAATCTTTGGTGGAATATTGAACTTGTAATCCTATCAAAACATTAGGGCTGGAGGAATTTTTTTTACCTTGAAACCTTTGGTATCTAAAATAATTGTTTTCACTTACAAACTTTATAGACAACCATCTTGCGTCATTTAGGAAATGCATTCAAGATAGTGTGACATATAGTTTATCGAAGTACCACCTAAACATACCATTTTTTCTAACTAAACAATTGCTGTAGTGTAATGTCCCCTGCCCTAATTTGCCCTAAAATGCGCCTATGGGTCACAATCTCCACAAACTAGGGTTAGGGTTTTCACCTTATCAAATGAATAGCTCCTTGATGATGTAATCCGGAATGTGCAAATCTACATTCAATCCATGAACAACATTCCCAAATATGCATATATACATCTGTTAGCATTAATCCGTGGCAACACATTTATAGACTATCAATAATGCAACCTACTGTGAACTAGGAGAAGTAACATGGTGGGTCCGCCCGAAGCCATATGCCAAGGCTAAGAGGTCTATATACCACAACTCTCCCTGTTGGCGACTTGTACTTGCTTTCCCCATCCATGTCACAACCTCGGAAGACACTTTGCTCATTGGTGGAATCGGGCGAAGCTCACAAGCGGTCTAGGCACTTACTCTCCTCCATGGCCCAACCTCTCCTTAAGTTTGGGTGGAACTTTAGTGGGACCTCTACTCCTCCATGGCCCATCCTTTCCTCTAGATTGGGCGGAACTTGAGTGGGATTTCCACTCCTCCATGGCCCATCCTTTCCTTAATATAGGGCGGAACTTGAGTGAGATCTCTAGGCACACACCGCTTTCTCAGGCCCTTTCCCCCCAAGCTGGTTTTCAAACAGTTTCAAACACTCAGATTTATCTTAGGCATTAACATTCAGTAGTATCCATACATGTTATGGCATTCTCGAGAACAACATCTAGATCCATGCCTACAGTAATAATGCATATTAATACTAGAAATGCTATGCAGATCTCTTACCTTCATTCCCAATTGATTTGTTCTTCACACTTAGAAGATATTTTTAGTGTTGATCAAGTGGATAAGACTCTACTATCCATACTTATTTAAAATATCATAATTATTTATAAGGCTTAATAATTGCTGCAAGCATCATTATTGCATAATTGAATATATATATTGTATCTATATATGTATAATCATTATTAATTAGTTCTAGGCTTACAATACTCACCCTTGCATGAGCATGCATATATATATATATATATATATATATTGATAATCATATTATACTTGCTGATTTGGCTCCTTTTATATCTCTTTCCCAATCTGTATTTACCTTTCTAAGATTTGCATATATCTCTTGGTCTGCTTTAGCATTTAGAAAGTATATATTTCAGATCCATTTTCTTTTCCTTCTTTCTTGTATGCTCTGTCGTAGACCTTTATTTCTGATCTACTTCATCTGATTTTATACTAAAAATCTCTATATCCTTCCTATTTCCTTGCTGATCAGAAATATATACATATCTCCTCCTCAGCATAAAGTAATTGCTGTTATTCTTTAATCGCTGCTTCTAATTCCTGTTCCTATCTTCTATCCGATGCCCCTCACCTTCTTATCTCCTCTTATCTTATAGCCTCTCACATTGGAGAAGAGATGCGATTCCAAGAGGGTTGTGCTCTTTCTTTCTTGGAGAGACGTGACTTTTGGTTGCCGCCCTTTCTAATCAGCGACGACTCTTTGTGATTAATCGCCTAGCATACTTTTGTTTCTTGTTTTAATGTATATTTTAATGATTATTATTTATATTGTTTTTACATGTTTATTTGAATATATTTATATTTATATGTTATTTAATATTTAGATACATTTGTATTTACATTCTATTTAATATATTTATATTTATATCCATAAGTGTAATATTACAATGATAATGAATTTGCTAATAGATATTTTATTAATTATAATGAATTCGTTAATTATAATTATAACGACTGTTTTCTATATTTTAGTGTCATAATTTGGGGGACATGACAGTCGGCCGCCCAAGATTGCTTGTCCTCAAGCAATCATAATCTAAGATGTTGTTATTTCAAGATGTTCCTTCTTGTGGTGATGATGATGGTTATTCTGGCTATGAGGATTATGTATTGACTAATATTCTTAAGTGCTATTATTTCTCCATAACTCTCAAAACCCAAGAGTTGGAGTTTGCGAATCAATATAACTTAAAACCACATGAATTAGAAATTAGAGCAGACAACCAAGTAGCTCAATCAAGCAGGTAAGTAGCTCAAGCAAGCAAGCAACCAGCTCAAGCAAGCAAGCAAGTAGCTCAAGCATGCAAGCAACTGACTCAAGCAAGTAGCCAACCAGCTCAAGCACGCAACCGAGTAGCTCAAGCAATTTGACAGACAACTTTTTTTACATTTTCATAGTTTTTTTAAAGCATAAAGTAATCATAAACACAATGACGAGTTCCACCATACATGACAAATACATAGTGACTAACTCTAACATTCATCACATACACAATGGCTAATTAGCATATCACAATGGCTGGCACACACATGTCCATAATGCATCTCGAATAGAAAGAATATCGGTGCATTGCGCACTACATCGTGGGTCCTATCCTTTTGTCCAGTCTTTTGCACCATTGGACAAATGGGGAGAGGATTCGGTGCATCCCACACTACACTGCGGGTCTGTCCTCAACTCCACAAGGCTAAGTATACAGTTTGACCAATGGGAAGGGGATTTGGTGCATCCCATACTACACCGCGGGTCTGTCCACCATCCCAAGGTCACCCAGTATACATATGAGTACACAGTATACATTTGAAGTCACAAAGTATATGCAAGATATACACATAGTCGCATAAATACATGTAGGTCACAAAGTATACACATGGAAGGCATACATATGCATTATTGGGTTACTTAAGAAGGTTGAATAGTTAAGTCTAATTGAATGGTAGTTAAAGTGGGGATGTCTTGTAGGATGGCAGGAACATGCTCTGATACCACTATAATGTCCCCTGTCCTAATTTGCCTTAGAATGCACCTATGGGTCACAATCTCCACAAACTAGGGTTAGGGTTTTCACCTTATCAAATGAATAGCTCCTTGATGATACAAACTTGCATTCCATCCATGAACAACATTCCCAAACATGCATATATACATCTGTTAGCATTAATCCATGGCAACACATTTATAGACTATCAATACTGCAACTTATTGTGAACTAGGACGAGTAACACTGTGGGTCCGTTTGAAGCCATATGCCAAGCCTAAGAGGTTGTATACCACAACTCTCCCTATTGGTGACATGTACCTGCTTTCCCCATCCATGCCACAACCTTGGAAGACACTTTGCCCACTGGTGGAATCGGGCGAAGCTCACAAGCGGTCTAGGCACTTCCACTCCTCCATGGCCCAACCTCTCCTTAAGTTTGGGTGGAACTTGAGTGGGAGCTCTACTCCTCCACGGCCCATCCTTTCCTTTGGATTGGGCGGAACTTGAGTGGTACTTCCACTCCTCCATGGCCCATCCTTTCCTTAAGATTGGGTGGAACTTGAGTGAGATCTCTAGGCACACATCTCTTTCTCAGGCCCTTTCCCCCAAGCAGGTTTTTAAACAGATTCAAACACTCAGATTTATCTTAGGCATTAATATTCAGTAGTATCCATACATGTTATGGCATTCTCAAGAACAACATCTAGATCCATGCCTACAGTAATAATGCATATTAATACTAGAAATGCTATGCAGATCTCTTACCTTCATTCCCAATCAATCTGGTCTTCACTCTTAGAAAATATCGTTAGTGTTGATCAAGCGGATAAGACTCTACTATCCATACTTTTTAAAAGTATCATAATTACTTATAAGGCCTAATAATTGCTACAAGCATCATTATTGCATTATTATATATATATATATATATATATGCATTATTATATATATATATTTGTATCTATATATGTACAATCATTATTAATTAATTCTAGGCTTACAATACTCACCCTTGCATGAGCATATATATATATATATATATTGATAATCGTATTATACTTGTTGATTTGGCTCCTTTTATATCTCTTTCCCAATCTGTAGTTACCTTTCTAAGATCTGCATATATCTCTTGGTCTGCTTTAACTCTCAGAAAGTATATATTTCAGATCCATTTTCTTTTCCTTCTTTCTTGTATGCTCTATTGTAGATCTTTATTTCTGATCTACTTCATCTGATTTTATACTCAGGAAATCTCTATATCCTTCCTATTTCCTTGCTGATCAGAAATATATACATATTTCCTCCTCAGCATAAAGTAATTGCTGTTATTCTTTAATCGCTGCTTCCAATTCCTGTTCCTATCTTCTATCTGATGCCCCTCACCTTCTTATCTCCTCTTATCTTATAGCCTCTCACGTTGGAGAAGAGATGCGATTCCAAGGAGGATCGTGCTCGTTCTTTCTTGGAGGGATGTGACTTTTGGTTGCTGCCCTTTCTAATCAGCAATGACTCTTTGTGATTAATTGCCCAGCATACTTTTGTTTCTTGTTTTAATGTATATTTTAATGATTATTATTTATATTGTTTTTACATGTTTATTTGAATATTTATATTTATATGTTATTTAATATTTAGATACATTTGTATTTACATTCTATTTAATATATTTATATCCATAAGTATAATATTACAATGATAATGAATTTGCTAATAGATATTTTATTAATTATAATGAATTCGTTAATTATAATTATAATGTCTGTTTTCTATATTTTAGTGCCATAATTTGGGGGACATGACATGTAGCTTTATAAAATTTATAGATTGCGTTGTAGATAATCTTTCCTACATGCATGGCATGATCCATATCTATATTTGTCTATCTATCAATCTATATATTTAATTATTTAAATCAAATGTTATAATGTTGAACTATACAAAGAACAAATCCATCCAAGACCGAAAGCAAGCAATTTGAGGAGTGAGTATAAGTGTAAATGTATTTTTTTGTTTCTGTGCTTTATAGTTTTTGCACTTTTCATAGAGTTCTAAAATCCACTATTTTAGCATAGCAAAGAAGAAATTATACATGCAAGCTCAAAAGTAAGCAAGTTGAGGGGTGTCAGCATATGTGCAAAGGTATTTGTTAATTTTTTATACTTTTATGACAATGTTTTCAAATTTCTTATAGTTTTAAAATCCAATGTTTTGTAATATGAGGCTGCAATGGAAGAAAGGGCACCTATAATACCAATTATGAGATGGTTGCAAATGACTTGTTGACGAATCACATTTAAAGGATCTTTTTGAACTTGAAGAACTCAATTAGGTGGAAAGAAATACCAAACTCTCTAATATTGAAGGGCTAGTGCTTGTAACATAAAATAAGGATCACCCTTCTTAAATTCTTGTACTTGATAACAAATATAAAACAACATGCAAAATTTTAGAAACATAAAATAATATGGGTTTCATGTTGAGAAAGAACATCATCAAAGAACAATTGAAGATGTGTGTCACTTGGCTTTTATCATCAATAAGGCCTCACTAATTTGTGTCTTGTGGATTTCTTGAAAATATTCTCAATAAATAAATTATAGGCATCCAATTCCACAACAAGAGTAATAACAATATTAAGAAACCTTGCTCTCTTAGCTTGCTATTGTTTCTAGAGGCTTTAGACGTGCATAGGAAACCACTGATTTTCATACTTTTGAATGACTATTAGTGAGATGATGTACTACATATACTTGGACTAGGGCATCTCGCCCCTCTCACCCAAGGCATCATGCTTCCATTGTATGTCAGTCCCAGTTAGGGTCTCTTATTTAGGTGGATGTGACCAATTTGTTTTCCACCTCTAACGGTGGGGTCCCATGGAGGGGCTTCAGGATCTACTTTTAAGGAGGAGGGGGTTCCATGAAGAAAAAAAAAATTGCTACAGGATTAATTGGAATCTATTCCTGGAAAATAGCAGCCCCTACCTTTTAGGACTGCAGATTTGAGGGGGTGAAAATGGGGTGGGGCTAGAGATTGCTCCTACAGTTTAGGATTTTTATCTGCCATTTGTCAACCATCTCATGTTTTAAATTCCTGCCAAACAAATTTTGGAGAGAAAATTATGTATATTTAAGCTGAAGTGCACTGCCAAGTTGATGAGACCACCAGCTTCCTTAAAATCTGGAGATTAATTTTTTAAGCTGAACTACACTATTGAATTCATGGGGTCACTAGCTTAAAAATATTCCTAAAATTTCTCAGTAGCACCTGCTGAAACTTTTCAGGAAGCCCCCCCTCCATGGGACCCACCCTAATAGTATCTTAGGTGGTTTAGGATCATTGACCTTGAATGTTAGGAGAGCTTCACATAGGGATTTTGGGGAGACTCTTTGTGCCTTTTAAGGTCATCTAGCTTGGATCTCTTAGCTTGAGGCTTTCTATGGAGATCATTAGTTCTTTAATTAGCTATGCTCCACGGGGACGCGTCCGCTATGCTTTTTGCCCGTTTCCCGTACCGGGTATGAAAAGGGGATGTGGGTACAGCTAGGAAACTACCCTGGCCGTCCCTTTTCGCCCTCCAAGTACCCGAAACTTCCAGGGGACTTTTAGCCAGATTTTAGGGGACTTGGGTACTGCTAGCAGTACCCGGTACTGCCCAGCTGTACCTCAATCGTATCGGGTACGGCTAGCAGTACCCTATGGCCCAGCAAAGAAAAAAAACATTTTTTAAAAAAAAAAGTCATAGTTTTTTTATAAAATAAAAGCTATGGGCGAGCCCACAAGGGATGCCCCATCACACTTGACCTAATGTAAGTGTCATATAAGCTCCGATGACGAGAGCAATGCTGATTTAGACCTACCTTTTGCTGATTAGGGACACTGGACAGTGATATATTTTCTTAGTTTCATGTTTATCATGTCATTTCATAGTTGAGACTTTGAGCCTTTGGGTATTTTGGTTATAATTATCAGACTCTTATATGATATGTATGCACATTGATAATGAGAAGCATTTGAATTCTGTTAATTTGTTTGTCGCTTGTCATGTGAAATCTCAATTCAAGTCTAATGATATGTAATAAGCTTATACAATGTCTAGAATGAATGCTTTATTAATGTTATGCTATGAACATTTGAAATTTCTCTATATTTTTATCAGCCGTCCTTTGCTGTCCCCTAAAAAATGACCCAAAAGTACCCCCGTACCAGAAACTCGTCCCAGTGTACCGGGTACTCGCCGTCCCCGAAACCTCGTGGAGCATAGTTAATTAGTGACATCATAGTTACCAACGAGTGTGACTCTTCATCTAGTGATACAAATTTGATCCAGTTCATTCATTTTGGAGTTTTGATGTTATCAATATTTATTTTGGTGAAGGGACCTTTATCTTGGATATTTGAGCTAGTGTTCCAAGATTTGTAGAGATTCACCAAGACTCGATGAGTCTCGTGGCGAGGAGGTCAAAGCAAGTTTTGGGGACTCATGGCTTGAGTACTCAATGAGTGTTGATGGGTAGAATTGGTTGGTAGGACTAAAAGAAAAGAAGAAACGTAAAAGAAAATAAATAAAAAACTAAAAACCTAAGCACTTAAAATAAATTCTAATAGTCTAAAAGCACACTCATTTCATTTGCAAGCACAAATAGGAAAAAAATAGAGTATTGGAGTCAAATCACATGCCACAGAAGAAAAACCAGCACACAAGTTGAGCAACAAACATTGATTGAAATACCATTTGCACAGGTTTGTAGCAGCCCTTGGTGAATGAGCCTATATCGAATTTGGGAGAGTTCATTGTTGTTTTTTTTTCTTCATTTTAGGTTCATGGAACAAAGAACAAACCCTAGCTATCTTTAATCTCTTTTTGTGAACAAATCCTCACTATTTTTGTAATATTTTTTCTATTGCTGCAAACCCTAACTTTTTATTTTTATTTTTGTTTTTTAATCTTAATTTATTGAGAAATTGTAAATGTTATTTTATTTTTCATTTATTTCTCTTTGTAGCATATTATATTTATAAATTGTTTCAATGTCGACTCAATTAGAAAGGATCCTCCTTGTTGGAAGAAGGTCATCTCTGGGTCAAAGAAAGGGGAGATAATTTGTCTACATTGCTAGACAAAAATACTTGGGGGAAACATTAACCAATTGAAATATTAGCTTACACAAATACCATGCTGAGATGCCTCTTGAAGTTATGTGCGAGGTACTAAATGCTTTTTTTGTTTTATTCCATTTCACATAGCCAAGAAATTATCATTTTTGTTCTAAAGTATATTGTTGGATTTTTTTGTCTCTTGACTTTTTGAACACAAGGGTTTGTAGAATTTAAATTTTAAATTTTTAATGCTTATTTTGTTTGTTTTAGGTCTCCTTATTGGCAAAGTATGGTAGATGGCATTACTGTTTGTGGGGTGGGGTTCAAATCCCTTATTGATGAGGAGATAAAGTGCTCCATTTTGACTCAAAAGGTGCCTAATATGAATGTCACTATTAATGAACAATGTGAGATATGGAAGAGGAAGGTTTGCACCACCATGAGTGATGGTTAGACAAATAAGAAAAATAGAAAATTGTTAAATTTTTTTATTTCTTTCTTAGGTGATTGTATTTCCTAAAACCCTTTTTTGTTGAAATGCTTGATTCTAAGAAAACACAAAAATGCTTAATTCCTTTGTGACGTTTTGAAGGGAGTCTCAATTGAGGTGGGTGAGGAAAATGTTGTGCAAGTAGTTATAAAGAACACAACAAGTTATGTTGTTGCAAGTAGACTTCTCATGGATAGGCACCTGTCCTTATTCTAGACTCCTTGTGCTACTCATTGCTTCGACTTCATATTGGAGGATCTTGGTAGAATTCTTTGGATCAAAGCATGTGTGGAGCATGGTAAAATTATTTGCAAATACGTATACAACCATCCTTAGGTCCTCAACTTAATGAGGAAATATGCAAATAAGGAGTTGGCTCATTCTAGAATAACTCCTTTTCACGTAGTTATCTTTGCTTCAATTAAAGATTGTTTTGAGGCATACATTTGTTAGTAAGAAGTGGTCTACACTCTACATTATCATATATTAAGACTAATGTTGGGGTTGAGATGGCTGATTGGGTTTTAACTTTTTTTTGAGCTTGACGAAAGAGATCGTAGAGTTTAGTTCTCATTTCCATTATATTTTTGTTTGTATTTTGTAATATTCCCCCTTAATTTTTTCTGGATTTTATCAGCACAACACACCACTGGTTAGCGTTAGCTCCAAATAATAACCAACAAGAATAGTAACCCTTCACCTTTTGATCACCAAGATCCCAATGTGGGCAAGGTGAGAGCATACAGTGTCGGGGATCGTTGGCCAACTGGAAATAAAATACAAAGCTGATAGGTGGCTATAGGTGGCTAGCCGACCATGAATGAAAGTAAATATTGGAAATACAAAGAGTAGGCGGATAATTGACCATAAAGCTCTACAACTATTTGAACGGGAGTGAAGTTATTACAATTTATAAGGCGGCAAGCCAGCCGTGAATCCACACTTCCACTTATTCAGTGGGGGGAAATTAAACAAGTGCTGAAAGTAAAATAAGACTCATCCACTTCTTTAGTGGGAGTAATTTCAAAATATTAAAGTGCAAAAATATAAATAGCTGTTAGTACTACTAAACCAGCTTTATAATGATAGCTTCAACTGCACAATAATGTAAAGATATAGCATCAAGAACCTGAGTACGTTAGAGAATAATCCCCCGACTAATACAATATGCTATAGAACAAAAAATATAGCATAAACTAGAATTATATCAAATCTGATAGAAACAGTAAACACAGAAAATCAGACCAACAAGTGAGAGATTCACCAAAATGGACACAACTTCTTCAATTCAGCTCCGAATGACTTCAAACAGCAGTCAAATGAAGTCATTAACCAAGGCGTCCGATCTCCAATCACCAAACCGTGTCAATACAGCCTCAAGAACTTGGCACGATTCCCAATGCAATCAACAACAAGATGGTACAACCTCTAAAGAGGTCGACCTCTTCTAGAAATTAAAGGACTCAGTAATAAATTTCGAAACTTTGCAAATTTGGGAGCCCTACATAGTGGAACAGCTTGATCCAGTACCTAAAACCATATAAAAATCGATAGTGAAGCTACTAGCAGAAATTTGCTTCAGCCATACACTTCAGCAACAGTACAAATAGACTATACATCAGCAATTTGCCTGTAATAATCAGAAATAACAGATTATACAACAACAATCTGCTATGGAAAACATGATTAAGCTCTATCCGCACTCTTGAATGAAGCATGGTCTTCAATGGCCATCCAGGAAGCTATCGTTTCAAGCCCGAAGAATGGCATAGTAAGGGTGCTAGGAGGTGTGCGTTCCTCGAAGCGGCTCTGATTTCAATTCAATAGCATAACATTATCATAATTTCCAAAAGATGCAAATGAAGGCACAAGGCATCATTAAATAAGCTTCAATTGGGCAAATGAATCAACCGTAACTTCCAAGATCGAACCATTCAACTTCCTCAAGGGGACGCCCATCTCCGCAATGCACTTTTTAAAATTTTAAAAATACTTTAATATCACCTTCTTTGGCATCCAACTTTAAGAGCATTTAAAACATTAATAAATAGATTAATTTTTCACTTGGATGTCCACTTAAAGGCCCCACTTTAAAAACAACTTAAAGTCATTGACTAGGCATGGGGGTCCAAAAGCCACAATTGAAAATTGACTAAGTATTGGAAACTTAGCTCCAAAAAGAGAGAGAAGCCAACGCCAAAACTATATTACCTCACTGCCCGAAATAGAAAGATGAACTGGAGATGATTGTGCTGCTATTGGAAAGACATTGCTATAAATAGAACTCACCAAAAATAGCAATCTGCTAGTAATAGTAAGTGCATGCAAACTTCATTTGAGCAACAACTGAGCAGTAATCATAATTTACTAAAAATAGTAAGTGCGTGGAAAGGTTGACGGATTTAGACGCATGTCATACCACCTTGGAGATCTCTAAAAACCCAAAAAAGCCCAAAAACCTTTTTTGCATGCAAGGTACTAGAGAGAAATGCATGTCATTTTTTCAATATGCATGTTACCTTACCCTGAAGCTCTCCAAAAACCCAAAAAGCTCCAAAGAACAGACTGCCAAAAGCCTGCATGCGAGCAACCAAAAGCCAAATTGAAATCTCCTATAAAAATGGAAACCCTAATCTGCAGTTCTATTTGGCCTACGGATTTCTAGAAATAGGCTATCAGTCCACAAAGAGATCAATGCTGAGAAAGGGACAATACATATTTCCATTCTATTTTTTTATTTTGGTTCACATTTATTTATTAATAAGGTTTGATAGTAATTGCAATTCATAGAGCCTTTAGTTGTTCTCCTTCGAGTTATAGATGGGGAGGAGCCTACAATGGGCTATATATATGAGGGCATGGATAGGACCAAGGAGACCATTATACTCATTTATGTTGGGGTTGAGGATAAGTATCGTTTTGCTTGGGATATCATTTATCAATGATGACACTTTCAACTTCACAAGCCTTTTCATGTAATTACCTATCTCTCAAATTTGGTATTCTAATTTTGCTTAAATGTAAAGGTTGATGAAGAGGTTCTAAGTGGGCTCTACATAGTGATAAAGTGGATGGTACTTGATTCTCAACTTGGAGCAAATATAATCTTTTGAGATTGAGATTTGTAGGCTTGCACAAGGGGGATCTCTTTGCATGAGACATATGCAGGGCAATTAGAATGACAATGCAGCTAGGTAAGTCTATTAAAGGCATAATTTAAGTTTAAAATTAAAAAAATAAATTTTCCCTTTTTTTCGTTAAGGTTAGAATAACAATGAGATTGAGTTTTTTTTTCTTCATTTTTGATGCATGGTTTGGTGTTAAGGTGCCAAATCTTTAGAGGCTTGCAATTCATGTCTTGAGCCAACCGTGCAACACTTGAAGATCTGAGCAATTGGAATATGTTTGAGCACATAAACTTTAAGAAGCGCAACAGGTTGAATGATTTTGTTTATGTTTATTATAACGTTTGTCTTTATCATAGACAAACATTGGGCACATACTTATCTCCCATCTCTCTAGAGGATGTTGATCCCTAGTCGGATTGGATCATCAATAGAGGATCTTGTTTTCAATAAGGACTTCACATGAGTTGCTCGTATGGATTTAGAGGGAGAGGTAGTGGCCATGGCAAAGGAGGAGGATAGAGCATGAGCAAACCCCTTGGATGTTGCTGTCATTGATACATAGGCAAATATCATGGCCGCTCATCATTGAGGATAATATGTGTGTGGAAATTCCTATACAACTATGGATGTTGGGACAAGTGATATAGACCCCTTTCAGCCATAGACTTACACTTTTAGTTTTGATATTTGTTTTGATACCATGGATTTTATAATTGATTAGTTTTGTGTACACTTGACAATATTAATAACATTGTTTCCTTCAACTAAAATCTGCTTTAATATTCATGTGATTGATGTATACTTGTGCTCATGATCAAAGTAGCTTCTATTTGATTAGTTTATTGCGTCTCTTAAGCTCATTTATTGAAGGGTACATGATATAAGTTTTAAATTTTTAAAAATCTTTATTTTTCATGTGTTTTTCTTGTTGAGTCTTGGCCAAGTCTGAGCTTCAAGGTCAAGTTCGGGTAATCAGTCAAGGCCGAGTCTTGTACCAATGATTTGAGCTCCTTATAGATTGTTTTTAGTTATCTTGGTGGCATCATATGTTCTTTCCTTTTTGACAAAACTTGTGTTTTCTTTTTTGTTCATGAGAATGTCCTTAAACATTTGTTTTATCTTTAGTTATATTTTAGTTTGTAGCTTCTTTAGCATCTTTTTTTGGCTCCCTCTTGCAATTTTTTCTAGTTGTAATTCCAATCCTCGTTGAACAATTTTGGTTACATGTGGACATTAATATAAGTTATTTCTTTCTTTTGTATGGAAAAAACTCAACTAATAGTAGTCTTTGTAGGGTGCTTCACTTGTAGATCTAGAAAAGGAAAATAAATAATGTTTATGGAAGATTCTGAGTATAGATTAAATAAATGACAATAAATAAATATGCCTTAGGATTTAGTGAGTTGAGATGGTAAATTGAAAATAGGCAAGCGTGAAATGACAAAGATGGATTAGGTAAATGTAACTTGAAGGTGTTGTACTATAAATTGTCACTCTGTGATCTAAAATGATGCTTTCATATATCTGGCTCTATAATGCTTTGACAAACAACAAATTGATTTTTTTTTTGTTTTGGGGTGAAATTGCAGCATGGAATTGATTTGAGTTGATTATGTGGCACTCAATTGATTTGTATGCATAGAATCAACCTTTTGTGTGCAAAATTGACTTGGCAAGTTATGTGATTTGGAATTTTTTTCTCTTTGCCTTGTGATATTTGAATTTATAATGATGAATTGGTGATGTTTACAAACACCTTGGAGGAGCTTGCTAAGTGAGGGTCATGTTCTTCTCAATCAAATCCTAGGTAGGTTGATTCATCGTCTTGTGAACAAAGATTGAAGACAGCAAGCAGCCATGCAATGCCTTTCTGTCACTAAATATGTAGATGTTGATATGGTAGTGAATTCTTGAGTGTGCTCTTTAGATGATGATGCAAATAGCTAGTGAGAACTAGATGGATCTTTGATGCCCCCAGATGTGTTAAAATGAATTAGGGTTTGTCCTTTTATATGACACCCTAGAATACAATATGAAATGTTTTGCATTTCAAGTCGAACACACAATGAGTAGTTGGAAGAGGACAACACAGATCCAATTTTGATTTTGAATTTAAAAAATGCTAGTACTGATTTCTTGTTTTTGGATCAAACCAAGTAGGTGGATGGGTAAATACTAAGAGTTGGAACTGATACTTGGGTTCAAGGAGTGCACTGACTTAGTGCAAAAACACACCACTTGACTGCTAGTCATTGCATAAAGGCTAACTCAGTCATAAGTAGTTGAAATCTAATGGGACAAGTGTAGGGTATGTAATTTTCACCATAACATCTTGCCTTCACTTTGATTTTCATGTGGACTATTTTGACGATTAATGTCAAAGTAAAACAAGCATTCAACATGAAATCATATATTTATGACACTCCACAGATACATTCTCCTTGCAATTAGCAGTCTATCCTAAAACCATCAAAAGTAAACATGATTCAATGAGTAGCATCTGCCAAAAATTTTAAATTTAGGCACTAACATAAATGCTTAACAATGTCAAGTATCTCAAAGTAATTGCAAAAGGTAAATGTAAAGGGCAGTATGAAGCCACAAATATGTGGCCTAAATCCATGAATGTGTAATCACCATACACAACGATTATGGCATTCGAGGCTTTTAACCTAAGTCACCAAACCCATTTCTGCAGATACCATGAATGGCAACGTATTGGACACTTCATGAATATGTTTATGATACACCAAAAGTTTCATATCATATTTGAGTGCAACAGTTCCCTACCTAGGATCTATCCGGATAAGCATAATTGTATGTGGGCCATATTTAACTACTAGTTTGATATTTAAGCTAAAATAAAACAACTATTTCATCATATCTAGTTGCTAACCTAGAATATTTGCAGATAGTGATGAAAATTGGCTACATTAAGTTTCTAATACACATCTTCCAAGAATTTCTCATTTCAAACATACATAAAACCTGATGTTCGACAGACTAAAACAGTGAAGAAGCTATTCAGTCCATTAAAGAATTTATAACATCAATGTTAACATGGAGTTGGAGGCATCACAATTTTGGATTGTGCATAGTTTCAATAAAACTCCAGCAATATGAGGTGGAGAGTAAGGAACAAATAAAGACTTGTAAGGTTGTAAATTGAAAATGGTATCATTATTAGGTGATTAATTTCTTACATAGATATGTTAGATTAAAATTCAAGTCTCAAATTGTAAGTACGAAAGTATGCCAAGAAATGAATATACAGAGTTCAACATCAGCACACTTCTTTTTAATCCTTTTCTTAATATATATGCTCAGATGCCTGCAGACACACGTGAACTTATCCATGCTGTATCTTGTGGTCTAAAAGTATTGTATCTATGTCAGATTTGTATTTACGTCTACACAAATTTTAAGTTCCAATATTTTGGAATGCCTAGAATTTCCACATTGACAGAACTCATAGGAACATAACCAATGATTTGTTTTTGAACAAAGCATTGTTGCGTCAACAATGCTATATGCACAACAGGTATCATTGCCATGTGCAATGCTACCTAGTATCAATGACGTGGAAGAATGTGTTGGTGTGCATAAAAGATGAAGCTAGATAAACCAAAAGAGAAAGGTTCAGGTGACATGTATCTACGTGCAATAAACTTTATGATGTGGAAGACTACTAAGTTCAAGGTGTGGGCACCATTGCACATGGAGGCCAAAGGGAGTGTCATCTTTATGGTTAACCCATTCCACAATAGCTCTAGATGATGTGGTAGAGGGCACTACCCTTCAAGATCCTTCAAGATCTAACATAGAGATAATAAATAGTGATTGTGATTTTGTAAATTAAATAATTCTAACTAAATAAATTTCACGTGATGATTGTCTAATATTAATCCTTTTAAATGAAGGCATGGAAGTAAGATACTTATGTTCATTCTTAACCTATACTAATCATTGGCAGTTAACATATAACCATTTTTGAATTATATCATTTCCAACAAGAGTATGAGAATAGAGAGCAAGTAACATAAATCATTTCATAACATCGAATCATTTACCTATTTAGCCTTGTAAGGAGAGTATAAGATGAGCACAACTAACCTATGCATACAAGTAGGATTTACATTTTATTATACATTGTGTACTCTTACTTTAGAAGCTTCAACAAGAGGGAAAATTACATCTATTTACTTTATTAAAATCACATGAGCATATTTTTCCACAGTACAATACATCATCCAACATTAAGTTCACTTATTCATATGCTAGAATACAGAATCAAACAAACTGATGAACGGAAATTTCATAGCAAGTGGATTTTGCATCAAGCAGAGGTGGACCACAGCTTTTCAAGCAATGTTTAGTTAGCAGCACTGCCAGACATGACTTTTTAACCTCTGTATTGCAGGTTTCTGGCAACAACTGTGGTATGTCTGCAGGTTTGCAGGGAAACCCACAATCTTTATTTTGTCGAGACTGCAAGATTTCTAGAATTTTGTGGTCTGCATCTTGTTCATTTATTCATATGCAAGAATACATTGAGAATCTATTTGTCAGATGAATAGGAAATTTCATACCAAGTGGATTTCCAATAAAGCAGAGTGGGACTGTGACTTTTCAAACAGCCTGCAGTCTGAAGCACTGTTAGACCATAACTTTTAGCCTCTGTATTGCAGTTTCTGGCAACAGTTGCAGTCTGACCATGGGTTCCTAGGGAAACCTGCATTCTTACATCCAGAGTGTGAAAGTTTTGGAATTTCACAGTTTGTATATTGTAGGATCACAGGTTGTTTCTAGAACTAAAAAACATTTAAATTTTATGTAAATTATAATTTTTCCAGTCGATTATCAAAATTATAAACTGAAATAAGTGCCAGCATCAAGCATATGCTTACTACCTTCCAAAATGTCATAATGTACAAGATTTATGCAAGTCCTTTCACATGTACCATTTTACATCACATTTACAAGCTGAATTAAGTCAAGAAACTTTCTTGTTACATGCATATTCAAGGCTGCAATAAGGTTATTAAAACATCTTCTTTTGTTAAATGAAAGCATCCAATATTATATTTTACACAACTTACATGATTCCTTTTTGAATGTTCACATATATGTATAGTAATGCAGTCCTGAATCAGGTACCCACAAACGGGTAGCCAACTCAGGCAGCTGTACAAACTAAACAGAAACACATTCTTATTTCTCAAATGGAATTACAACTTGCTCTTAGACATATATATAAGCTACAACATGTGATTAATCAGCTTTATTAAAAATTACCATCTAAATGGGCTCACAGGACTCATTGGTTACTCCTGTTTTTCTTCGAAGGGACAGTCACAAGACTCTAAACAAGCCAGCCATTCTCTGTGATACCACCCACTTTAGAAAATCAACTTCACCTATCAAATCGCCATTCCCCAATCGCCGTATTGTTTTTTTTGTCCTTTACCAGGCTGCGATCTGGAAATCCTTCTGTCAAGCCAAAATTGGACCCACTAAATAGCTTTTGCCAGAATTCAGCCGTTGAATCATATCATGATTAACAATTAAATAATGAGCAATCAGGTGTTACTGTCTTGCTCAGGAATAAAAAAAATGTCAAAAAATTCTTTATCGCCCAGGAATAGAAAAAGCATTAAAATTTTCTTTAATAACTTGTCTGCCCAGATGAGGATAAGGCGTTAAAATAAAAGCCCCAAAATTCCAGAGAGTTATGGTTAATGGCTGGCCAGCTGCCACTGGCTATCAAAATAGTAAAAAGAATTTAAGGAAAACAAACAGCTGGCTGAAAGGTAACTGCTGCTAGTCAGAGTATATTCAGAGATGTCTGACAAGAGGCAAGATTAGATAAATTCCCAGCTATGCAGGCCCAGGAAAAAAGAGTTCCAACCGTAGCTAGCCTCAAATGAGCCTACCTTTGACCAGCAAAGGAAATACTACAAGTCTACAAATTTAAATAAAGGAGACCATCAACAAATCCTGCGACCACAAACAGAAAGCAAAAGAAGACAAACAAAATTGAGAAGGAACTATCTTTTGATGAGCAGGATTGCTTTCAACCCAGATGCTCCTGCATCGTATAAATACAATAAAACAAACTAAAAACTCCCAAGGAGAAGATTCTCCAAGTGGTCAAGGGCAAGCTTTAACCTCCTCATGTGCAATATGGCGAATGGGAGATAGCCACCTCCTAACCATATGGCCTTAACTATTGACCTTAGACAAACAAAACTGAGAAGGAACTATTTTTTGATGAGCAGGATTGCTTTCAACCCAGATGCTCCTGCATCGTATATATACAATAAAACAAACTAAAAAACTCTCAAGGAGAAGATTCTCCAAGTGATCAAGGGTGAGCTTTAACCTCCTCATGTGCAATATGGCCAATGGGAGATAGCCACCTCCTAACCATAAGACGGCCTTAACTAGTGGCCCTCTAGTGAGGAGGATTGTCCAAGGATCAACATTCACACATACAGGCACACCGAGGCTTCCAAACACTTGACCATAAAAGTAAATAAGTTTAAGGATAGAGAGGATCACAAGGAACCAACCAATGTTTCAGAAAAGGGGAGAAAAGGAGGGTACTTTGCCATCAGATAGCATGGGTTGCTAAGGGATTTCCTACCTAATGGCAAGGTAGCACCAAGCCAATATATCCTCTTCAAGGATTAATTAAAATTCATGTATAGCTATGAACCATATTAATATCACTCATGTCATCACCATCACAACCACCATTCACCATACCTCAACTGCTTATTCCTCCAAACCAACAACCATCCAACCCAAATCACAATTCCCACATGTTCACAAAGATTATATCACAACCATCATAATTTTCACATTTTCACATTTACAAATTCCATTCCAAGTAAGAGCAAAACCACTTTTCAATACAAACATCAATAACTAACATGCTTATTAGTGTTTTCCCACACCCAACTCACCCTTAGCAAATGCTTAAGCCATCTACCCAAAGTGTGGCACCCAACAAAGGGCACAAATTAAGTGCTTAGGCCATACCTGAAGTGTGGTACCCAACACGGGCTAAATTTAGTCAAATAAAATAGCTATAATGGGTCACAAAGTCCCAATTTCAAATTTTTTCAAGTGAGCCATAAACGTACACTTCTCAAATCAAATTAACATTGAAACTTACAGTAACAACACCTAAGCTTTCAAGCACATTTTTACTTCACTTAACATGTATAATTTACCAAATTAACAAGAAGGAAGAATATAGGAGCCTACCTCCCAAACTTAACTTGTGTCAATGGTGGAAGAAGCGCCTACTCTCACCTTCAAGTCCACAAGCTCTCAAGACTTGAAACACCTCACAATTATTTTTCAACCAAGCTCTCGTTCTCCTACTTCTCAATCTCAAAATGTAAAAATGAATGCATAATTGTTTCCCAAGTGTTCAAAGAGAGTATAAAAAGGAGTGCCATGTCACTTCACTCCATCCACTTGGATGGAGCCACATGGCACTTCTCTAATCCATGCACCCAACTCTCTTACAAATTCAATCCATTGGCATGGCCAACTCATTGAGCCCACACGGGTTTCCCTCTCGTAAGCATGGTGGAGTGGAGTACATCCTCAAGTCAACTCATTTTGGGAGGCATTGGGTTGACTTTGTGTACTCTCACACAAGCCCCCATGCTTCCATAATTTTTTCTTTTTTCAAGAGCTCCCAAAGTACTCCCAAATCTCTAAACACACTTAACCCCCTTCCTCAAGTATCTTTGGGCCCTACCCATAGGGTACTTGGGCTGGGTACCGAAAAATGATCAAATAAATAAAAAAATACTTTTTTTACACCCATGTAAAATTGCCCACAAACTCAAATCCGAGTTTCCAAATTAAATAAAAAAAATCATTTTAAAACGTTCACCGAACCAGACTATTTAATAAATTCAAATAATATGAAAGAGGTCACATTACTAACACCGCATGGCTAATGAGGGGTTCTGGTCACACTTGATGAAGATTGGCTTTGGCATAACTAGGTAGCATAAACAACTCACATTGCTCCATGATGGTAGGATGATTTGGACAAATTTTTGGGGCCTCCATCTAGCCTTTTTTTGTAATGTCCAACACACTCCCTATGCCCATTACATACAATCATGGACAACTATAATGTCCTTTTTCTGGTCCATTCCAACATCCTTGGAAACCAGCAGCGTTCTTGGAGAGTGCCAACTTTATTGGAGAGGTAGTTTGACAATGGCAGAGAGTTCCTAGAGCCAAGATGAGTACGATGGTACTTTTTGTGTGCAGATTTGACATTCTGGGAGCACTCCACATTCTTGGAGAAGTCGGTCGTCTTGGGAGAGCACCAATTTTCACATATATGGATATCTTATGCACTTAAGGTACTATTGGTGTGGTCAAAATTCATTTTTGGGCTATTTTAATATTTTTTGTAACTTTTATGGTTTTGTGAAAAATATTAAATTATTAAATAATTAAATATTTAAGTTGTTGCAATTTATATTTATTGTATTTAATTATTTTAAAAGGGTTGTATATGGAGACATAGAATTGACTTTTTTTTCGACCCAAATGTAAAGTTGAATTAAAAGGGGAATTTCAAGTTACTTGGGGGGAAAAAGAGGAAAAGAGCTTTTCCGAAAAAGCAACAAAAAATTACTTTTTTTGAAAAGGTAATAAAAAACAAAAAATGGGGTTTTAGAAAAAGCAACGAAAAATATATTTAAGGAGGGCTTGGGCAAGAGGTTGGTCATCCATTGTTCATTATCAATTTTTTTGTTTGTTTGTTTGTTTGTGAAAGATTGAACTCTATTCATCTTCTTCAACCAAAGGACAAAAACCCTTATGGCAATTAGTTTTGTGGACAAAAACATACCTAGCTGATTGAGTGGGCTCATATAGGATTCATCGGTGTGCTGAATAATTGAGATTTTGTGCTGCATAGTTGATAAATATTTCTACATTCAAGTTTATTGTTCCAGCTTGATGCAATGAAAGAAAACTTGAAAAAAAGAGCATTTGCTTGCAAATATTATTGAGAATAGGGGTGAGGGACTTCTATGCTATTCCCATTATCTACCCTAGGTTTTATTCTTGCTGATTGCCACCTTGTGTGGTAAGGGAAAAGGAAGTTAAAGGAGGCATGGGAAGTTTGGAGGGTTGTAGAGAGTTCTTGAGGAGTTTGGACAGCATTTAATGTAATATCTGATTTTATATCATATTCTATAGGTTTTCAACTAGTTTGGTATTACTTAGAAATTATTTCTTAAATTGTGCCTTCATCAATAGTTTAGGTTAGAACATTATTTTTCATTTGTATATATATTACTGATTTTGACATCAACATACTGCATTGTGCCAACATTGGAATTATATGTAATAACCACTCTCGATTTTTTTTTTGAAAATATGTTAGCTTCAAAGTAAATGAAAGCATAACAACTTCCTTTCCACTTTTTGATTACCCAGATTTTGGTTTGGCAAGGTAAGACCATATGGTATCAGGATTACAATTTATTGAATTACAACTTGCTGGAAAGAAGCATTGGGCGGCAAGCCAGCCAAACCACTTATTCAATGGGATGCATAAACAATATAGGAAATAAGTCATCTACTTATTTATCGGGAATTACAAGGCATTTCCACTTTTCAGTGGGAAAACTTATACAATGTTTGAGGACATTTAAACATGCTTCTTCCACTTTTTAGTGGTGAGCTATTACAATATTAACACTCGTTCAATGGGGTAAGTATATCAGCAATAACAAATTTAAACTCACTGGCGATGCTACCATCCAGTGCTTACAAAATAAAGTGCATAGAATTTGAAGCTTCCGTCGGTATAACCATCCGACGCATTACAAGGTTAGCACATATGCATTGTGAACATGAAAATAAGAGGATTAACTGCTGATATAAAGTGCTGATGTAAAAAACTGCTGAAACACACCCACAATAGTGCCAAATAACATGTACTCAATAACTCAACTATGAAATAACAATGTGATACCTTGAATGGATGAATTAGACGGCTGGTACAGATCTGAAAACACTCCTTTTGCTGCTGTAGTTTGGACAAATCAAAACTGATACACTGCTATTGATGCTCTGAAAAATAAAAAAAAGGAGCATACAAACACACCCACAAGTATAATACTGGAAAACTCCCTTCAAACTCCATCCAGCACACCGCAAAACATTGAAAAGATCTTCATTTCAGCAACATCCAAAACTGAAACTCGGTTTGAAGCATAATGGTGATCTCTGAAATGAAATCATTCCAATCTAGCTAGGGATTATCTCTCAAATCAGAAACTAGAAATTCAATGAGGGTTTTCATTCTCAAAAGATTTAAGGAAGAACTCGTAGGTTCAGTGTGACAGCATAACAATATGAGAATTCTTCAGCATATACAAATGAGCCCCAACACCTCCTTTTTTTAGCTTTTTTCAAAAAAGCTTTATTTTTTTGCTATTTTTTTCGAAAAAAAATGCTCTTTTGCTTTTTTGCTGCTTTTTCAATTTTTTCAATTTTTTTTCCTAAAAATCGCTTTTTGCTTTTTCATTGTTTTTTTTTGAAAAAACACTTTTTGCTTTAAATTAAATAATTCATCATGTGCAAAAGACCCCCTTATGCCTAGGCATCCAACTTTTCAAACATTTAATCACCTTTCGAACGAGCTATTACACTATAAGTTGTCCTTCAATTATTTCTCAGCATTAGACAACATTAGTAAAATATTAATTAAATAACTTAATAACTCACCCAAGTTGCGGAAAGTACTGCAACGTCATTGAAATCCAATTCTGATCACACCATAATGAAACTGAAGCAATAGGAAGATGATTAGAGTCAACTTGGTGACTTATTAAAAATAGATGTGCTCTTCATGAAGTTTGGAGAACACCTCAGGAGTTTGTAAACACTTCTGAAAGTGTCATTGCAATCCATAACACCAATTGAGCTCAATGCCAATAATAGATACCGAATTAAAATGAACTTGGAACCTCCAAGAAGCTTGGAGTTATCCCTAACACACCAATAAGCAGCTTGGAGTTATCCCTAACACACCATAAGCTTATAGGAAAACTCAAAAACTGGCCAAAAGCTCACGGAACCATATTGCATAAAAATGGGTACATTAAATTATATGTATATACACTCTTTTGAAATATAGATATCAGCACCTTGAGTTATGAAAATTAATTCTGCATTAAATTATATGTATATATATTTTTTTGAAATATAGATATCAGCACCTTGAGTTATGAAAATTAATTGTGTTCGAAAATGTTAGTGATGTGTTCAATGCATGACAACTATTTGTCAAAATGCCTATGATAATAATAGATGGTTGCAGCTGTTCTTAACCAGTGATTTCAGAGATTCCAACATTCCACCTACTGTTTGACGAAATGTTTGTGCGCTAAAAGTTGAAGAATTTGCAAGTTTGTTGGATTTTTTGGTAGGGACATTACAACAACTATAGACAAAGTGCTACTATCAAATTACTTTATTCATCCGCTTATACACAATCAACTCTTACTCATAGAAGTCCCAAATCATATGCAAAAGCATCAAATTTATAAATCTCACATCATCAACATATACAAAATTAAACTATAATTCGTAACAATTTAATTGCATCACTCAAAAGTTTAAAATCCATAGATTTAATTAAACATTTAATTCCTTGAAGTTCATTGTTTTTGATATTAATAAGCAGCAAAAACAGGGTGCTGTCCCTTAAAACAAGACCATATAGGCCATTCACAGCAGATTAACAGTAACAACACATTAACAGCAGACCAGCAAGCCTGACCAACACCCTCAGTTAAACATATCAAAAACAACCAGCATCAAAAAACCTAAATACCAGCAGAGTTCAACCATAGCTAAAATATAACAAGTTTTAACCATAGACCACCAAGGGTCCAGCCAGTCATAGAGAAAAAAACAAACTAAAGGAGTCCATAGCATAAACTAAACGAAGGCTGACCAACCAGCCATAGCCAAAAAACCCATAAACCCAAGACACTAATCCTTTTTCCCACTGCATGGTTTAACGAGCTTTATGGTAGCCCAATCTTCAGCAAGGAAGCTGAGCAGCTCCTTGTTACCAGCCTCTTCCTTCGTATCATCCGCCGACATTGTTGGAAATATTGTCATTGATGTCAAAATGTATAGACAAAATTGAGCATGTAAGAGATCTAATTGTGGAAGAATGAAGATTATCAATCAAATTATGGAGTGCAGAGGACAGATTCTACTTGGATACTCTTTGTGGTCATCAAAGTGAAAACATAACAGTAGTTTGTTTGCAAGAAGAACGAGTTCTTTCTGTTAAACGTGCTCACACTGTGAAGAGTTCATATCAGGTCTGGAAGCATAGAACACTGGAGAATGATGATGGGATCAACAATATGAGTAAACATTGATGAAATATGTACAGCGCATCTTCAGATCATCGTAGCATCTTCAGATTATATCTATAGATCCCTACAGATTGAAGTTGAACAAATTAATTTATTCTAACAAATCTGATTGATGATTTGTTATGTTTAACAATTGTTATGGAGCATTAAACAGATACAGACGTGTTCTTACTTGAGTAGATGTGATGTCCAAGAGACTTAACAACTTGCTGATCTGAAAGGATGTGCTTTTAAGAACATGTTTTCTAATTAAAATTTTTTTACTAAAAGACATGCTTTAGAAGACTTGTCAATACAGATTACTTTATCAAAAGACGTCTTTAAAGAATAACAAACAAACGGTGTATTAAAAGAGATTCGATTTCTTTTTAAGAGACGTGTTTGTTCATGAGCAGATGCGAGCCCCACAAAACATCAATAATATAAAGGACGTATCTCCTAGGACTATTGTTGGAAAGATACGATCAAGTAAAAACGCTTTTTTGGATTAATATGAATTAAGTTAAGAGACTCGTTTGTTGAAGTATGAGATCCAGATGTCTTGAAAGGGACGTAACTCACAAACAAGTGCGTTTTCATTAAGATATGAGTTTCCATTAAAAGAAAGGCTCAATGTAGAAAGAATGCATTTACAAAGAGACGTAATTCTCCACTGAAGAATCATTCATTTCTGAAGAGGTGCGCTTATTCTTGAAGACAAACAAACTCAGAAATTATAATAGATTAAACACATAATACAGAATTAATGAAAAGCAAATCAAGAACAACATGATCTGTTTAAGGCAAACAAATTCAGATTTTCTTTATGAAGAGACATTCTTGAAAGTTGCAAGTATTGCTATGTTCTTTCAGTTAAAGGATGCAATGGTTGAGTAAGATATATGAATGACATTTCATTCAAGGCTTGAAGGTGTGGTTGTTTTGAGGATTTGCAGATCAGTCAAGTGTCCCATCTCTTTGGGTGGGCTTAGGGTGATATCATTTATCACATAGAGTAGATTGGAGAGCTGGGATTGTAAAGATCAGATTGAAGGCAATCTTACATCCATCAAGTCAAGGTTTGATACTTTGCACTAGGGGTTGGTGCTCCTTGTAGGTAGGTGCCTACTAAATCTGTAAAGGTCTAGGTGTTCCTTGTAGGCTACATTCTACTAAATCATCTTGTTGTAAATCTGCAGGTTGGTGCCTACTTTGTAAAAAATCATTTCAGTAAAGTTGTGTCAACTTGTGAAAATTGGTTCATATCAAAAGTTGATTGTAATAAGTTTCAAAAAGAATAAAATTGAAAGTTTGTGTTGATTTACTGATTCACCCGCCCCTCTCAGTAAATCTTTGTGCTCTTCAAGACATATCCTTTTGCAGCAGACATAACGTAGTGGCAGACCTGTGTATGATCTTCAAGGCGAAACGCGTAACCTCTTGCAGCCTATTTTCTAGACTCTCCATTCTGGTTTTCAAATTGGCAACCTCCTCCTAGGCAGCATCCTGTTTACTGTAATCTTCCTTCATGGGAGTCTTGCCATCCACAACACTCGAAGCCCTGGATTTGGCTTCCATAATTTTAATAGAGGCAAGGCCTTTTTTCAGGCTTTCCGAAACATGGGAGGAGCTACTAGCAGAGGCTGAGAGGGCCTTCTCCCCTGCCTCCTTATCCTCCGTGCTTTTACTCTTACTGCCGTTCCCATTGTCAAAGTCCGAGGCCTCCTTAAAACTCTTACCTTTTTCTTACTTGGTGACTAGTTGGTGAGACCTGCGAGGAGTGTTAGTCTCCTCAGTGATCTCAATGTTCGAATCAATTTGGTGGGGTCGGAATTTAGTCTTTTTAGAAGCTTTAGTCTTTGTTCTCGAGGTGGGGGCTATACGTTTTTTATCTTTTCCCTTCGTCGCAGGCCCTTGAGTGGGGTAAGAGTCCTGTGGGGAGGCTTTCAAAGTCGGGTTTTTGAGAAATTTTTTCTTGGTAGGGCCAGGGGTGTCCTTGAAGTTCACTGTTAATAGTTTAGTGTAGATTTAATATTTTTGATAAATTAAATTAAAATTACTGGCTTTTAATTGTGATATTACATTTACCAAATTTAAATTTTTTAACTACAATAATTTAATACATTATGAAAAGTCTCATATATTTGACCAACATGTGAATTAGGGTTAATAATGAAATAAAATTAAAAGCATATAAATTAATAATTCTGCTGCATCGGAATTAACAATGACTATACTAAACTTTCACCCATTGCAAAATATCACTTAGCAATATATACAAAATTGATAAATAACTATACAAATAAGTTGAGTATAATCATAATTTCTAGCCAAGTATCAATGTATGAAGGTACAATGGGTGTGATATGATTGCATAAAAAGTGGGCCTTACATCTTCCATGTATCACACGCATGCACACATAAAATCAATCGTGCTATATTTTATTTTATTTTTGTCATTTTGTGTCAATGTTCTAGACTACAAGGATTGGATAATTTTATGTATGTAGATTGTTGTCAGGTCGCTGGGTTATTGATATGTGTAGTATTGGGTTATGTAGTTTCTAGGTGTAACTTGCACATGGAAATGTGTACCTTCCATGTGTAACTTGTACTTATAATTTTATTGGGATTAGAGCTGTAAGGGATGGGGAAGCCCTTTGGTAACTTGGTGAGAGGTGTATAATAGAGGCAATTCCTTCCAGCTTTTCAAACACCACCACAGCTTGATAAAATTTGGTATCATTACTTATTCTTTTTTTGGCATCCCTTGACACCACTGCATATTGTGTTCGTTTTATGCTTGTTTAGTATTTGTTTGATTATAGCTAATGTGCCATTTAATCTCATATGATATAGTTTAGAGATTAAAACTTTCTAGGTTTTGGTCCTTTTTTGTAGCAAAGATATGCAAACAAGTGTGATACATTTCAAAAAATTAGAAGTAAAGGTTTTATTTAATCACAAAAATATTTTATTAAAAGTACAAGAGACACCATCAGAAGAAACAAATTAAACTGGACTGTGGAGAGGTCCAACATAGTCAATGGGATGTTCAGAGATCATTAGAAGTATCAATCTGAGTTCGTAAATTTTGTATACAAGCAGTGTCAATTTGTCAATTTCGGAAATTTAGCATCCAAGCTGAAATGTGGTGTAATTGGATACTTTCATCGGCCTTTTTGTTAGCAAGACAATTCAATTTTTAAGTTTTTAAGTTTTTGAAATACCGATTCCCCCCCCGCCCCCTCGTGTGCCCCTCCTGCCCCCCTGTGTGCTCTTCAATTCTATCTATAGGTAAGTATGGATCTGTTTTCATTAGGAAAAGCAAGGGTTGGTGTTTTATACGGTCTTCTCTTCTTTGATGGATCAACATGTCTTTGTTTTCTTTGTCTATAAGCTTTTGTCTTATTCTTATTATTTCTATGGAGATGAGGATTCTGAAAAGTAGTCTTTTCTAATGTTGCTAACTCTTTGGCACACTTTGCTTCAAATTTTGTGAGAATAGCATGACCATCTCTTGTTTGAACTGGAGCATAGAAAGTGCATTAAGTTGTAACATATTTATTAGTTGAATCAGGTCTGTTGGCTTTTACATTTGGTGTGTTAGAGAGAAAAGGTGAGAGGGAAATGTTGGATAATGTCTTAACAATTGAATCTGGCATTTTTTATTAAAAAAACTGTGCTAAATTTTTTAACAGGTTTGTGGCAACTGCTCGTCAACTTGCTAAAGCATTGGAGGTCCCCTTAGTGAATGATTTGGGGTATACGAAAAGATATGTTCGATGCCTTCAGGTGATCTATTTCAAAATATTAGTACTATTTACATGCTGCTTTGATGTTTCAGGTTTTGTTTGGTTAAACACAATTAAATAGGACTGACAACAAAAGATTTTGTGGAAAAAATGACTAACTGCATTAGCTTTTTGACATCTTAATTCTGTTACAGATATCAGAGGTAGTTAACAGCATGAAGGATCTAATTGACTTTAGCCGTGAAAATAGAACTGGGCCTATTGGTAATATTTACATTTCTTGTCAATAGAAAATCCTTTTTCTTTTACTGTGGCATATTTCATTGACTTTATATTTGTATGCAATGCCTGGGTTTTTAATAATCCCAGCTTTTGCTGTTAAAATTTTCAGACCATGGTAAACAGATTCTGCAGTGAGTACATTAATTGTGAATGATAAAAGCATTCATTCTATTAACATGAAAAGAAAGATTACAATATATAAAGTAGAAAAATACTATTGTAGACATTAAATGTCTAACAACTGACTACTGTAGCAACAGTAAAAACTAAACTAACTAAAACATTACATTTGACCATTAACATGATGGATATATTATTCTAACACCCTCCCTTAATGGTCAACCTATCAACTACACCAAGTTGCCCCCTGAATTTGACAAACTTATCCGGGCTCAGAGACTTGGTGAGAATATCTGTAGTCTGATCCGCTGTCGGAACATATTGCAGCTGAACTGATCCGTCTTCTACCAGCTTGCGGATGTAGTGACAATGTAGCTCGACATGCTTGGTACATTCATGGAAGATTGGATTTTTGGCCAGTTTGAGCACCCCTTGATTATCAGTATACAAGGGAGAAGGTCCTGCTTGTGACATGTGCATGTTAGAAAGCATCCTGCGGAGCTGAACTGCCTCACATGCTGCTTTAACTGTTCCTCGATATTCTGCTTTAGTCGAGGAAAGAGCCATTGCTTGTTGTTGGTCCATGCTACAACACTCGTACCCAAATTGAATACATATCCAAAAGTAGATTTGCGATCATCCATTGAACCTACCCAATCTGAATCTGTATAACCAATCAGCTTTGGATCCTTGCATCTGCCATATAGAATGCCATAATCTGAAGTGCCCTTAACATATCTCAGCACTCACTTCACTGCAAGCCAATGATCATCTTTTGGAGTTGTCATGAAGCGAGAAATGTAGCTCACTGCAAAACTGATGTCAGGTCTAGTGGTAGTGAGGTAGATGAGACTGCCCACTAGTTGCCTGAATGTCGTTTCATCGACCGGAGGTGAATCAGAGTTGGCTGATAACTTCAGCCCCTTCTCCATAGGTGAGGAGGCAAGTTTGCAATCCTGCATCTGAAATTTGTCAAGCAGACTCCGAGCGTATTTAGACTGAGAGATAAAGATGCCACTAGCGGTCTGCCAAACCTCAATACCCAAACAATAATGGAGAAGCCCCAAATCTGTCATGTCAAAAGCCTGACACAAATCCTGTTTGATTGTGGCAATCAAATGTGCTGAACTGCCAGTAATGATCAAGTCATCAACATAGTAAACAAGAAAGAGAATATCATCATCAAAGTGTTTGACATACAAATTACTGTCAGAAGGACTGCGCTGAAAACCATGATCAACCAAGTACTGATCAATCTTGATGTACCATGCACGGGGAGCCTGTTTCAGTCTATAGAGTGCTTTCACGAGCCTACATACTTGATGTTCTTTGCCGACAACCTTGAAACCAGGAGGTTGCGTCATGTAGACTTCTTCCTGCAAATCACCGTTGAGAAAGACACTCTGGACATCCATCTGATGGACTGTCCATCCAAATTGGGCTACAATAGCGAGAAGAAGACGAATTGTGCTCATCTTGGCAGTAGGAGCAAAAGTCTCCTCGTAGTCAATGCCCTCCCGTTGTGTGAATCCCCGAGCAACTAACCTTGCCTTGTATTTATCCAAAGTGCCATTTGCATGATACTTGACCTTATAAACCCATTTGAAGCTGATAGGTTTCTTCCCAGGAGGAAGATCAAAAAGAACCCAAGTGTGATTCTTTAGAAGACTATGGTATTCGGTCTCCATAGCCTTTTACCACTCTGGAATTCCTTTAGCCTCTGAATATGTTTGAGGCTCATAGATGCTGTGGATGTTAGCCATAAGAGCAAAATTGACTGTGTTTTGCTGCTTGCTCTTTCTGCGAGTTGATCTGCCCTCAATGAGTTAATCATCATGAAGATCTCCGATAGTCTTGGCCCACCACTTAGGCCGATGAGTAGAAGTACCAACATCTGGAATAGAAGAAACAACATCCTCTGGAATTTCTGGAACAAAGTCACCTAGATATGAATCCTGAGGAAAATCAGGTGGTGCTAGATCATGACTGGTAGACTCCTCATCTTCAGAGTCAGAGTGTTCTGAAGCCCTCCCATCAGGGGAACCAAGAGGAAGACGAACACCCTCATCAGAAACCTTCATAGGCTGATCCTCAGGGCTGGTAGTAGGAACAAATGGACCAATAGTCTCATCAATCACAACATCACGACTAAATATGAGATGATCTGTCTCCACATCAATCAACCCGTATGCCTTGTGATTGTCGCTGTAAATAGTAAACATAAGTTTCTGGCTCTTGGAGTCCAACTTCGCACGTTTGGCTTCTGGAATCCATACATGAGCTGTAGAACCAAAGACTTTCAGATGGCCCACTTTAGGCTTACGTCCTGACCAGGCTTCTTCTGGAGTCATCTTCTTAACGGCCTGTGTGGGTGACCGATTCAAGAGGTAGACTACAGTATAAACTGCTTCAGCCCAGTATTTCTTAAGGCCATTTTTGTACTCCATCATAGAACGAGGCATTTTAGTAATGGTGCGATTCCTATGTTCAACGACACCATTCTGCTGAGGGGTGTATGGTGTGGTGAGTTGGCATTTGATGCCGTGTTGAGCACAAAAAGTAGAGAAGTCAGCTGAACAAAATTCCCCTCCATTATCTGACCTTAGAGTGACAATTTGAGAACCTGATTCTTTCTCAACCAAGGCCTTATATTGCTGAAATGTACTAAACACATTTGATTTATTTTTCAAAAAATACACCCACATTTTGCGATTGAAATCATCAACAAATAATAAAAAGTACGTAGACCCAGTAATAGATGGAGTGTTCATTGTTCCACATACATCAGCGTGAACCAATTGAAGTACCTTGGACGTGCGCCAAGAATCACCATTTGAGAATGGTGTCCAATGTTGCTTCCCAGCTTGATAGGCTCCACAAACTCCATGATTTTGAGTTTGGATCTTTAGGTAGACCAGCAACCAAACCCTCCTGAGACAATTGAGAGAGATAGTGCACATTCAAGTGCCCATAACGCTGATGCCAAAGTTTGCTGATGGAAGTACTCCTGGCTGCAAGAGCGTGCTCTTGAGAATCATCGGAATCAATAAGTGTATATAGACCATGATCCTCAAATCCCATAGCGATCGTAGTACGTGTCTCCTTATCAACAATGCTGCAGGTGGACGAACTGAATAGAACATCCAACTGGGGAGAATGCCTCATGATCTGGTTGACGAAGAGAAGATTATGTTCCATGCCTGGAACATAGTAGACATCGAGAAATAGTAAATTTCTCCCTCCATAGTGAATCTAAACATTGCCCTTACTGCCAACTGTGTACTCTTCGCCGCCTCCAAAGATCACTGAATTAGTGAATGGTTCATATTTGGTGAACCAATCTCGATGATGAGTAAAATGCCGAGAAGCCCCTGAATCAATATGCCAAGCTGAAGATTGTACTGGATCTGCGGTTCTCTTGACCATAAAAGCATAGAATGCAGACTCTTTCTACTCAGTGTGCTCTGCGACACGTGCCTTTTGTTGAGACCTTCCCTGCTTCTTTTGTTTAGAAGCCAACCGAATGCGACAATCAGCCTTCATGTGACCATATTTATGGCAATAATTGCACTGAACGTTCTTCTTCTTCTTGCTGTCCTGAGAAGAACCAGAGCCTTTCGGTTGAGAAGATTGAGCCTTCCCTTTGTTCTTAGCAAAAGATTTGGCAGAGAACGCTTGCTCCGTGGAGGTGGAACTGGTATTGCTTCCAAACTGCTGTCTCCAACGATCCCGTTGCAAGAGCTTGTTGCAAAGATCTTCAAATTTGAGATCAACATTGGTGGAGGTGATATTCAGCGTCTCGATGAAATGCTCATACGAACGCGAGAGACACTTCAAAGTAATGATGACCATGTCCTCTTCCTCTATTTTCGACCAATCGCCTCCAACTGATCACGAATGTCCTTAATCTTCGTCAGATGGTCCTGTAAGGACATTTTCTCATCCATCATGATGGAAAAGACCATGTTCTTGAGAAAGAACGCTTTGCTCTTGTCAGAGGTTTCATGAAGGGCCTTCAAATGATCCCAGATTTCTGTAGCAGTTTTGCCAGCCGGTACTTGAGGTAGCTGCTCATCTGTGACTGAGAGTTTGATAAGCATGACGGCTTCCCGGTTGCGTTCATCCCATTTGTCCTAGTCCTTTCCGACTACAGTGGGACAAGTTGAGTTCCCCAAAACGACCTGATTGAGACATCGATATTCAAAGCTTGTAATCATGCGTTGCTTCCAGGTGTTGTAATTCTTCTCGTTGAACTTCTGGCTGCTTTTGAGCATTATATTTGTTAGAGATGCCATCACGTACATTGATGTCAAACTAGTGAAGGCACAAAAAAATACTGCACTAAAAGACGAAAACAAGTTTTGCAAGACAAATTCAAAGCAGAAATCGAAACCCTAGCACAAATTTCGAGGTAGAAAACTAATGTAGAGTTTTTAAGACAAACCCCAAAAGATTTGAAGAATACCCAAAAAATTTCAGCAACCACCCATGTGCACAAATTTTGAGGCACGAACTTCAAGACAATCAGAAAAAATGGAGACCAACCCAATTGAGATCTTGAAGAACCGACAAAGAATCTATGATCGAAAAAAAAATTCGACTTCAAACACAGGAGAAATTTGCAAAACCCTAGTTGGCTCTAAAAAAAAATTTCAGGTTTTGAAAATCAGAGGGTTTTTAAAACCCTAGCTGCCAATCTGTAGGTTGAGTTTTTTTTCTATTCAAAAAACGCTCAAAAACACCTGAAAATCGCGTCTGCAAGTCGCACGGCCAGACTGAGGAAGAATGTGCACTAGAATGAGGTTAAATCGTGCCCACAAAATTGGCAAATCGCGGCCCAAATGGAGACGAAAAACGCTATTTTCAGGAACGCGTGTTACAGAAAAGACGCGCCCAACAGAGGTCATGCGGGCCCTAAATAGAAAAACGGGGTCAGACAAAGAAAATCGCGTCCAAAGAAAACCCTTGACTCACAAAAAAAAAAGTGCTTTCAAAACCGTGCGCCCAGAAATGATCAAATCGCTTGCAGAAGAAACACGATTTTTCTAAAGGAAACGAAACACGATTTTTAGCAGAAGGAGAAACACAAATTTTTAGGGTTTTTTTTTTGTATTGCTTTGAGACCATGTGAATGATAAAAGCATTCATTCTATTATTATGAAAAAGAAAGATTACAATATATAAAGTAGAAAAATACTATTGTAGACATTAAATGTCTAACAACTGACTACTGTAGCAACAGTAAAAACTAAACTAACTAAAACATTACATTTGACCATTAACATGATGAATATATTATTCTAACATTAACTCTATCTGCAAAATAGCATAAAATGGAAAACTCCAATCAAAACAGCAGATCTGAGTAGACTAGTGTACAAACGCATACTGCTGAAAATATGAACAGCAAATACTCACATTTCTGAACCCTCAACATTGCATGTGTCTACCATAAAACTGTAATTTTTACACTGCACTGGCACAACATTCTAAGATGCTTTCTCTATATTCTTCAATAGTTCAGTGTTGTTTCCTACATCTCTTTTATAGAACAAGATAATAAACTCTAGGGTTTACAATGAAAAATACCCATATGAGTGGAGTGCCTGGCTAGGAACGAGAAACCTTAACAGAAAGAATTAAAGCAAAAGAAAAGGAAAGGAAAATGCCTTATTCTAAAATAAGAACAACTAACTAACATAATCCAATCTAAAAATGCTAAAAGCAAACAACATGCACCAAAAAAAACAGTCTACGCCCAGCTAAAGATAGGAAAAGAAAAATAAAAGTTGACGGTGCCCTGCTGAAGGAGAACAACTGCCAAGAAAATTAACACATCCTCTTTGGGTGGAATGTGTTCTCCATCAAACCCAATCTCTCCCTTAGTATCATAACCTTCCATATAACTAGTGGCTTTGTCAAAATATCTATGATCTATGAATCTGAGGAACATTCTTAATAACCGCTACTTCTTTCTAAACACTCTTTGAGGAAATGGTACTATATATTTATATACTTGGAACAATTGTGAAACATGGGATTCTCAAAGAGTTTGATGCAACTCTGATTGTCACAGTACACAATTGTCATCACAAACAATTGACAAACAATTGATCAATAAATTTTGCTATCAACTTGTTGAGCCATATAGCCTCACAACTTGTGGAGCCACGTGCTTTGTCTTTGTTGAACTCAATGCTACCATTCCTTGCTTTATGTTGAACCATGATATGACCTCAAGCTGAAACAAAACCTTGAAGTGCTCGTCCTAGCACTAGAATCATCTGCCTGGTCTGAATCTACAAAGCGTGCGACATTAACTATCCATTGCCAACATGCCTCAAGCCATAATGAATTGTGTCCTTAAAGTATTAGAGCATGTGCTTTGCAACAATCGAGTGAGAATTTGGCTTGGCCCAACTATGAACTGACTCATTGCATTTATTATAAAGCAAATATTAGTTTAGGTATTCAACAAATACACGGGGAAAACTAACAACTACTGGTACATCTAAGTATCCACCAAATTGGATTATGAATCTATAGTCAACTTCAAATATGTGACCATGAGAGTAGTGAGGGGTTTACAATCCATTATCTGAAATCTCTTTATAATTTCTGTGGTGTACTTCCCTTGACCACCAAAGAAGACCTCATTGTACCTAGAAAATAGTGCATAAGGCCCCAAGCTGAAACAAAACCCTGGAGTGCTCTTCCTAGCATTAGAATCACTTTCCTAGTTTGAATCCACAAGGACATGCGACATTAACAATCCATCTCCAACATGTCTCAACCCATAATGAATTGTGCCCTTTAGGTATTAGAGCACATGCTTTGCAATAATTGAGTGAATTCATATTGGCCCAACTATGATTGGACTTAATGTATTCACAATAAAGCAAATTTTAGGTTAGGTATTCACCAAATCTATAGTCAACTTCAAATATCTAACCATGGGAGTAGCTAGGGGCTTACAATCCATTATCTAAAATCTCTTTAGAATCTCTATTGTGTACTTCCCATGACCAATGAAGACCTCACTGTACCTTGCCACACCTCAAGAACTAGAAAATAGTGCATAAGGCCGATGTTTATATCAAAATTTGAGGCCAACTCCCCCTTGCATCATTTTATGAGCTTCCCATTGCTCCCTATAAGGATCGAATCATCCATTTACAAGACCGTAAATAACAGATCAGATTTACTAAAATATTGGTAAAGGTTAGGATTTACAATTGTTTTGGTGAAGCCCAAATTCAAAACTACTCATCAATTTGTGAGAACAAAGCACATGGTGCTTACTTCAACTTATATAGGGCTTTCTTCTATATTGCCATTTGAAAAGCTGTATTTACACTCAAAAAATAGTCTCTTTACTCTTTGCCAAGAATTTTATTTCATGGAATGCCTAGGGCCTCATTGACCCCAAAAGAAAATGCATTGCGGAATGTTTAACAAAGATTTTCCAAATTTGACATTTTTTGTTTACAAGAATTGAAAATTGCAGGTTTCATTCACTTGGCTGTTTGTCATGTCACTTGGCTAAAAGTCACTTTTTGCTTATTGATCATGATCTAGGCTGTAGAGGAATTACTAGTTTATTTTCCCTAGGTGGCAGCCACACATTGTGGCTTATGAATGTGATTCTACCAGTTGTGCTTTGTGGGTCATCTTTAATATTAATAACCAGTATCTCGGGGTTATTAATATTTATGCTTCAAATGAAGTTGTTGAAAGATCTCATTTTTGGTGATGGATTATGGAGTCTCTTCTCACTACCTCTTGGATCATGTGTGGGGACATCAATATGGTTGAGTCGGCTTTCGTTAAATGTGACAACTTGCCTATGAGGCTTGGTATTACATGCACAATTGATTGGATCTTTTTGATGTGTTGGTTGTGTTGATGTTATAATGCAGCGGCGATCATCTCTTCCAGGCGACCATATTTAATAAAGATGAATAAATTAAATTATAGCCATCGGCTATTTAATTTATCATAGCAATTTATCTAAGAGGCGCAATTTTATTATTTAAATAATTAATAATCATTTATTCATGGGGCCGACTTTCTTGAAGAGGCACGAATTTCTCGAGGCACGTCTTTTTTCTGTTTGAGGCCGACTTCACTTGTGAAGAGGTGTGAACCCTAGAGCATTCGTGTATATATTCATGTTCACCTTCATTCATTTGATCATTAGGTTCATTCATAATAGTTCGCATTCTTGAGGAGAAGAAGTTAGTGCCCAACAAGAGGAGAAGTTTGCACTTAGCAGCAGACCTTCATCTGTAGCAGCAGATCGACTATAAGGAGAAACATTTTTCATTTGCATCTTTGCATCTAGGAGAGGTGCTATTCGTTATATTACATAGGCATTGTGTTATGCCTGAGTTGTAAGCAGATTTCTGCTCTTATTCAAATCAATATATAAGAGATATATTGGCTGGGTTTTTTTCCCTCAGGTTGGAGGGTTTTCCCAGGGTATCTTGCTGTGTTAATTGTCTTATGGTGCTGCATTTTCTGATTACTTTCAGTTTGAATTATCTGATCATGAAAAACTAACAGGTTGCCCTCATTTTAATTGCCCTTGGTATATATGTGGACTTATTTGAGGTTTGGTATGGAGACAATTCTTAGATGTTTTGATAGGGCCATGTTGTTAGGACAACTTATCTTTTCCTTTACTAGATTTTTTCAATTACTTGTTGATCCTTTGCTGGATATTGCCATTTTAGATCATTTTCCTATATGCTTTTCCATTGAATGGCAAGTTGTGGTGCCTAAGGAAGCTGAAACACAATTCTACCTCAACATGACTTTGCGGAGTCATCATCCACTGTGGTCCATATTCAACACATTTGGAATCTTGAGCCACATCCTTATAGTATTGGCTAGATCGATTGGTGAAAATGCTATTGAATGGACTTCTTAATTTTGTGTATCTATGGCCACTAGCTGGCATTGTTCCATTGTTCCTACAAGACCATCACCTTGGGGCTCTATTGTGCCATTGTCTTGAGGTAAAGGGACTTCTATTTTCTCCTACTCTACATTTGCATGTTGCCCAATTTCACTAGCAAAAGTGAATTGCTAATAATCATATAGCTTGGGGAGCTCAAATCAAGGCCTGTTTACATTGGCTCAAAATTAAGGATAAAGTTTACAAGGATTTTTTTGATTCCTTTTGAGCTTATCACGTGCCTTAGAAAATTAAATTTATCAATGAAGGCCAGCAGATTTTCTTCAAACTTTTTGATATTCTCTAGGCCTTTGTTTGCCATTACTAGTAGGTTTTTCTAGGCTCAAGAGCCTTCCCTTGAAATGGAGCAAACCCTTAAACAATGTGTGAGTGTAGTCCCTTGTTGGCTCTCTACTACACAATAGGCCTTATGTGACCAAAAGTTCACATAAAGGCAAATGTCTTGTGTGAGTGAAGCTTTTGATTTGGGGTTCTTAGGTGCTTTAATAAATAAAGGCAATATTAGATGCATACCTAAGGCAAGCGATTTTGAGGACATTTGCAATTGGATGAGCACCAATAAGATCATTGCTAGCACCCTTGCTCTCCATATTTGCCATTTGCTTCCACTCATTATTCCACTCAAATTGGTTTCATCAAGAGTATGGATAATGTTGTTGCTTATGGGAAGGCGTGAAATGGGTCCATCACTCCTAGCAATTGGCCTTTTTCATTAGGATTGACTTTGCCAAGGCCTATTGAATGGTTGTTCATCCTTCCCATGCTTCAAGCTTTGATTTTTCGCCCTTAAACGTCTTTGATTTGTGCACATTTTTGTGGATGCCTTGACTTGCCTCACCACTAAATTGTCGACAATCTACATGTTTTGAACTATTTTGATCTATTTGCCAAGAATGCACTATTTCCCTTGTTCTTTGTGTAGGTTCATGTGGTTATGCAACATAAGGTCAAAGGAATTTCCCTTCCCTCTTAATCTTCAACTTGTCAATGGCCACTTTGCCGATGACTCCTTTCTTGCTCTTTTGGAAGAGCAAGATAATGTTTACCAAGCCTTGTAGGGTCTTAATACTTTTTGCCTTGCCTTTGAATTTAAATAGACTCAATTTTATTGTCAATTCTAGTTGCCCAAGTGTCTTTCGCTTGAAATTGATTGACCATGGGGAAGTTTTCAAGCTTTTGGGCATCCCATTGCCTTTCAATCCTTCTCGTCAACTTTGTGGAAAGATGTTTTGGCTCGCATGGAAAAGAAACTATAATTTTTGTATTGCTAAGTCTCTTTCCCTTGTGGGAGAATTCTAGTTTTGTATTAAAGTGTTTGTTGCCATCCATGTTTACTAATTCTTCTTTTTGGACTCCTTCAAAATCCTCCTACCAAAAGCTTGAGAAATTGCTCAAAGATTTTTCATTGAGCTTGTTTTCACTAGGGAAAAGGATTGCATCGTGTTGCTTGGGAATTTAGTTGTCTTCCATGTGACTTTGGTGGTCTTGGTCTTATTGACACTCACAATCAATGTTTGGTCTTATGTGTTGAATGGATTATTAGCCTAGAAAATTATTTGGGATTGTATTTCCTTTGGAACTCCACATGGCAGATAGGCTTGGAAATATCTAGGCTTCCATTCCATTCTCGTTATGAAGGGTTTGTGATCATGATCCAGGCTGTAGAGGAATTGCTATTTTTTTTCCCTACTAATCGTGGCTTATGAATGTGATTCTATTAGTCGTGCTTTGTGGGTCATCTTTAATACGAATAACCATTTTCTCTAGGTTGTTAATATTTATGCTTCTAATGAATTTGTCGAAAGATCTCATTTTTGGCGATGGATTGTGGAGTCTCTTCTCACTACCTCTTGGATCATGAGTGGGGACATCAATATGGTTGAGTTGGATTCTGGTAAATGTGAGTAATGTTATGTTCACCAGGCCTCCATATGTGATTGGATCAAAAATCAACCTATAAAGGCCACTCTCTCGCATGCCTCTAGCCAAAACTCTATTAGGATTTTGGTTGTGATTGATGATAATTTTTGTTGATCATCAAACTTAGTCAGACATCTTAGACTTGTCATGGTTGATACTAAAACAAGTTCTTGGTTAAAATTGGAACATATAGGACATCATGAAATTCAAAGATATTGCATAAAGGCATGCAAAAGATAACAAATCCTATTCCTTCAGCTATATATATGGCATCATCACCAAGTTCCACTTGTATACTTGTCTCCTATTTGTAAATTTTGTTGAAAGGCTTCTTGTTGAAGGTTATGTGTCTTGATGCTCCATTGTCCACATACTATCCTACACTAGAAACAATGTTAAATGAAAAACACAACACCATGGAGAAGGTTGTCTGAAGGCTAGATGAAAGCTCATCGATGTATTGTTGAAGCTTCAACATTCCTTGCAAGCTGCTTTGTTGCTGCTGCTGCTTGCCCTTCCCCTTCTTCTAATGACATTGAGCAAAATAGTGGCCATTCTCGTGTCATTTGAATCTCTTGAAGTGGCTCAAATTTTTCTTCCCTTGGTTAGATGAACTAGAATCCGCCTCCCCTTTCTAACCCTTCTCAAGTCCTCATCTGTTACCGCCCTTCCTCATCTTATTGTTGAGGGCTAGATTTTGACCATAGTTGGAAAACTCAGACTCGGCAAAAACTCGTCAGGCCAAAAAGTTTTGACTCGGCAAAAAATTCGTCCACTTAAAAAATTGCTTAACTTGCTTTAGAAACATATTTTTTTTGCAAAATTCATTGACAAGATGTACAATGAGTCCACAAATGAGTACAAAAGTTTTTTCTATTAAATTTGATTCATTTGAATACAAATTGAGTACAAAATCGCATCATCATGCGAAATCTTGATACAATAGCTACCTGGCAACTATTATGAATTTATGATGATTGTCTTTGAAAATCATCATCATAATTCATAAATTGCATATTACAACATTTGACATCTTCCTCTATCCTAGTCTAGCGAAAACTTGGGGAGAGGTTCTAATCTTTGCACACCATTGTAGTCTAGTGAAAAGTTGGGGAGAGGTTCTAATCTTTGCACACCATTGTAGTCTAGTGAAAAGTTGGGGAGAATTAATGATTCTAGTCTCCACTGCCAATCCCCTCATCGTAATCAAATATCTTATATGAGAAGGGATCCTAATAGCTAGTGGGGGTCTAGAGTGGATGTCTCAATGGTTTTAAGGGGCGATGCCCCTTGGGGTTTGGGGGCAACTTCTTGTCGCACACCATTTCACAATGTTATCACTTAGGGAGAAATTAGGTATTTGGCACATTTTTATGAAGAATATTTGCTCTCCAAGTGCTATGGGAGGAAGTGTGAAGTGCGTTAATGCATTTATAGGGAAAAACCATGATTTTTTTGACTATTTTTTTCTTTTTTGGTGTTTTGCATTTTTGATGTATCTAGTGAGTTTCTTTGGCAAGTGAACATTGGGAAAACTCGCTATCCGTTTGGCTTGGCGAGTATTCCAACTATGATTCTGACACTCTTCCACTTTGGCTACAATAGTTTCTAGTTCTTGTTCTTTACTACTTTAGCAACATCTTGTGAGAAATGTTCACACTTTGATACAAAGTGATCAAGCTATCATACATCTCTTTCATCATTTGCTTCTTTGTGATGGTAGGGACCAAATGGCCCTTCACCAAAGTTAGAGTGATTTACTTTGCATTGGCCAATTTTTGTTATGTTTGGCCAACTAAACAGGGTTTGTAGGAGTTGCAACCTTTGTTCTCATAAAACTCCAAAGATCAACTTCCTCCAGTAGCATCTATGATCTTCAATTCCAAGGTGTTAAGCTGGAAGTGTCCTCCAGACAGTCACGCTATCTGAGAGTGAGACTAGTCATACCTTTAGCTTTTGGAGTACACTAAAACCAATCAGATCAGCCGGGAATACCTCAGATCAGCAGTCTATCGCAGGTTTCTATCAACACTCCATCATTAGAACACTTACAGCATCCCATCTGACAATCTCTCACTCGTTTAGATCACTTAATCATTGGTGCAAGGATGATATCTTCTGAAATCCTTTGACATATTTCTTTCATAGGTAGTAGCACACTCCATACACATATGTAGAAGATTTTAAATAATGTGTTCTCATACCATGCATAATTTTCAGACCACAGTAGACAGATTCTGCACATTGAAAATTATCCCTAATTGTAAGTAGCTTAAAATGAAAAACTCCAATCAAAATGGCTGATAAGAATGTGTACTTAAGGCTTCAGTAGATGTTCAAAGAATGATACATGCTACCTTGGAAACACAATGCCAAGAACTCTTCGGAGAATTATGCAATTTCATGAACCAACATAGACCAACACCACATCCCACACAGCTTGTCCCTGCACAACATCACAATCCTTTTGGAGTTCAAGTAAATCTAGATGTTCGTATTTTTAAGGGAAAATTGATGCCTCAACGTTTGATCTTTGGATTCCAAAGCTTGAAGCATACTTATCCATCAACAACATTGAGAAGATATCCTTCACAATGCTGAAAATGTTTATTTCAGTGTTTTGCTAGTGGCAAGTACTCAATGTACAATGCAATCAAGATCACCAACCAATTCTAGCTTGGGATGCCTTTGTTAGTGTTCTATAGTAGGAATCCTTTTTCCTTGGACATTATGAGGATGAATATGTGAAGTTCCAGTAGTTGTGTGTAAGATTATACTGAGTACCACGACTACTTTGTTTGTCTACATGAGAACCTTCCTTAGCAATGCAAAGTGCTCAAATACATTACTGGACTATCACCTTATAGCTGTGCTAAATTGGTGTTCCTAATTTTAAATACCTTGGGTCTAGCATTTCACAATGCGTTCAATATTGAATTCAAGGCTAAGCTTAAGCAAAAAATTTCCTTGAATAAGAGCAAGGCTATGTAGGAAACTAGCTACATGCCTTTCGCATAGAATTGATATCCCCAAATGCAAAAGCAACCACAACACTCTAGAGTAGTTGTGCAAAGCCCTAGAGCATCCTCATCATTTGTGCTAGATAGGGATATGGGTAAGAAGCCACAACAAGGTGATATGGTGTCATTATCACCACAATAGCTCCCAAATTGATGCTAAATGCCATGCACAACAATCACTAGTGTTGAGACTGTTAACGCTGCAGAAGAATGCAAGTGTCTTCCACACAAAGTTTTGTGTCAATGGAAAACTTGTCCTGTCATCATTGGCAGTGATAGTCAAAAGAACATCATAACCACACATGATGTAGTAAGATGCCTAGGTCTTTCTACCAACATGCATCCAAACCCCAACTCTCTAGGTTGATTTTAGCAAGGAAAACACATATTGGTGAGCTGACAACGCATTTTCAACTATATAGTCAATCCCATGTAGGACATTGGTACTTGTGATGTTGTGTCTCTACAAGTTTGCGACATTCTACTTGGAAGACCATTTTGTGTATGATAGGGATGGTTTTTAACATGAAAGTCATAGTGGTGGACAATACACATCAACAACTGTTACTTTGACCTCCACTAGTCAATATCATAGGACAAACTAGCTTTGATCTCTGCAAAATAGTGCCACAAAATCATTGACCATATGTAGAAGTTCACACTTCTCATGGTTTGCCTGAGCAAGCATGTGAGTGCTAGTAGTGTGCATGTCTGCACCAACCCTATTGCAGCAGCAACAATTTGACAAGGTATTGCAACGGTATAGAGATCTTTGGTGAGCACAAGGATTTCCCAACACACTGCATGGTACAACACTAAATTGATTTGGTTCCTAAATGCCCTCTCCCAAATAGTCCTTTTAATCATAGATTTGTTTGGGAGAATGATGAATTTCAACACCAAATTGAAGAGCTACTAGATCAATGCAAGATCTGACCAACCTCTTCCCCATGTGACAACCCCATAGTCCTTGTGCCTAATAAAGATGGCACATGGCACCTCTGCATTGACTATTTCATGCTCAACAAGATCACAACGAAAAACAAAATATCTGCCTCACATTGGCTTGTTGGACCAGCTTTACAATGTGCAATGCTTTTATTAGTTTATATATGGGGGCAATTGGTGTTGATGCTCCACTCTACTTTTATGAGCCATATATAACTATATGGCATTTAGGGGAGCATAAATGTTGACTAGATATCATCAGGGACTAATTCAGACCGAAGATAGTTGGAAGACAATTTTCAGAGTCATGAATGACTATATGAATGGATGGTTATGCCTTTTGGCTTAATCAATGCCCCAGCAACATATATGCATCTAATGAATTGTTGACATCCTACAACCCTTCGCCAACTCCATCATTTGACTTCATAGATGGCCTCCTCATCTTCAGGACTTGGGAGGAACATGTTTTGCACATACTTGATACCTTGCACCAATACAAGCTACAAGACAACCTTGGGAAATGTACTTTTCGCACCACATAGATCCAGTGCCTGGGCTACATAATTGACCACTTAAGCATACTGGAGACCTTGAAAAGATCAAAGTGATTTGAGATTGGCCAACACTGACCATCTCATTGACTTGTGTCGCTTCCTCAAACTTGCTAACTTCTATAATGGGTTTGTTCTTGGCTTCTCTAACATTATGTGGGCACTCAATCATATCATCTATGCCAAGACAATATATAGAGATGTAATACTTAAACAGGATGTGTGCCTAGTCTCATATCATTCAAAGACATTCAATGATACATTAAAGTGCTACTCCATCTACAAAAGGGGCTGTACGCCATTGTACAAACAATGAAACAATGGTGCCACTACATCCTGGATAAGAATACTATCATTCACTTGATAATAAGATGCTTTAGTTTTTGCATTCATAGAGCAAGTTGGAGAATTCACACCACATGAAATGAATGATATATTTGCAATAGGTCCATTTGGTGTTCAAGCAGAAGGGGAAAGATAAGGTAGTTGACTCCTTCAGGCAATCATTGGTTCATGTGCTCATGACAGTGTTGGATTTATGTGGATGCAACTTCTGTAACTGGGAAATCCTTTACCCAACAGACCTACACTGCTTGTGCAAGGCAAACAAGTTGGTGAATTCTACTTGTTTGACAGTATCTTTACAAGCTTGGGACATCTCTATGTTCTAGATGGTACACCACACTAGAGACTCATCTTGGAGACACATTATACTGAGACAGTTGGACACTTCAATATTACCAAGACATTGGCAGCATTTCAGCAAAATTTCTAGTGGCCTCATATGCATGCAAAGCATGCAAACATTGAGTGCCACATCTCGTTTTGCATTCCTTGCTGCATCACCAAGCCTATGAAAAATAATCTAGGGCTACCTTAGGAATCCATCAGTTTGGATTTCTTGAGCAGACTACTACAACAAAGCACCAACATGATTCTGTATTTGTTTTGGTAGATAGGTTCTCCAAGATTGCATGCAAGAAAAGCCTCACTGATTGCCTATGTTTGGCCTTGCCAACATCTATTGTCTCTGACCGTGGTCCATGCTTTCATTTTCAACAAGCTCTATGGGCAATGTTACATGCATTTGGATTGATCTGCAACCTTTCATCTGCAAACAAACAGTTGCAGGAATGAGAAGTCATAAGGCACATAAATGGGAAGTCGGCAATGCACATACGTTTTTGCAGCACATTTAGAGTGTAGACAAACAGGTACAATAGATACTCATATGCTAGCAACAGAAATACAAAGAATGCCATGACGTGCACTGCACACCTCACCCATTTCATGTTGATGACAAAGTTTGGTTGTATCTTTAGAAGGAATGCTTCAAGGGTCTATGCCAAAGATGAAGTCTTTGTGCTATGGTTCTTACACTATTCTGTGCAAGTAGTGAGAATGCCTTTGTTCTTGATTTCCAACAATACTTGGGCCTGCACCTTGTATACAATGTGGAACTTCTTAGACTATACTTTCCCCTTCCTCTGGACACAGCAGTAGTCCAACATACTTAAGAATTGGATCTTGCACATTCACATCCAGCTACAAGGGACAAAATCATTGACACCACAATCACTTGTACTTGCCACAGCACCCATCAATAGTCTTTGGAGTCAAAGCCGGGCAACATGCAGATCAGGCTAAGTAGTATAATCTTCAGCAACTGCATGTGCAGTTTTGCTAGCTCATTGCCAATTCAGTGGGGGCCATTGCTCCTTGAGGAAGGGAAAATGATCCAAGTGCAACCTTGTGCATTGGTTTTGTCAGCACACTCATCATTACGCAGCAGTAGTTGTGCAACTCTGCACATAGTGCTTGAGTGCAACTGACAGCATTACTTGGGTACATAATTTGGCACTGCACATTGGCGCAAATGCTTGTGCCTAGTTAGACCATACATTTGTGACATTTGGGGCATCTACATGCTTGACATTTGGCACCATGCACCCAAAACACCTTACAACATCCACATCACAGGAGATGACACCATATGGATGTGACACTTGGCAACGCCCCATCCACATATATCATGCAGCCATATGAGACAGATGCCAACATCTACACGGTGCTTAGTTGACAGCCCAATTGTAATACCATGTATAAGTACCTGCATTGTACATCATGTATAATTGGAGAGGAATCTACAGATTCACATCTTAACCCTCTGTAAATGTTTTCCCTATTCGTCATGAATAGAAGTTGCATGTCTGCAAGAAGCCTTCTGTTTATTTGGTTTGCATTTCTGTTTTCCATGTGCACATTCTATGGCATATATGTCAGCCAATGACCTTGGTACATCAAGATGCCATGTCGATAAGGAATGTGTTACCAACTATTTGATTGCATGGGAATGTCCACGTAAGTTCCAGTTGGCAGCTGATTGTATCACTTTTGAAATCATTCTCAACCACATTTTGAGATGGGTGACATCAGTAACATAGAAAGCATCACTTTTGAAATTATTCTTCACACATGTTGAAATATGTGATGTGGATCGATTGTCATTAAGGAAATGTTCTGGCAATTGTTGAGACTTGTCACCATTATAAGCTCTTGCAATTGCAGTTAATACATAGAATTGATAGTTGATATGTTTCGAGGCCCACTTGGGCTGGTTATAAAGCTTGGCATGGTCTGTCCATGCATGTGACAGCACATTTATGAGGGAATGAGTGCCTACAATCATAGTTTACATACTCGGAATCGGAGAGTACTCGGCAAGCCCAAAATTTTTCACTTGGGAAAAACTCGGGAAATACTTGGCAAATGTGTGGATATTTATGTATGTGTATACTTAGGATTGCACTGTTCACACATACATATCTATAAACATACACAGGATGCCAAGTTTGCATGCATATACACACACAGTCATATTTATACACACAGACATGCCAAGTTTGTGGGTTTTTTGCGAGCTAGTAGCAATTACTCGATAATTTGATGGGAGAAAATGCATCTGCATACTGCCCGTGAGTAAAAGCAGAAATTACTCGGCATGCAAATTTTTTGGAGATTATTCGGCTACTCAGAGAGTAATTGGAGAGTTTGTAAACTATGCCTACAATTATCACTTCACAAACACATATCTGCATTCTCTGATAGTGATTGAGCCAATTGCAGTGGCAAGCTAAGTCACTGTATTTGCCAAACTTCAAGCATGAGGTTCGAATTTAAGCAAATTTCATTATTCTCCATTAAATTTGTTGATGTTCGCCTCATTTCCCTGTACGGAAAACACAGCATTTTTTTCATTAAAATATGCTTTTTAAAAAACGCTTTTAGGTTTTCTGAAAAGCGTTTTAGGTTTTTTGACTTATTTTTTTACGCGGGTTAATTCTGTGTCTGAAGCACAAATGAAGGCAACCACCAAAGGTCTTTCTGAGCTCAGTCGAAGGTGTTTGTGAGAGGTGCCGCGATTTGCCAGTTGCTGCATGCGATTTGCCAGTTGCCATGTTCTAACTTTCTGCCCTGCACATATCCTTTGCTCCTTCGAATCTGCAACTTCCAGATAGGCATCGTTCATTTTTTTTCTTCAGCCGCCGTTCATTTTTGTTTTGAAAGATTTAGGTTTGATTTTAGATTATTATTTCTGCGTTATTTTTTCCTGTGTTATTTTATTTTATATTATTTTAAAGCTTTGGTTAGGTTATGTTTTATATTTTGTTTTATTTAATATATTAGTAAATGTATTTTGTTTTTTAAAATTAAAATGTAAATTTAATATAATGTAATATAATTATATAATTAATAACAGTACTGAATTTAAATGCTATTTTATAATTAAAAATCATATAAAATATTATGTAATATTAATTTTATATTAGAATAAATTTCAGTGTTTTAAATTTAATGCTTTTAAAAGTTAAAATTAAAATTAAAAAATTAATATATCTTTATTTTATGCTTTTAAAAATAAAATGTAGTCTTTTATTTTGTTTTTAAAGTTAAAATATTATTATTTTTTATGCTTTTTTAAATAGTTAAAAAATAAAAAATATGTATATTTGTTTGAATGTTTTTAAAAATAAAATTTAATGATTGTTTTATTTTATTTGATAATATTTTTTATTTTGTATTTTAAGTTAAAAAACAATTAATATATTTTGCTTTTATGTTTTGAAAAATAAGGTTCAGTGCTTTTATTTTGTTTTATAATTTAATGATGAGCTGACTTTGTAGTTGATGAATTGAGTAGTGATACAAATGATGATGATTTAGCATCTCAACCAAGTGCTTTTGATGACTTGGAGCTTTATTGAAGTTCTAAAGTCTTGACTGTTATTGTACCTTTTTGACAAAAGAACATCTTCGCAATCGTGATTTCACATGTTTCTTATGGTTTATATTTTATAAATGTGTCATCTTTTTGTAATGGTTTCAAATCTATTTATCAATGTTAAACTATTTAGACAATTTTGTGGATATATTACTTATATTTACAAAAAAAATAAAAAATTACAGAAGGCAAATTTAATCTGAATTTTTTCCTTGCTGAACTCGAACTCGAATTCGAATTTGGACCTGGTGACTTAGGTGGCAAGGATTTCAATAGATTTAGGTTGTAGTCCATCTCCTTATCTTGTTCATTACTAGCTAATAGATGAAGATTGTCCCCTAGACCACTTGAAATCCAGATTGTCTAGAGTGTTGTTGAGCGTCATATGCTATGGCTTCCTTGTTTGCTGATAATATATTAGTTATTTTCTATTGGTTTCTTTTATAACTCTGTTTCTTCTAGTAGAACCAGGTAAGTGTAATTCTGTTGTACATAATTGTTCAGACTTGTGTTTTTGTTTAGTTAGTTTTTATTTGTTGTTGACTCCCTTGCATTTTGATAATTAAATATGCTTATTGTGCAAATTGTAAGAGTTTATTTTTTCTGAAGTAAATTGGTTCTGTGTTTCTCTTGCACAGTACTTGTAAAACTTTCATTAAGTGCCTTTTTTATTTCAAGATTATGTTTTCTCCTTGTTGATTTACTTCACTGAATTCTTTTTTGAGTGCAGATAGCTTGAACAGCTTTCCTCGTCGGACACAGAGTTCTGTTGAGCTTCAAAACCAGACAGCACAACAACAAGAAGATGGTGTGTTGGGGACTCTTAGCAGTGAACAGAGTGCAGGTCAGGCTTCTACCATGCAGCCTGCCACAAGTAATGTTATTAACAATGTAAATAATTCAGTGAACATGTCATTTCATACAAACTCGACAAGCAGCATAGCAGGACCTCATCACCAAAACTCAGCAAACTCCAGGCTGGGTAGTCTCTTGACCACTGTCACAAGTTCTTTTGCGAGCACTGTTGAGGTTCCATCAAATTCTTTGCAGCAGTCACATGTAAGCCCTGTTTCATCTTTTGCTAAATCGATGCCGCTGGGTTCTAATCCTCTGCAAGCTTCTTCTTCTGCTGTTCAACCAAGTACATCTGTTCAATTTGGCCCTCTTAATGCTAATGCTAATGTTCTGCAACAGCATTCTGTGCACACTGCAGAGCATCATCAGAGTGACTCAGAAAGTTGTGTTCAGCACATCATACAGGAGATGATGATGTCATCTCAATTAAATGGAGGAACCCATTTGCAACCAGGTGTTAGGGGGTCTAACATTGGAGGCAATCATGGTGTAAATATGGGAATAAGCAACTCAATGTGTGACATGAAGAGTTTGAATGGAATGATCCCAATAGGTAATGGTTCTGCAGCTCTTAAAGGTGCAAGTGGCATGGTTGGAAACCGTTTTTCAAGTAACACAAATGCTGACACAAACAGCATGGGAGGAATTGGCTCAATGCTTGGCTCAACAAATAATATGATGTCCATGGGCAACAACATAACTATGACTAATAATACAATGACATTGAATGGGAGGGTCAACATAACTTCCATGCCTCAAAATCTTATAATACAAGATTCTAATTTCAATCTACAGGATTTGGGAGGGAATAGATTGTTGAATAGCTTTAATAGTTCGGGTGGCTTCAATAATATGCACTTTGATTGGAAATCTCCTTAAGAGGGGACTGGAATTTCCACTGGAATCTCTGCTTGTTAACAAAGGTTTGTGGGTTATATAGCATTTGTAGAAATACACAGTGCTAATGCTATCTGTCCTAATCAGCATCAGTAAATTCAGCTCCAATAAGTCTAGTTGGATTCAACAATTTCATGATGGTAATGGATATTTATTCTTGGTGCCATCATGTTGCACTGTTCAAGGTTGAGGTTAATTTATTTGGGCCAACTTTTTGGCCCCCAGATAGAATGTGCATTAATCCACTAACACCCTCACTGAGAGAAGCTTCCCAGCTTCAAAATGAGGGTTCTTGAAAGGAGCTCCTACCCCCACTGATATTTTTGTAACTATATCAATTGTCCAACAGGTTGGGGGGTAAGGTGCAGTTGGAAGCACCAGTTTTTGCAGTGATAATTTTACTTCAAAGCAAGATAGTTTATACTTCCTATTCTTGACAAATGTCTTCATCTAGAACGGACTCTATATGAAAGCAGTACTAGTATTGTAATTTATTCAAATTCATTTGCTTACTTCACCTTTAACAGAACTTTCCCGCTGGTATTTTCATAAGCTTTTTAAGAAAAGGCTTGTTTTTCATGAAGTTCATTCAGTTGCAGGTGTAATGTTCTTTTGGATTTGGGCAGTTGAGCCTGTATGAGGAAAAATGTCATCCAGCAGGATCTGTCTGTGGGCTGCATGTTGAACATGCAGGTGTTTGTCTGCCAATTGCCTGCTTGCCTTTGTACATGGCAGGTGTGGCATCTCTGGTCTGACATATTTCTTCGTACTTGTGTAGAATAAATAGTAAAACTAAAAACCAAACAACAAGGAGGGGGTTATTTAGATTTGCTCACTAATTCAATAAGTTAATATTTCGAGATGCAAATAATTGTCAATAAGCCAATTCACACTCTTGCCTTCTTCTTCATATTTTAAATTTGCTGGAATTGAGGTTTTATTTAAAAAAAAATATATAAAATATGAACACTTCTATCAAATAACTTGATGATACCCTCTAAAATTGAATTTGAAGCAAACCTGCATTCCAGAGCAACATAAAAGGTCATATTACATATGGTGAATTATCTTAATATCACGAAGTTTCAATTCATTTCTCTAATCGTCGACATGACTGCAAATGTCAAACAATATCATTTAAAGCACCATGGGGCGTGGGAGCTGTTAGCTTAAAACAATGCCTCGGGCTTTTGAAAGCAAGCTGCTAGGCTTCAGTGTATGCTATGGATGAAAGCACAGAGAGGTAGATTATATTTTGATATTCCTTGTTATGTGGTTGGATATGCTTCTGGAAGCATCCAAACATAAGACATGAAGCGAACTCTCCTTTCTTTAGTATATGCAAACAGCTTTACAACAGAGAAAGGTAGATTATATTTTGATATTCCTTGTTATGTGGTTGGATATGCTTCTGGAAGCATCCAAACATAACACATGAAGCGAACTCTCCTTTCTTTAGTATATTCAGACAGCTTTAATATGAAACCATTGTTTATTTATGAACCGAATAGATAGAGTTAGCATGGGGATAAAGTTCTGTTGCTGTTAAATGGATTCTACTGCAATGAAACAGCGAAGGAATGCATTCATATGCAGAGCATTAGGGCCAATTAAAATAAGAGATATTACTCTCCTATATGGCAGTAAAATATCCGAATTGACATTTATAGTCCTTGCTTTATACAGGTCAATTGTATCAGGGACTAATGATGATTAGAAACCTACTTTACGGTAAGTTTTTGAACTCAGTTTAATACCCAGGTATGGAAATCTTCCAGGGTGTATCAAATTCATTTAACTAACATTTCACTCTTTTTAATCACTAAAGAATTGCAATGCTTATTGCAGTTTAATTTTATTAAACTGTCTGGACTTTGTTGCTATCTTTCATTCTAGCTAATTTTCTTAGCTTTGCCATGCACAATTAAAATTTTCCTGGATAGGATGTTAAAAAGGTTCACAAAACTCAAAATTGCATAAGCACAACTCAAATCACTGTTAACAATTGAAAAAAAGCAGTTTCACAATGCCATCTCTTCTCCCACCCCCCCGCTGAAACCTTTCTGCATTCAAATATTGAGCTGCTCGACGCAGCTGGGGGTGTCAGTGGCTCTGGTGGCGGTGTTGGGTCTGTACATAGATTTGGTGGGTTTGCCTTGGTTAAACCCGTTGGTTGGTTTGGGTGCCAACCCCTTGGTTCTCCCATGCTTTGTTGGCGGTTGAGTTGGGTCGCCACAGCTCAAGTGGCAGTGAATGGTGGTCCTGGTCCTTCCTTCTGTCGTGGTGGGTTCGACTGAGCCCTCTTCTCCTTTGCGTGGGAAGGCTCACTTGCTGCCATGTTCTCTTGTTCCAGTTGTGGTTTGTGGTAAGGAGGTGGTGTTGAAAATTATTATTTTTAATTCTTGCCGCAGTCTTATTTGTAGACTCAATGGGCTTTGGCCTTCCCAATCTGATTTACATCTGTGGGCCTCAGAATCTTGGAGGTCTCTCACCAAGGATGCAAGGATGTTATTGAACTTTACCCTTGCGCTAGGGGTTTCTTTATTGTGGGTTTTACCTCTATTGAAGGCATGGAAGTTGTGTTGAATGTTTGGTTGTGGTTTTGGGGAAAGCACTCTCTCTCTCTCAAACTGTGGTTTCCTTCTTTCAACCTGCAGATCGAATCCCTCAAGGCTGTGCCTGTTTGGATAAGATTGCCTTAACTTCCTCTCCAATATTGGGAGAATTCTTGCTTTGAAGATATTGGCAATGCTATTGGGCAATTTTTTTAAGGGGGACACTACCTCGACAAAGATTGGGCACTCAACCTATGCTTGTATTTTAGTGGATAGAGACATCTCCAAGCCTCTTCATGGAGAGGTGGTTTTGATGGTGGAAGATAGGAAATGAGTTCAGTCACTTGACTATGAGTATCTTCCTTTCGGTGCAGATGGTGCTTTGCCATTGGTCACTTGGCTTTTGAGTAGGAGTGTGACTCATCGTAGGAGTGTGGAGTCTTCTACTTGGTGGCATGATGCCCTTTCCGACCATTTGATTGTGGATGCCCCTATTGCTTCTCTACAATTGGTGGTTGAAGATTTTGCTTCCCTCTCATTGGAAGTTACTATTGCTCTTTTGGAGTTTTCCCCTTGGGTTGATATAGCTTTTGATAGGACTTATTTTGTTCTAGTGACCCTGTTTGGGGATTTTGGGGGGTTTCATGATGTTGCACAGGTGATGGAGCTCTCTACTCCATTGGATATTCTTTTGTTCTCTTTGCATGCGGTTTCCTTGGAGGTGGTGGTGGGGGAGGATGACGCCCCTTCTTCCCATTCAGTTGATCTGGATGAAGATGTTTCTTGGTCAATTATCCAATTGAGGAAGATAGGTCTTCCTAAACCGGTTTCGCACTCCCATCCCAAGGTTAGGGGGGTGAGGATTGATAGGAAAAAGTCAGACATTGTTTAGCTGCTTGTTATTGTTTTAGTTGTTCTATGGTTTGTGGACTTGAGGTCCCTTGAGTTTGGTTCATTGCAGCTTGGCTGTAATTTTTCTATGTAAAGGGTTTTGGAACCCTTTCAAAACCTGTTTTCCCTCAATAAAAAACAATTGAACAAGTCACAACAGCATTAACAACAATCTTTTCTATATTTATATTTTTGTCTCCACTATTTACAATCAAATTCCTAGATTATTGAACCTTATATAATAGGTAAAATCCATTTAGTACTTTCTGACTGCATTAAATTTTATACATAAATATAATTATCAGATATTGGTAACGATCTTTCTACATAGTGTTCATCATTGTTATCAAGTTTGGCAATGCAAAAGGACCGAGTTGAAGTGGTGGTGGTTACCGCAAATTCCAATCATCAGACGAGCATCTTTGCTACACTCAAGAACAGATTATTTATTGCGCTTCTGCATGCAGTCTACTTTTCGACTATAAGAGAAGTTATGTTGTATAGACCATTATATTTATCCTTAAAAATTACATTAACATTGTTTACCAAATATTGAACTTATTAATATGAAAAAACGGTATTTGAACTAGTTTAGGGACAAGAATTTCTAGATAATGAAAGTTGAATTCTTACTAAAAAGTGCCATTGAGACCCAAACCGGAATTTTCTTGCAAAGTCATTCTTACATACAATTTAATTTATTTTTATAATACGCTCTATATTTGTGTAAGCAATAAAATTGTTCAGGTATTAGGTGGTTTGTTGACTTCATTCCTTAATTGATCAAACTAAAAATATGATACCAACTACAAGACTTGAGAAATATTAGATTATAGGATCGATATCTCATTTAGACAAAAACCATGAACACGAGTCTTAACACAACTGAGTTTTGATGTGATCAAATTAGTTTGCTTTCTTAAGAAGTATGCTAGACTATCAGAACAGAACTTAGAAGATTTGTGGTGAAGTAAGGGTTCTTTAATGACAAGGCTATTTCAAGAGAGGTTGCACCATGAGAGATATTTGGGCATTCATGCTATTGATGAAGACATCCTAGATGTAAGGCTAGTCCAAAGAATCTTGTGACATGCTTCGCAAGATATTTTTTTGATGCAATCAATGCTTTATTTAAAACCTTTCTTGATGATCTATTACTAGGAAGGAAAGTTTCATAAAGAGTTTGATAATAATATTTATATGAACTAGTTATTATTCATACAAAATGCATCTTCGCACATGGTTTTTTTTTTTCCTTTATTTGGGGTGTGATCATTCGAACAAATCCCGTAGACAAGTGCACCTCTCCCACCCCCCTTGGTTGTGGTTATGTTTATGCCAATAAAACTATGGTTTGGTTAAAATAGGAAGTTGGTTGTACTTTTTGTGAGCTTGAAATTTGTCTTAATGGACCTTATGTAGTTGGTAACAAAACTATCTAGCTCAATTGATAGTGGCTGGCACTAATTAAATATTGCTTAGGCTAGAGTCAATCTTGTTATTCAAGGTAGTTTGAGGTATTGAAATGGATGAAGTCTCTTTGTGGTAGATCAACATAGCTATTTGTGTTGCTATTTCTTATCATTTCTAAGTGTTTGGAGAAGGCTAATTTCATACAAAGGATTTTTGAGACGAATGATAAACACATATGTTTGCATCATGTTAGCTATAGATTAGTAGTAGACACTTTTTGAATCATTTCTATTAAGCTAATTAGTGGCAACTTGGTACCTCTTACACAACAATATGATCCATATCTATGGAGATTTGGGAGCCCTATATATCTATTTAGTCAAGGGCCTAAGATATAGCTATTGTACTAGCTAATCAGAGAGCAAAATAACTAAACCTTTAGTTTAGTAGGGGAGAGGACCTGGTAGTTGAGCACCCTAACTTCATGCTTGTCAAAATCCTACGTGGAAATTTAAAAAAATTCACAATTTTTTATAGTAGCTTGCTTGGGAATGCCCCTACTTATAACTAATGTTTCAAGGCCACATCATCAAATATGATGCCACGTCAACATACTTTTTGTCGAGGTGTCCAAAAAGGTCCAAAAAAAGTGAGATCGATACTTGTGCATTAAATCATGTTTTATTGGTGCACTGATGTGACATCACATGATTTGGTGCTTTTTCGATCTAAGGAGTACACATTATTCAATTATTGGTAGTTATCATCAACACTAACAACTTTAAAGTCACATCAATTGGTTCAATATTGCTAAAAAGATTGGGCATTAAATCAACAAATGCTATAACAACTATTGGAACATGCTCAACTACTGGGTCCTTCCCTTGGCCTCTATTATGAAGGAGTAACTATATAACTCGATGCTTCTTCCTTTAGCATAAGATGGTCAATTTGGACTCCTCTTTGCAATTCCTAATTCCTAATGAATGGGATGAGATGGTTGTGGCTTGAATATGGAGATTCCTTGGGAATTATAGTTAGTGGTGATGAGAAATTGCCATCCATAGATATGAGATCTATTTGGTGGTGATGGGGAAGCCATCACCATCCATTAGGATATGAGTGATTGAGTGCCATATGTTGAAATATAATATTTTATTAAGTTCAATGATATGAATAACAATGCAATCTACTTCATGTTTGGAGTTAAAATGACAATTTTAACTAGAAAGAGAAGCAACCAACATTGATGACTATGTTGTGGGTAAATGTGAATGTTTTGGAAGCATTTTGGAAGAGAAAGAAAGGCAAATGCATTTTGTTTGTTTTAGTTTTAGTTTGCAAGGAGAATATCTACAAAAAATGTGTAACAAAGAGAATATATTAATGACAATGAATTTATGAACCTCAAAATTCACATACCACACTATATAAATGATGGAAGGTAATCAAAAGAATATATTGATGACAATGAATTTATGAATCTTTGAGTTGATATACTTTGAATGTTTTCATCCAACGAGACTCAATAGCTCAATTTGTTACTTCATCTTGGCTATGTTAGGAGTTTGTCAAATCCTTTTGCTTATTCTAGATTTGCTTATTGTTTATCCTAGTGTGATATCTTTGTGTGAGTTTATGAAGCTTCAAGTGTGTCTTATTGAACATATGAATTATCGTTATATTACCTTTAAACCTTTTTAAGAATTTGGTAATGTTGAATGCATGCAGACACAATTTGTTTCTTAGCATTACTATATTCTTTGATTTGTTAAGTATATATTAAATTGTAAATTATTAGGAAACTTTAAAAGAGTTGTGGATCTTTAAATGTTTGGATGGACTATGTACTACACTGTCTTTGATTGATGGAATTTGTTATTTGTTTGTGTCTATTTGGTCTTAGGAATATACACTTGACAATGATTTTATAGTCTAAAGTGGAGGCATTGAATTTTTAGGAATTTTAAACAAAACATACTCAAGTTGGACAACACGTGTTTATTCAATTTATTATTTTTAATCTAAATGATGTTGGTATTATGTAAGCTTAATAATGATTTTCTATACCATATATTTAGTTGGAAAATGTTATAGACTTAGTCTATAGTAAAGGCATTGAGAAATTTAGAAAATATATATTGTTTTTAGGATATACTGTAATATTATTTTAAACGAAACTCGTGTTTTTCAACTTGCATTTTTTTATTCAAATGAAATGATATTATTAAGACTAACACATAAACCCAACTTATAGTTACATGGGAAAGTATAGGATATATATTTTTTGGATAAATTTATATGATTATTCCACACAATTTTTTTTTTTTTTGATTGATGAAATCAATGTTAAGGTTCTGTACCCCATATATTGACTAAGAAAGGACAAAGTTATAGAGTACAAAATGACAACTCCACAAAGTGCTTGAAAATCTTTGGAAAATGTATACATTCTACATATTCAAAAATAATATCTAACTAATTAACTTATGAAATTATAATATTGTTTATTATTGTAGACACCTAAAGTAACTAACACATTTTGTCTCATCACCACACCATTTCTCATCAATTCCTTTGACAATATTAATTAAATAATTTTAATAATTGAATTAAGCTAACACACCATTCACATTAATTTCTCTCATCCACATTAATTAAATATTTTTTAATTATTTCATTAATCTCTTTCATCCACATTAATTAAATAATATTTAATTATTTAATTAATTCATTAATCTCTCTCATCCACATTAATTAAGTAATTTTTAATTGTTTAATTAATTCATTGATTTCGCTCATCCACATTAAATAATTTTTAATTATTTAATTTATTTATCCTCTATATTTAATTAGCTAACATTTCATCTACAATTAAATAAGTTACTATAAAATTTATTTAATTATATTTTCTTTTTTTCTTTTAGATAAATAAAATTATATATTTTTTGCTCCTCATGCATTCTATTAATATTTTCTATCCATCAATTAAGTGAGTTAACTAAAAAAACACATTAGTTCACTTAAACTCACTATCACTCACTCATCCATGCAATTAGTTAACTCACTAATCAAGCCCTTCATAAGAACACATGTCTCTTGCATACTCCTCATGTTCTCACAATCAATTTCATCCATTGATTCTTCTGATCATTCTCTACCATTGATCAATGTTATGAAAAACTATAAAACTACCACCTTTCAAGCTATCAAGAATCCACAATTTTGAGAAAAATCATGCTACTATCCTATCCATTTTTCTATCAAGGGTTATGCTAGTAAGAAGTGCAATCCACATATCAAATCATGGAAGCATATCCAAGGTCAATGAAGTAAGGAGAGGCTTTGTAGAGGTAATGTTTATTATTTCATTTGATTTATTGTTCTCATGCTCTATTGTAAGTGATCGTTGAATGTGAAATAGGTACCTTCATAGTATTGTCCTTATTTTACAACTTCACATTTCATCACACACATTCTAGCATGCTTGGTGGGACCAACGTCCCTAAAATCAATAATTTTATTTGAGAATTTTGTGATTTAAGAATTACATGTGTAGAACAACGCTTCTAATTTGAGAAACAACACATTTGATCTGAGAAATGGTGCATTTTGATTTGAGAAATAATGCATTCGATTTGAGGAATGACGTATTTGATCTAACAAATAATGCATTTGATATGAAAAGTGACTGATCTGATATGGTTTGTGTTTTGATAAGTCCAAGTGTAGAATGATGCTTTTGATTTGTGAAGTGATGTGTTTGATTTGCAAAATGACATTTTTGATTTGCAAAATGGTGCTTTTGATACGCAAAATGACGTTTTTTTATATGAAGTGTGATGTGGGAAAAAGGGATCTAGGGTCTAAATCACACTTTCTCCTACACCATATTAGAAGGAACAAAAAATGATCACAAACACCCACTTCTCTGCTAACCAATGTGGAAGAGCCAAAATGGTGGATCAAGGTTTTGGTTCTTTTGGGGTAGATGATGGTTGATTAATTATAAATTAACTTGATTTGATAATGTAAATGTGTATCTAGGTCAACTATTGAATTGCAACAGATTGTCATAAATGTAGAGAAGCACATAACTGAAACACAAAAACAAGTTACAAAATAGTAGTGCAGAGACAAAGAGACCTGACATATGAATTTGAGCTCAAACTGATTTGATAGGGGTGCTAGCGCCCTAGACTTGTAAATGTAGATATCGAGAATAAAAATTAGATCTCAGATGGCTAATGTCTATAGGTTCTTCGTTTTTGGACTCAGCTTCAAAACTTTGTCTGTTGATGATTAATTCCACATTCCCTAATTTGTTGACATGTGAGGCTTCAATGCTTGATCTTGCAATTAGGTCTTCAATCCTTTCCAAAATCCATTTCAAATCTGTCACCTTCACACAAGAGAGGAGAAAAAGGGTTGTGTCGTATAGGGACTTGCCTAGGTCAAACCCTATTTTGGTGTCTCCACCTCCACAATGGCTATGATGATGTAAAGATTGCTTACCCTCGATCAGGCAGAGGCAAATGGATAAAAAGAATGATAAATTGACAAGTGCTACGACTTACCACTTAGATCTTCCTTGATGGATTGAACTCATTATACTCATCTCATACAAGGAGAATTGGATGCTTGATTGAAGGTCCTACAAGTGTTAGTGCTCACAAAACAAATGAACATAAAACATGAACAAACTCACATATAACCTTGATGCATTGCAATCATGAATCTTGACTAATAATAAGTGTTGTAAACTTTGCTAATTATCAAACGCTTATAGATGAATTTAAATTTATAAATGTTAAAATGCTAATAATAATATATTTAAATTGGGGCCAAAATAGGCTAGACAAGGGACACCAGGACCTTAGTCCAAAACTATTTTGGGTCATTAAGCATTGTTAAATAAATATTAAATCATAATTTTTAATTTAAATCTGATTTTTCGAAGATGATCATTAAAGAAGCTGTAGAGGGGCGGATTTGCCCCGCAGAGGGGTAGACTTGCCCTCCCGTGTACTGCAGAGGGGCGGATTTTCCCTCCTGTTCCAACTTTTCTAACAGCTTTTCTGTAGAGGGGCGGATTTTCCCTCCTATTCCAACTTTTCTGACAGTTTTTCTGCAGAGGGGTGGATTTGCCCTCCTGTTCCAACTTTTTTGACAATTTTTCTGCAGAGGGGCGGATTTTCCCTTCTGTTCCAACTTTTCTGACAGTTTTTCTGCAGAGGGGTGGACTTGCCCTCTTGTTCCAACTTTTCTCACAGTTTTTCTGCAGAGGGGCAGATTTTCCCTACTGTTTCAACTTTTTCTGACTTTTTACTGTAGAAGGGCGGACTTGCCCTATTGTTTCAACATTCTTCACTGCAGAGGGGCAGATCTGCCCTGTTGTTCCAACATTTTTTACTGCAGAGGGGAGGATTTTCCCTAAACAACACATTTTTTAAGGTAAAAACAGGCATTTCAGCTTTGTTTTTGGCTCAGTTTTTTGTTGTTATGAATTTATAACCCCCTAACCTTGCTTGTTTGTGGGTGTAGTTGGATTTCTTACTACTACTTTGCAGCATTTTGTGGTTACTCACAAAAGACGAAGGATAAAATAGCTAACATTTATTTGTAGAGCCGTTAATTTACTCAGATTTTAAGAATCTTTTATTGTTGTTTTCATCTAGGCACATAGTTTAATTAGGAGGAAGTAATATTTACTTTGTGGTGTGCCTGTTTTGTGTTACTCAAAGGGGGCATTAATTTGTTTTCACCTTCCCCTTTGCACTTTGTGTGAACCAGGGGAGTAGTTAGAAATAATTAGTGCCTTCTTTTTAGAGGGACCTGCTTGGGAATTTTATCACCCCAAGGGACGATCCCAACCACGCGTACCGGTGGGGTATAAAAAGGCGAGAGAGCCAAAGTTGTACCCCAATCCAGTCATGTCATGTCTGGTGGAGCGCGAAGCTAGGGTGATACCTAGATAGACGTGAAGAGTTGGTTTGAGCCCTTCAGTATTTTGCTGAGGTTCCCGACTCATGCTTGTGACGGGCTAGTGTTCACAGTTGTGCCTCACGTACCGAGAGTATATCAAGGACTCCTTAGAAACCTTGTGCATCCTAGATTAAGACCTTTGTTGGCCATACCCCTTAACACTAATCATAGGATTGTGCTTTCTTAAAGTGTCTTTCTGTGAGAAACCAGTAAATCTTGATAAGTCAACCTCATTGAGTCATTTCAAGTCCTTGGCATAAACCAAGTCATTGTTTTTCTGCAGAGGGGTGGATTTGCCCTCCTGGTCCACTGTTTTTTTGCAGAGGGGCGGATTTGTCCCCTTGATCCACTGTTTTCCTGCAAAGGGGCAGATTTGCCCCCCTAGTCCACTGTTTTTCCACAGAGGGGCGGATTTGCCGCCTTGGTCCACCGTTTTCCTACAGAGGGGCAGATTTCCCCCCCTAGTCCACTGTTTTTCTGTAGAGGGGCGGATTTGCCCCCCTAATCCACTGTTTTTATTGCAGAAGGGCAGATACACCCTCCTGAACAGACAATTTCACCCCGTTTGACCATTCCAAGCCTCCGTTTAACCACCTCAAGTCTCTGTTTGACCATTTGATCATCCTAAACATTCATTTAACCAATCCAAATGTCCATTTGACCATTCCAAACCTCCATTTAACCTTTCTAAACATCCATTTATCACATTCACATTGATCATTTCACAATTTGGGGTACCCGTTCTACCATCTTACCATGTGACTTAAAGAGTTGCTTTTCTTCCAAAAGGAACACTTCAACAACACCCCCATCATATAACGAACCTTTAGGACATCCTTAATTTGCATCCAAAGTCCTTTAAACCTTTGTTATTGCCTGAATTGACCAAGGCATTAGGTTTGATTGTCATCTCATATCAATCATTGCCTTCAACCTAATCAATTTGCTTCTATCCTGAGGCAGATTTGTGTTGAAAGTCAGTATCATTGGCCCAAATCAATCCCCTTTTATCTCAAGGTGGATTCAACACCATGATCATTGATTTAGCCAATTTAATCCGATCAACCAATGTTTTAAGTCACTTAAGCTGATTTTCGAATTGGGTTTTAGAATCCCTTCCATCAACAAATCCTAATCCATCATCCAATCCAAAACAAACTTATCAAAATGATCCAAACAATCCAATCCAATCTATCTAAATTTGATATCATCCAATCAAAATCCTATCATCCAATCAAAATCATCTAATCAAATCCAATCCTTATCCAAATCATCAAATTAATTGATACATCATCAATTGATCCATCATCCTATCAATCGGTCCAACATCAACCCAATCCTACAATCTTAATCCACTCTGAATCAATCAATCCAAATCATCACCTAGATCATCCTTTAGAAGTTGCATCTTAAAATCACTTAGTTCGTTTGCACGTTCATGCCCGTTCAGACCCGTTCACAAACAAAAAGCAAATGCCAGACCAACAAACCCAAGGTTCCCAACAAAATGTCCATCAATATCCCAATAACATTCCAATCAATCCACATGATCCCCATAACGACGTCTCATCCCAATTGAACACCAACATCCAAAATATCACACCACCCGGTGACGAGAACATGGTCAATCAACCCGAAGTCACCGTTGACGAATATCTGAGTAATCCTGCCAATGTCTAAATGATGGATCGTCCTCCAACGAATGTGGGGATAAGATCCTTGCTACCCTAATCATGAAGGGATTCAAACCACCATCAAACTTTGATGCCTCACCATATATCCTTCCGACATTTGTTGATCCGCAAGCTTCGCAAAATGTTCCAGGAAATTCCTATGCCCCCGAGAGTGCACCCATGGACAACTAGTACCACCCCGAATTTGGAAATGTCATCATTCATCAAGTCCAAGAGTATCCTCGTCTTTCTGCCATAACATCTACTATTCCACCACCAAATCCTAATGATCCCCATGCCTATGGCATGCCATCATACATCCCATCTGCTCCATCACTTCCTCCCCCATATCCTAATATTGGGGGCACACCTATACTTACCAATTTTCTACCTCTTGCATTTTGATAGCCTCCAAATAATCCACAACAATCCACCACACTACCAGCACCACCACAACATATTTCTACTGCTCTAGCTTCATCTCAACCCTTGCATCCACAACACCCACAACACACTATCACTATCCCACAACAAGACATGTTGATCCCTCAACAAAACACTACCATTCCTACATAGCCATCACATCAAGTGGTACATACTACCTCACAGCCACAGCAACCACCGCATGCCCCTTTCGTGGCCATCCCCCAGCAACAACATATCACATCTTACCCACCTCACCAACAACAACCACAACAACGACCTCCACAGTAGCATGTGCATATCCCTACACAAACACATCATAATCCGCTTACGAAGTACCTCTACCATCCCTCTAGCACATACACTGTTCCATCTCACCTCAATACGAATCCTCATAAGAATGCTCAAAACCAAACACGGACTCAATTACTACCTTACACCAATCCTTCGCAGCCGCATAATCATCCCCACCAACAACCATCAAACCCGTCTTCATATACCACGCAACAACCCACCATTGCACAACAATACCAACCTTATCCATCCTACCTTCAACAACAATAAACCTACTAGCAAGGCACACTTTCCATCCCTTATTACCAACAACCATCATCATATCAACAAAGAGGCCCTACCTCCATGTATTGCCAAACTGCTACACAACAACAGGACCCATCCCTCGCTTCCTACTATCAACAGCAATCACCATACCAACAAGTGGCTCCCACTCATCACAATCAATCATCCAAATATCAATCCACTTATAATCAACAAACACACTCGTATCCAACTCAACCGTCTATGATCTAACAGCGGTAGGGCCATCCTCATCATATCCACAATACTATCCATATAATCAATCCACTGTGACTCCCACAACTCTCGTCAATAAGGACTTGGAAGAAGTAAAAGTAGCATTAAAGGATCTACAAGTTGGAATGGGTAAACAAACATTCAAGTTTGAGGACATATGTCCTTATCCTTTTGATCCCTCCATCTCCTTGGTTCATTTTCCCAAACATTTTGAGATACCAAAATTTGATAAATACAAAGGAACCAAGGACCCTGGAGCCCACCTTCAAAAATTTTATGCCCATTTCCAAGAGGTCATGCATAATGATAATTATCTTATTCGACTTTTCCCTAAAAGTCTACAAGGAGTTTCCCTTAACATTTTTATGGGCCTTGAAAAAGGATCTAACAAAACCTTTGCACAATGATCTGAACAATTTGTCTCACACTTCTCTTTCAATCTAGAGAAGGATATTGACACACTTTATCTCTTGAAAGAAAAACAACGTGATGGAGAGACCTTTGCAAGATACTTGCAAAGATGGTGTGCCTTGGCCAGCAGGATGAAATTCCCACCATCAGAAAAAGACGAGGTCACATTATTTATCAAAAATTCCCAACCAGATATGACTCATAACTTCCAACTCCATTCTATCACCACCTTTGCGGAACTTGTGGAGAAGGGTCCCATCTTGGAACGAGACCTTGTTGCAAAAGGCCAAGTCAAAAATTTTAATTTTTAATTCTGATAAAGAGAAGTCCTTTGGGGATAAACCTCATTATTAGAATAGAAATTAAAATGTTGTCAATGAAGGTGTCGCTGACACCAAACATGTTCAAGTGGCCACCACCACACAAAAATACCCTCCTCAACAACAGTCGTCAGTCCAGAACGCCATATTTGTCCCCCAAGGGACACCACAACAACAATCGAACCAAAATAACCAAGGGGGGAATAAACGACAATTCACTCAATTGGGAGAACCCCTTAGCATGGTGTTTAACAAGCTTCTTCAAGCTAATTATCCCATCACGTATCGTGTCACCAAACCTTTTAATACGTCAAAACCCAAACCTGCTTGGTTTAAAGACAACAAATATTGTGAGTTTCACAAGATTAAGGGACATACCTTAGATAGATGTCAAGGCCTAAAAACTTACATTCAAGGCCTCATCAATCGAGGTGAAATCCATGTAGATGCTAACACATCATCTTTGTCCAATGCCCAACTCCAAATATATCAAAACTCTTTTCGTAACCACAATCAGGGTCCTAGTACTTCCAACTCTAATGCTAGATCTAACAACAATAATAATCAAAGTAACAACACCAATAACATCAACTATAAAAATGTGCCATACAATTATCAAGGTGTGGTCTCATATGTAGAACAAGTGGAGCCACGTGTATCCATGATACATGTCAAAGGAAAAGATCCACAATGTTTTGTTACCACTCGGCGAACCCGCATCACAGTCCCAACAACTCCTCCATCTACCCAATGGCCATCTGTCAGTTCACAATCTAATATCCTCAACCACCTAGGCAAAACTGCAGCCCAAATATCCATCCTAGATCTACATAAGTCATCTCCTGTGCATCAAGACATCTTGACTGAGGCTTTGCAAAGCACACAAGTGCCTGATGATATTGACCCCACCCAATTCCAAGCATTGGTAGGAGATCTCTCATCAACCTATCAGTTAGCCTTTAGCCAAAAATACATGTCATGTCTTGATTCAAGCCACAACCGCCCCCTCCATCTTGAGGTTGGTGTAAATTGTCAAAAAGTAAAAAGGGTACTGGTAGATAATGGTTTGGCCCTAAATCTTTGCACATTAAAATTCATACAACAGGTTGGGTATACCCAGGTTGACTTAAGCAGTCAAGTTATCACCATCAAGGCATATGATAACGCAGAGCGAGATTTTGAAGGAATTATTTGCCTCCCTATTCAAGTGGGCCCCATTGTACAGTACACTATGTGTCATGTTCTAAACCTTGACCTTCCATACAACATCCTTCTTGGCCATCCATGGATTCATTCTATGCAAGCCATCCCATCCACCTACCATCAATGTTTAAAGTTCCCATTTCAAGGAATGGAAGTTACCATACAAGTTGATCCCCAACCTTTTGAATATTGTTGTGCTTTGGAAGCTTCCTTTTTGTATTCACATTGCTGCCCAGGAGTTGAAATGGGGGCATCCCAAACATCTGATTCTCATCCATCCACCAATACACTAAACACCTCATCTACATCATCCACACCTACTTCCACCATCACCAAGGTCCGGATCACAGACAAGGGATGCCACCCTCGCCCCGTACATATGGACAACCAACTCTGCCAGTACCAAAAGTAGAAGAAAAAACAGTTACACTCACCTCTAAGAACATGGGTTCGACAACATTCAAAGCTCTCGGATCCCTTCAGGATCAGATGGAAGTTGATTTCAGCCAATGGGTTTATCAAGATGAACCTGAGCCACCACGTCCCCTTATAGAATACTTTCAAGAAGTTTATCCACGTCCCTCCAAGTTCATTGAAAAGTGTCATTACCAAGGTGGAGGCCTTGGTGTGGAAGAACAAGGAAAACTCTAGCCCATTTAAGCAACTAACATTCGACCAAGAAATTTGGGCTTGGCTTATGATACTAAACAGAAGGGTCTTGTGACATCCTCTTGCACTTCTAATAATGTTAGTGTTGACGACGGTTCCCTCGAGGACATACCAGAAGAAGAGTCCATCATACACGTGTATGATGATTTAAATCACATTGATCTCCCTGCCATGTTTGAATGCTTGTCTGTTTGCACCATAACCTTATCCCTCAAACATCCCAAACTTATAGATCATTACCTACAAGGTAGCACACCTATCAACACATTTCCCTCAAAGGATACCTATGTACATCTCATGGGATTGGGGGAAGATGAACGCCCTAACCGCAAAAGAAAAAAGAAACAAAAACAAAATAGGTCATCAAGTGAAAACCTCACTGAGGCACTTTTTGACTAGGAAAAAGTAAAAACAAAGGGTGTATCTAACAGTGAAAACCTCAATACAACACTGGAAGCTGGGGACGTTCATCTTCCCCTTGTGGGAATACAAATACCTGAGCATTCTTGTATTCTCATTGAAGAGATGCAAGAGGTAAATTAGGGGACAGAAGAAAATCCAAGGATCACTTATGTAGCAAAATCTTTATCAGAAGCAAAGTATTTTACTATTGTCCAAATTCTCAGAGAATGGGTTATCAATTTTGCATGGGCTTATTCTGATATGCCTGGCCTGGATCCTGATCTTGTTGTATACCATTTGGATGTCCATCCAGATGCCAAAACTGTCAAGCAAAAGCTTTGAAAGATGCACTCGCAGGTAGCACTATTAGTTAAAAAAGAATTGGAGAAAATACTAGATGTTGGCTTTATCAGACCCATTGATTATTCCAATTGAATTTCCAATATAGTACCTATTGCTAAACCTAACAGAGAAATAAGGATTTGCACATATTTTCGGGATCTCAACAAAGCTTGTCCAAAAGATGACTTCCCATTGCCCAACATCGACATGTTGGTCGACATTACTGAGGGACACAAGATGTTATCTCTTATGGATGGATTCTCTGGCTACAATCATATTCGAATTGCCCTTGAAGATCAACACAAAACCGCTTTTACAACACCTTGGGGTTCTTTTTGTTACAATGTCATGCCCTTTGGCCTCAAAAATGCGGGGGGCAACATATCAACGAGCAATGACTGTTATATTTCATGACCTCATCCACATTATCATGGAAGATTATGTCAATGATTTGCTGGGAAAATCCAGAACCAGAGAAGAGCACCCTGCCATTCTGAAAAAGATCTTTGAGCGCTTGGAGCAGTACAAGCTAAGACTGAATCCAAAAAAGTGTGTGTTTGGTGTCACGTCAGGGAAATTGTTGGGCTTCATAGTCTCCCGAAGGGACATTGAGGTTGACCCTAATAAAGTAAAAGCTATCACGGATATGCCTCCACCTAGAAACCTGAAATAGTTAAGGAGCCTTCAAGGAAAGCTACAATCCATTCATCGGTTTATAGCCCAACTTGTAGACAAATGTCAGTCATTCACCCACCTTCTAAAGAAAGACACCACCTTCAAATGGAATCAACAGTGTCATTTGGGTTTTGATACGATTAAAGAGTACTTGGCCCACCCACCAATCTTGATGTTGCCTATTCAGGAAAACCCCTCCTGCTATACATCTCTGCCACTTCAGCTGCACTGGAGGCATTGTTGGCACAACATGATGAATCCTCAAAAGAGTGAGCAATCTATTACATTAGCCAAACACTAGTCGGTTATGAACTAAATTATTTACCAATAGAGAAAGCATGTCTCGCTATGGTCTTCAGTACACAAATTTTACGTCATTATATGCTTAGCCATTCGGTACGGTTGATATCAAAAGTTGACCCCCTCAAGTACCTTTTATCTAAGATAGCCCTAACTGGCTGAATGGCTAAATTGATCATGCTTCTAAGTGAGTTTGATATAGAATATGTGGACAGAAAATCAATCAAATGATAGGTAATAGCAGACCAGTTGTCAGATGCTCCATTAGTAGATGCCTATCCCATAGAAGCCGAATATCCAAATGAAGGAGTCTTTGTAGTATCAGAAGCTACCACATGGACACTATACTTACCACTCGGGGGCAGGAGTCTTGCTTATCACTCCCCAAGGTGATTACATACCAAAATCATTTAGATTGGCCTTTCCATGCACCAACAACATCGTCGAATATGAAGCCCTTCTCACGGGGCTTAGAATCGCAGTTCAATGGCACATCACTCATCTGCAAGTTTTTGGTGACTCCCAATTAGCTATAACATAGGTCAATGATGAGTTTCTAACAAAAGATGACAAGTTTTTGCCTTACAAACACATGGTGGATGAATTCAAAAAATATTTCACCTTCATCCAATTTGAGCAGATCCCAAGACTCTAGAATAAGGCAACAAACGCTATGGCTACCATTGGTTCTCTCCTTGACATGCCAAAAGACTGCACAGATTGTCAGTTCCTAGTCGAACAACTCCTAATCCCAACATATGATATCCTTGAGAGTGACATGGTGTGTGATATTGTAGGTCCTGAATCCCCTTGGTACCATGACATTTACACCTATATTCATGACAACACCCTCCTACCTGATCTCACAAGAAACCAACGTAAATCATTTGTCCAACACATTGCTCGCTACACCATCATCGGTGATACACTTTATCGACGTGGGTATGATGGAACTCTCCTTCATTGTTTAGATGAAACCGAAGCCCGCACGACATTAACAGAATTGCATAGCGGTATTTGTGGGGCCCATTCTAATGGTATGACCTTAGCCAAATGGATTATAAGAGTAGGGTATTACTGGCCTACAATGGAACCTGATGCTTGTGAATATGTCAAAAATTGTCTTCCGTGTCAACAACATGTAGATTTGATTCACACTCCGACACAAGAGCTACAACCTATCACGACACCTTGGTCGTTTTCACAATGGGGTTTCGACTTGGTTGGCAAGATCTACACTCCATCCTCTGATGGTCACACTTTTATCATCACAGCCACTTAATACTTCACCAAGTGGGTGGAAGCCATACCACTCACGCAAATCACTGGTGTTCAAAACTCTAAATTCATCCTCTACCATATCCTCTGTAGGTATGGTATCCCCTCTGCCATCATCACTGATAATGGAAAGCAATTCAAGAATAGGTGCATGAAGTCCCTTTGTGAAACATATCATATCCAACATCATTGGTCCACCCCCTATTACCCCCAGGGTAATGGAAAAGCAGAGGCAACAAACAAAATGTTGATCAAAATCATTAAGAAGATGGTTAATAACACTGGTCGAGATTGGCACCTCCATATCCATCCTGCTCTTTGGGCCTACCATACGTCCATCCGCACCCGCACTGGCGCTACTCCATACTCTCTTTTCTATGGCACTGAAGCCATCTTTCCAATCGAAGTCGAAATCCCTTCACTTTGAATATCACTCAAGAAGCTCATCACTGACAAAGATACCCGAGTGGCACACCTGGTACAATTGGAATTGTTGGATGAAAAATAGGTCAAGGCTTATAACCATCTGCAAGCCTATCAACACTGACTCAAAAGGAGCTACAATAAGAAATTCTGCCCTCACCAATTCAATGTTGGTGATCTGGTCCTTAAAGAGAATCAACGAAATCAACAAGATTGAGAGAAAAAGGGTAAGTTTGAAGCTAATTGGTTGGGCCGTTATGTCATCACCACAAAGTATGGTTCTAGAACCTACAGGATATCTACCCCTGAAGGGGAGCCCTTGGAAGAACCCATCAACATCATGCATCTGAATAAATTCTATACTTAGGTCAGCTGGGGTATCCTTCCTGGTAAAATCTCAAAAAATACAAAAAAAATAAAAAAAGTCAGAAAAAATACCAAAATAAAATATAATCCAAAAAGAGTAAAGAGAAATAATTTGTCCTATGGTGAAAACCACCTCTGTGTGACACCTTGGATACGTACAATTGGTGAAAACCTGGCAACAGGCGCCTCTTGTATAGGGCTTAATCATTATCTATCTTGCGTCCTAGTTACTTTATGGCTTATCCATCGGCTCCTCAATCCCCATATCCTCCCATTCGCTTGCATCACCTCATTGCTTGGTATATTTATGGTTGAGCATTGGACGAATATCATCCTTTATTCGACATCCTGAGCTTTTTATCCTAATCTGAGCTTGTGTCATCCCATTGTTGTGGTTGTCCCCATCTAGGTCTCATCATGTCTTTTCTTGAACTACGACGCCTCTACGCTTGCACGTAGGCAAGGCTAATCTTTTGATCGGCCCCCGAGGCATTTTGTCATTCGTCATCCATCCTCATGGTCCACTTTTCAATCTTGTCCATCCTCGGTATTTCGTCCTTTCCAAACTACGTTGCCTCTGTGCTTTCACATAGGCAAGGTTGATCTTTTGATCTGCCCCCAAGGCTGATGTGTGTCTTGGTCATCCATCAGTTTCCATCAGTCCACTTTCCGATCTTTTACCATGGTGTTTCCTGAACTACGAGGGCTCTATGCTTTCACGTAGGCAAGGTTGATCTTTGATCAACCCCCAAGCCCCTAGGTCTTTAGGTTGTGTCTTGTCCTCTTGTTGTCAAGTATGTCCCTATCATCGTCGATTTTTCACAAACAAGATCTTCTCGTGTCAAGATATCTGCTTAATGGCAATTATCCTGCATCATCTAGGTCACTTTAGTTTAGTATCCATCATCAGTCTTAACAGGATGCATCCTTCCTAACATACCACATCAACTTCATCCATCCTTGGGATTTTATGGCAAAGGATGCTTGCAATTGATCGTGATCTTTTGCAACTTTTGGTTTTTTGTTTATTATTTGAGCTCCCTCTCTTAACTAGTCAAGATCGCCATGATCCATCATATTATGGTGTATTTTGCCTAGTCAACATAGGGGCATCTCTTGACTATTTTATTGTTGTTGTCTTCTGGGATGCTCCACGTAGTACCCACCAGGATTCCTCCTAGATCCTGCGTTATGTGGGGGCATACCTTTGTGCTTGTGGTTATTCCAATACCTGGCCCGACCAAAGTCATCACAACTTTGGGGTATTGGGATAGCCTTCTTGTTTGTCGTGTTTATTTTATGCATTAGACACTAATCCGTCTTGGTTTACATACCCCGACGCCCGATGTCTTATGCTATAGTAAAAATCAGTACTCTAAACGATGGAAAATTGCATTCATGTTGCATTTCGTCTCATTGCAGATCCCCCCCTTCATCCATCCCTGCTCCTACATCTATGACTCCCGATTTTGGTTGTGCAAACTTTCATTCCTTCTTACTGAATTTTCTTCTCAAGATCCTTACGGTTTTTGGCAAGTACCGTGCCCCACACACCATACACCTATCACCTACCCATTGAACTTATGTCTACATTATATTTAGTGTGTCAATTCATCATTATTTAGTTTCATTTATCCATATTACATCAATTCATTTAGGTTCATTTATCCATATTACATCAATTCATTTAGGTTCATCAATTCATTTTACATCAATTCACTTAGGTCCATTCATCCATATTACATCAGTTCATTTATACATATTGCATCAATTCATTTGGGTTCATTTATCCATATTGCATAAGGCTCATTCATCCATACATTTTCATACTCACCTATGCATCACCATTTGCAAATACATTGTTAGGCCCATAGTAATTACATCATATACACTATTGCATTACCATTCATAAATGATCAACATCATCCATAATCACATCATCCATACACGCATAAATAAATCATTAACATCATGCATAGTCACAACATCCATATCAACACAACTCATCATATACATGTGCATAACATACATTATCTATCATACAAACATCAATATATAACCATATGCATAACATAAATCATCTATCACAAAAATGTTCGGCATAATATCAATGGGGACCATCACATATCATCATCAAAATAATACAATCTTCATATCCAAAATATAGTCACATCATAATCACCTACATATCATCCTCAAATAAGGATCATAATCTAAGAATATGTGTTACACCTCCATCTGGTACCTGTCAAAGCACCTGTATCGTGTCAACTATCCTCTGCCTACTCTAAGCTACCCACATCTGACCACTGAGGAGACATAGGCACCAGTACCCGGCGACTCATGCGTAGGAGTCCCAGATCGAGAAGGAGTCGACTCAAAATCACTATACCCCCTGGTTTGTGTCCCTAAATATTGGGACGGTATCGACATCTATGGTACCTGCCTAACATACTGCATTGTACGTTACGTCGAATCTGGCACTGCCTTCTCATATGCACATCTCCAATAGCTTGCCTCTTGCATATACTCATCCCTTTGTCCAGCCTAGAACCTAGCGAGATTCCGCTCATGTCTGTATCTATTGTGCTATCTATCCTGCTCTCTGTTGATGGCTAGCCGCTCTTGCTCCCATGCCTCTTGTGCTGCTGTCAATAGTCATACCTGCTTTATGGTCCTCTCCCTCTCTGCCTGTATAATCTATAGCTCTGTCTGCAAACCCTGTACGACTAACTTTGAATCATCACCCTGCACTCTCTGTGACTGCCTCTATGCTATATCCCTCTCTGCACTCTCTGCCTGAGCCACTGTTGCATCTCTCTGATATTGTAGGATTTGGACCTATCTTAGTGCGTCATCTCTCTCCCCTTGTCTCATCTAGACCAATCCTAGTGCGTCATCTCTCTCCCCCTGTATTGCCTGCACCTATGTCTGTGTACTATCTCTCTCCTCCTGGAGAACCTGTACACCCCCATACGATGTATCCCTCTCTCTCTGCACTGTCTCTAGCTCAAACTCTACTACCTCTGCCCTCGCTCTCATCTCCTCTAAGGCTACCTCTACAGTAGATACCCTCTCCTACATATTTGTCCTCTCCCCTAGCAATCCTACCACCTATACTCTCAGTGTCTCCATCTCCCTCTCAGCTCGCTGAAAACACTCCACTGAGACATGCTCTCCTCCCCCTACCGGCTCTGGCTGACCCCACATTTGTGCTACTATCATCGCTTCCTCTAACCTATCCCGATCCCAAGTCACCCGAGCCAACTCACCCCATACTCTCTCCATCTCCACTCGCATCTCTTCCCTCCCTCTCTCAGCATCTGGTACATCTGTCGTTAGCCGACACACAACAACATCAAATTCTATTTGCTCTATCTCCTCCACCCTCTACACCTCTACCTCTGCACTCCTCAACTCCTCCTCCAACACCCATAGCCTCGCCTGGGCCCCTCTTAGTAAAATCACTGGATCCTCAACTGGAGCCATCGGTACTACTAATAATGGCTCCACCACCTGCACATCAATTTCCATCGCATCCCCCTCTATCTCCTCTTGAACCTACTCCACCTAGCTCATCACCCGAATCCTCCTCGGTTGTCCTCTCCTCCCCACCCTCATCAGTCTCCTCGACTGTCCTCCAGTTCGCCCCTCCCCCTCTGACTCCTCTCCATCCTCGCTCATCCCTACGGTATGGGACTCCTGCTCTGCTTGGATCTCTAGTTGGACCCTCCTCTGTCGTCTTCTCTTTTTCATCCTCTTTAGACGTCCTCTAGCATTCGTCCCCCCTGTGCTCCCTCCTACTGATCTATGGCCCTCACCTCCTCCTGCACGGATCTCACCTGCACTCGCCTCCGCCGTACTCTACCACCAATACTTGTTTGTCTAGCAACCCTCTCCTCCATGACCCCTAACATCTCCACCTCTGTCTCACTCCCTCATCTCGCCACATCTATCTTTGGACCTCTCCCATCGCCTAGCCCTCCTGCCTCCTCCCCCACATCCCTCATATCTCTAGCCTTCCTCCAATGTTGCCTACTCCTCCTACTCCTCTCTGGTTGACCTCCAACCCTACCCTCATCTGCTCCGCCACTCTAATGCCCCACATCCTACTGCCCCTCTACCTCATCCTATCTCCTCTGCTCTTGTCCCCCCTCCTCCTATCCCCCCTGCTCCTGCTCATCCTCTGGCCCCCACTTCGTGCTCCCATGATCGGCTCCTCCAATGTAATCCTTTCCCATTGGTGGTTGTGAAACCACCGAGCATACCGATCTATCACTTCAGAATCTTCTGGACCCATCGCCCTCCCTGGATAGGGCACCCCACCTACCATCACCCACGCCTCCCTCGCTGCCCTCGTTGACATCATCGCTCCCCATGGCACCTCTCTGGTGAGTCAACGAAACATAGTCGACGTTGCTGGAATATCCTGAATATGTTCAAACTGTCTCTCCACTCTGTCTGGTCGATGCACCTCCACTATGTGCGGCTAACTCCCAATCAAGAGGCATCTACATCTAAAGAAAACTTGATGTCTCTCCTCTTCAGCCCTCCATCCCCTAAACCGCCGATACATATATGGCCGCCATACTATTTCGTCCTCTCCTACCTCATGAAATGCTCTCCTCCAATCACACAACTCTCCCTGCATCTCATATCATAGGACACAGCCCCTGGCCCCCCATACCCCCATGCCACTGGCTCCCTCTCATCCAACACTCCTCTCCTCACCACTATAGGCCTCATCACCATAATATGCTCCTAACCCCACACCTTTAATAATGTCATATGTGTCACACTTCGCACCCGCCCTTAGTAAATCACATGCATATCTCAATATAACTGTGTTAAAACACAAGACACCCATGAGAATTGCCCCTCCCGCCACTCGACAATATGATGAATCACCTCCATATACCGTAGATTGCAAAACTGCCTACTCTGGTTTGGTAGCAATATCCCACTAATTAAACAACACAAATATAATGGTAATGCTGGCAACCCCAATGCCAAACATCTATCTACGTCTAACTGCCCCTTCTGAATGGGCAAATCATGCCGTCCAAATAACATCAGGATGATCTAGTCCAACTTCGCCCCTCTGGATGTCACCTCACTCACTAACCAACCCGCTATGGGTAGCCTCAAAATCCGCCATACATCCTCCAGTGTCACCTCATCTCTCATGTCGGAAGATGGAAGGTGAATGTAGCCGAAAACAACCTCTCTATCAATGCTATCAACATCACCCGATGAGCTCTCATCGTTGGGAACTAAACCAAGTGCAGTTACCTCGCATGCTCCAATGTTGCGTGATCCATGCCCGTCATGGCCTCTATGGTCGCCGCCAGTGCCTCCGGCCTCCACTCATATGTCTGTAATCGATCAAAACTTTGCAATCATAACACTCACCTTGTTAATCTTTTTTCTGGCCCCGACACTTTCTCTTTCTTTCTTTTTTTCTCTCTTATTTCTCTCTCCTCACCCCCTGGCCTCCCTCGCACCACCCCCGTCCAGAATGGATCCACCTCGTGACGCGAAGTGGACCCACCCTTGGCCACGAGCCGGACCTGCCCCACGCTGGGGCAGACTTGCCCACGGTTGGGTAGCAGCAGCACTGCTAGCTGCGGGGTAGCACCCCACGCTGAGGGGCGGCACCCCACACTGAGGGGCGGATCTGCCCTCAGCCTGGCAGCAGGGATGCCTCCACGTGCGTTGAGGCAGACATGCCCCCTGATGGCAAGGCTGTCCGCTCTACTCCGGGGCAAACTTGCCCCTCGTTGGGGCGGATCCACCCGATGCTAGGGCGAACCCACCCCGTGCCGAGGCGGATTCACCCTTTTCTGAGGTGGACCCACCCTCCTATAGTGGGGAAGATTTGCCCTCTATGGGCCTCCGGTGTGATGTTACCTCTCTCCCTGGTTTTCCAACCACCTTTTTCTTATTTTTCTTATCTACCAATTTTTCTTCTCTAACGTGCCCACAAAACCCGTTTCTTACATTTTACAAAAAAACATTTAAAATGCATTTAAATTACCAACACAATGCATAGAGGGTTTTGTTGCTAACCTGGTGGGACACAGCCCGCTGACTATAGAATCGCTGAACCTCGTCCGCTCAGTGGATGATCTCAGTGTCATTATTCTACAGCATCCTCGCTCCTCGTCTACTTCCTCTCCTCTCCTCTTCTCTCAACTACTACAGTGCAAATGAGGTGAGGTAATTTCTAAAATTACCTTATATTCTTTTTCCTTCCCTTTTTAAGGGGTATTTTTTACCTCTTATTTACCTTTTTTTTTCCTCTGACTAATATTTTCCCTTCCCAGGGCTGCCATTTCCAAACCGTTTGTTCAATTGACTTCATTCAAAAGGCAAACTTTCCTAATTTTTCACGCTCTTTTCAAGCATGCCATCCGTTTATTAGACAAGGACCTACATATGAGACACATCCCACAATGGAGAACTCATAAGTGACCCTAAAATCACGTTTACCATCGAGCTATATGAAGTTTGTGAAATTGAAAGAAAGTAGCTTATTGAGTCGGTTATACACATTACTTGGTTTCAAAACAACTTAAACAAACACCAACATGTTCTTCAAATTTTAAACCCTTTGATTATTTGTGAGTCCACTTCAAGGACAATATATTGTTGAATACCTCTAACTATATCTTGTTTTTCTTAAAACAATATGTAGACATCTAAATTTGACCACTTCCACATGGTCAAAATCATATACTCTATTTATCTATTTCATTAATAGTGATTAAATAATTTATTTAATCATTATTTCATTTTCTACCTAAGGTTCTTAAAGTATGTAATTGAATAATTAAATACTTTTCCTTACACATTTTCTTCTCTAAATTAAATAAATAGGACAATTTATTTAATTTAGTCATTTGAGCTTTTTGATTAAAATCAATGTTTAATTCCTCATTTTCTCTTTCCTTGTCACATTCTCCATAATCCTCTTTTAATCGGGATTAAACTAATTAATCCATGATTAAGATGTGCACCACTTAATCAAGATTAATGTCACATCCTCCATAATCTCCCACTTACTTCTAATCTCTCATTAATTATCCTAATCTTGTGTTTGCACAACCTTAATCAAGGTCATTAGCCACATTTAACATACCTTTTTTAGTCAACCTTTCCACTTGCCTTTCTTGGCCTTGACTCTCTTTCCCATGTGAATTTTTAATTCACATTTATTCATCCTAGGCTCCTCTCTTCCCCATGTGAATTTTTAATTCGCATTTTATCCTTCCAACGTTTACCCTATCCCCATGCAAGTTCTAGAAAACTTGACTTGTCATTTTACATGTGCCAAGGACTTCTAGAACTTTTGACTTGTCACAACACTCACATATGAAAAATCCCCATCTTTTTGGAAACCCTCTCTTATCCATTAGATTCTCTCAAGCATGTGAATTTTTAATTCACATTTATTTCTCCAACCACCTTCACATTTCCCATGGAGATTTTTGAGAAATTCTAAAATTTGTCAAAAGTCTTTTTCATTCTCATTTGGAGACAAGAAATTTATTTTTGAGAAAATATTTTCATCCCCCAAGGTACCTAAAAGGTACTTGTCCTTCCTCCACATCATGTACCTCTCTTCCACCTCACTTCCATGTCACCTCACCCTAAGCCATCTCACATTCCACATGTCAAGATGTGAGGGCTTGTGAGTCCTCAACTCACCATAGCCCTCCATCTTGGCTTTGTTGGCTTAATCTCAACTGTCAAATTCTCTAGAGAATTCAAATTGTTCTATAAATACCCCCTCCTTTCTCTCATTTGAGAAAGGATATTTTTGCTACCAAACTCTTGCCAATTTTTATTTGTAGCATTTTAGCCATTTGCAATCATTTTTCATCAATCCACCAAATCCTTTAGCCACTAGCATCTTATCACATTTTTCATCTTGCATCCATTCACCTCCATATCCATCCAAGGAGCACACAAACTCTCAAAGATCAAGGGCCAACCAAGGAAATCTACAGCACAAAAGGTACAACAATTCATCTTCTTGTTTTGTTTATCTTTCTTGCATAGATATTCCTTTAGGCTAATCTTGAATAGTTCTTCTTGTGGTTTTCCTTTTAATGCATTATTAGTTAGTTTTGCATCTTAGAATAGGATAGAACGTTTTAGGGATCACACAATATATTAGTGGTTTCCCAATATATTTTACCATATCTCTACGCACATATATCAAAGATTAACCTAGGGACCTATGGCTTAGCTCTTTGATTTCCACAATGTCAAGGTTTTGTGGGAAACATTTTGCCTTGTCATAGACTTTCTTAGTCTAAACTTAATCAAGACATTTGATGTGATAAAAAAAAATTCATTAATTAAAGCTTAACTCAATTGAACCTACAAAGCAGGTACATCTTGGTTTCATTTTCAAACATCTAGACTTTGAAAGCAACCAAGAGAAAATATGGAAATGCATACCAAAACATTGTATCAAAGTTCTACCATCCAAACATTGATTTCTTATGTTTATTACTCCAAGGGTAAAGCATGTTTTTCACTACCTTGATCTTGTAAAAAAATTCCCTCCTAGGTTCAAAACACTAGAATCAATCATCCCATCCATCTCAATACATTTGACATCTCACCTCACAAACAAATTTGAAACTTCAGACACATCTAACATTCTAAGCTTAGGTTATAATCAAATCAATCACCTAGCATAGCTATATGTGTAAATGAATCCTTTTTCATACATTTATTTAAGTTAGCCATCATCCTTTTGAACAAGTTTATCCTAAAGGTCACAAGTTTACCTTTAGGATTCAAAAATTTCATTAGCATCTTTATCCAAAAACATCAAACATCAAACCTTTAGACTAAAGTGTTGTCCAAAGTTTAGAAGTTCATCATCCATTCACATCATTGGTCCAAAATACTTTAGAGGGCCCCTTTTACCAAAATGTGAATAAACTAGAGAGTTCCAACAATATAAATCCCAGCGCACTTCTCCCATAGCTGATCCACAATTTATGGTAACAACAAGATCACAACACAAGAAAAACATGGAGCAAAAAAAAAAAACATCTACCATGAGTGATCCCAACCAACAAGAATTTGATCCTAGAGGCTACTCAACCCCATCACAAAATCTACCACAAGCTTCACAAAAAATGAGGTATGAAGTAGAAGGCGTTATGAATAACCCACATGAGCTCACCACAGAGGAACTCCTTGAAGTAGAACAAGATCCCAAAACACACCATATTATCAACACTTTGATGCAGATGAACTCCACACAATACATGCTAGCCTTAGCAAAGGAAGGGGCTAAATTCCATTCAACATTCGATTTGAACATAATTAGGGAACAACCCTTGGGAAATGTGGCTTCTATTCCTCAATCTTCCATCATACAACCCTTGGCACAAGGTTTGAATCAATCTATAATTCAACCAACTTCATCACTCACACCAAGTCAACCATTAACTTCTAGTCTTGCAACTTGACTAGGAACCAACCTTGGTCTCACACCCAATCTAGGGAGCAACAAAATTTTGGGTACACAAGACACAACCCTCCCCAAAACACAAATTAGACAACAAAATTTAGTGCCCAACCATATTCTTCCACCACCACAAATACCCTAAGTATTCCTAACGTTACAAAAAGTCATGTGAGCCAAGCACCCCAAGTGGAACAACAAGGGTAGGTGAACACCATCACTCAAGTTCAACCCTTAACACATTAAATAAATTGGTTCCACAAGCCACTCAAACCAACCCACAAAACACATCAAACCCATTTGTCGCAAATCCCATCAATCAAGGAAACCCCTTGGTCACAAATCCCATTAACCAATGGAACTCATTAATCCCAAACCAAACATAACAAGGAAATGCATCCAATCCATTCATTCCCCAACATCAAAATAACCAAGGGAACCCTTCCAATCAATTGATCCAAAGCCAAAGCATGCCAGATATCACAACACCAAGTGGGACCATCTCAACCTTTGGTCCCTCATGTAATGCAAAATCAAATGGGACCCCAAGCCTACATTTCCACACCCCAATCTCAAATCTTACAAGGAATGGTAGCACAAAATCAAGGACAAAATATACCAAATCCAAATCTAATGTCCAACCTGTTAGAAACCAAGATCACCTACATGCAATCACCTGTCACATGCAAAAGACATGCAGAACCAAAGAAGATGTTCTGTAAACCTCAAAGTAAAAATGCATTATTGAGAATCAATTATTACAAAGAGATCAATCCTTATGAAGGAGATCAAGAAACCCTAAAAGGGAAACCCTAAATGAAACCCTAGTGTGCAATCTTAATAATTAATCAATTATTAATGTGCCTAAGTTTAGCTTAAGCAACTAAAGGAATAAGTGACTTAATTAATTAACCAGTATGATATAATTAATTAATTATAATAACTTATTACTCTAACAATGTCCAACCCTCAAAATATCATCACACATCAACCACCCCACAGTCAACTTGTTAGCTCTTTTTAAAATCCAACTTGATCTTACAAACAGCCTATGGAATTGCAACTTCCAATAATCAACAGTCAGCAAGGGTTGGCCAACGAACGAGAGAAAGAAATTTAGCTTTCCTCCTGCACTTTGGGCTCTGAAAAACCCGAGAGGGTAATCCCACAATGTATTTAAAACATTAACTCATGATACGTTCACATACACTATAAATTTAACAGATACATTCTCGCGTCAGGACTTAGGGTACAACGATTTGCAAGAATTCGACAAATCCCTTTCGCTTGGTGACTCTAAGTAGAGAATGGGAAAACTACTTGACAATCACAATAACCATCATCATTATATATGCAATTTGATTCAAATGAGTTGTTCTTTGACATAATTCATTTGGCCAAGTACACAAAGGTTCAACAAATGCATAGAACAGTGTCTTATCACAGGGTGACAGGGTCAAATTTGTAAATAACAATAACACAACAATTATAGCATCAACATCGACATATTATCACGAACTTTCATTACAAATTCACAACTCAGCAGATCGATATAGACAATTCTTACGAATCCTATATCATAACACATGAATCAATGATCACACTAAAACAATTTAATCAACCATTTGAATTGAAGCAAATAATACAAACACACATCTGATCACAACAATTCGAGACCAAATGAAATAATCATTAACCATTTCATTGCTAATTCATAAGTCATTTCATAGGAGAAAATCTATCTAAATCTGCCACTAATTGATGCCAAAATGCTAAAATTTTCATAAAATTTTAAGCTACTTGTAAACATGAACTCATAATCCTAGACTCAACTATTAATTCTATATGCTCGCATATTTCTTGGTAATGTTCTCAAAAATGGTGCCTGAGATCCAACAAATTTTCAAAGACCCTCACACAATATAATTTTTGTCATTAGAGCAATCTTGTGCCACAGATTATTGAGGAAACCCCCGGCCATATTATTCATCCCTTCTTGGTGTCTATCATTCTCAGTCTTAGTTGTTTGGAGTTCCTTCTCCAAAGAATTAATTCTCAGTTTCAAAGTGTTTATCCTGAGGAGATATATTCGATGGGAGGCTAGAAGAGCCTTAGCAAGGGTAACTCTTACTTTGTTATACTCTTCCACCAATTTATTGTGCCTCTCTAATAACTTCAAGTACTTAGCCTGACTGATCTCTACAGTATCAACACTCAGCATAGTTGAATGCATTGTTAACCTTGTAGCTTGTGGGGTTGTCATCTTTGAAGCTCTCCCAATGATCACATTACCTGAGAGGCCAGTCATTGTTCTACTAAGTACACACCTCCCTGAATCTGGAGTCAGAGGCCAAATAGCCAATGCATGTAAGCTAGGACTAAAACCTAAGCCAAAGGTCTTTTCGTTGAATGTCTCTTTAGTCACCGAAGTACCTTGGTCACTTTTAATTGCATCCAAGGCAATTATGGAGGACAACCTCCAACCAAGCATAACTAACATTCCACTATCTTTGACTAACCTCCTAGCCTCCACTAGACTCATTTGGGCAATCTCTTCCTTCGTATGCCTTTTCACCTCCTCATGCTGAGAAGGATCAGCTACCTCCACTGTAGCTTATATCTTATCACTTATTTCTTGAGCCTTTAATTCGGTAACAAATTCTTTGAATTTCTTTGAAGTCACAAAAGAGTCATCTTCCAAGAACTTATCATAGGCTAATAGCCTTGCATCATTATCCTGGCTCTCATCACACTCCCAAGGTACTAGCCTATCATCTGGAACAAAAGGTTCCATTGCATCCCCAATACCAGGATAAGAAAATTCATGTTCCACTCGGTGCTTAATGGGGTCAGACTCAGTGGAAGGTTGTTGTATGTCAGCTTCAACATTATGTGTTTCACCAATATCATCAGGAGGTAGCTCCACGGTAGGAGTGTCCACAACATCCATCGGTTGTTGTTGAGCCTTTGGTGTTACCAAATCCATTGACTGACCACCAGTCTTCATCAAGTGCTCTTGTAAAGCAGCCCGAGCTAAATCCTCTACTTGTTGTACCTTATCAAAGAAAGTGCCATCACTGAAATCACTGAGGAGTACTTGCATTTTGTTGAATTTATCATTAATGTGTTTATACAAGATTTCATAAAATGAACTCTTGTCTCAAGCTCTTTGCTCTATGTTAATAATTATCAACCACACTGCCCCCTATCATGAGTAGCAGTTATAGTTAGCAAGTTTCTCACTACATCTTCCTTGAGGAGAAATTGGTGAAGCCCATACCTTGGTATTCCTTGTTTAACCTTCTCCATATCAATGACTCCTTTAGGGTCAAACTTCCTAATAGGGGATACACCCATCCTCAAATTGTTTACCATTATACCAAAAACCTCATAGGCCTCTTTAGTAGTGACAATAAAATGATCAAAAGAAAAGGTAGTAGCAATGATAGAAGCCTTCCTGAAAGCCCTGATATTCACAGCATCACTGTTATCCATTTGCCACATGATCTCCATGAATGCCAACCTATCAGACACATATATAGGTAGTACATTTAGGGCCACAACAGTTCCATAGCATTTGATAATAGTACATCTGCCATACAAATACCACTCTCCCCAATTACACTCATAATTGGTATCATCTCCATACTCCTTTGGCCTCAATAAAGCCCTAATTGTATTAGAAACTATTTCCACTGGCGCTACCCCCATTTGCACCAAGATAGTATGCTTTATTGTATTACAAAACTTGGCATAGTCTGAAGTGGAGCAATGCAAATTCCAGATATAAGTCCACATCTACACTGGTAATCTATGGTCATTTTCATCCACTCGCCTCAATTGCACCCACCTATTGAAAACTTCCCTTCCTTGATATAAGAGCATGTTCATTAATACAGAATAGTGTTTGAAAGTCCATGGGGTTCTTCTCTCTTTCAACCTTATTAAATCATAGTGCAACTGCTCAGCCATGCGGTGAGCATAGTCGAACCGCCTGTGTTGGATATCCGTAATCATAACTAGCATAACTGATGATATACTTCCATCACACTTAATTCCAAGCACCTGACACAACATGTAGTATGTGTACTTGAAATAATCTACAAATTCCTCACAATCCAAGGGCTCAACCTACTTAAGTGCAAAAAAGGAGTCCTTTTCTAGCCTGTATTTGAGCAATTCACTATTTTTGTATCCAACCCTATGTGAATTATAATACTTCTACAAGTCCTCCATGATAATTTTCTCAATAGCATCAGGGTTCATGCCAAAGACCTCTATAACTTTGCTTCTCTTTACTTCCAGGAGGTATTTTCCAAACATGTCAGTAATAACCCTGTTAACAGCATCATACCTATCGGCAAGTTGGAACATTAAATCCACTTCCACAAAGACATTTGGGACAACTAGCTTTCTCGGGTCATATCCACAAACATTTTGGCCAGGGTGAGGAGCATTCCTCCTTATGAAGGCATTCACAAACAAGTCTCAGCCCAACCTTGGCACAACAATATCACCTATCTCTATCGTGAGGTCCTTAAAATTAGAGGTCAACACCCCATCTCCTTGTAGCTTTCTTTCCGCTTGCTTTGACATCCGGAGGCTGAAACTTGTCCATAAAATGAACATAATTCTTTGGCTGCCCTTTCTTCCTATCAGGGCCTTCATGTTCATGTGCAGTTTCATGAGAGGCTTGTTGCCTCTTTCTTTTTGACGCGTGTTTAGAAGTGGAGGACTCACCTGGTTGGTTCATCCTTTCCTTGCACTAAGGTTCCTTTTTCAATTACAAATTCAACTAGGTGCCAGATTGAAGATACAAATTTCATGATTACTATTATAGAGTAATATTAATTTTTGATATTACCCTAACCCAAAACGCACACTAGTTTATACAATATGGAAAACCCTATTCTAACCCCAAAGTATGATTATGGGCACACGAAACACAGATACAATTCAACAAGAGAATAAATATTTTCAATGTTTGGCACAAACTTACCCAGGAATGCCCTCTGCAACACTTATCCACTCGCGTTCCCACTTCGCCACTGCTTCCTTCGATAACTCACAAGATGGTATGAAATGATAATGGAACCCTTACACAATTATTTGGCATGGTACGAGCACCATTAATGGCACATGGAAGGTCGTGTGAGTTAAAATACCCACTTCGTCAATTACCCGTTCTCATTTGAATATACACTGTTGATTCATGGGCTTAAGAACTTGATCTTGTGGTTCACACGTATTCGCCATCTCATAGTGTCATTTCAGTGACAAAACATGTACCAAGCGATGGGCTAGGCAAATAGGCATGGCATCGGGCGTCACTGCTCCCGAGCCCACTTTAGAACTCCAACAAGCGATAGTAGGAAGGCTAACAATGAAATAGAAACCTTCGATATGCAATATAGAGATTCTGACCGTTGATCCCACTATTATCGCTCATCGCTCGATAGCCCAGATATGGCCAAGGAAAACCGATGAAACACCACATCTTAGCGATGTGAAATGTCTCTCACGTCGGCGGTCATTGGTTCAACTTACTCTGCACATAACAACCATTGATAGTTAGGAGGGGAGCGATCAGTCAAAATGTTGACCGCATCACTCATCGGGCGTCATTTCCTCATGGACATAAATGAACACGCGAAGACATGCAAGTGGCCAATACAAAAGAGGAAGGACATTGCTCATCACGGGTTACTTGACTGAACTTGAAAACAGATAGGCGATGGGCGATGCAAGACTCAAAACTCGACTTAAGGAGAGATTAATAACACGTGCGCCAAAGTTTGTATTTTAAAAGCTGACCTAGCCATGATGGGTAAGATAATGAAAGGGCCGGTAAATCACGAAACTTAGGGCCATGATAGACTAAGGAAAAGATCGGGAACCGATACAACCAATTAACTTAAAAATAGAAAGCCGATAGCCAAATGGACATAGACATGAAAGCTTCCCAAAACCTAGGACCCTAGGATGATGACCATCACGATTTAATTTCAATAATTCACTGGAACCATGAAAATTTTAAGGGTTCCACCAGTGGCTCCAACTTGGGATGTATGTCACTTGCAGGCATAGCAAGATCTCAGAATCTTAGGTTAACGCAAACCAAGAAAACAAGGACCAAAACCAAGGACTTGTCTGGACAAGACAATCAGACACAACAGAAAAGAAACACACCAAACCTATATACATATTTAAACAACTACATAATGTACATGGAAAATAATCTATTTCAAGAGAAATAGGATTTCAAGAACTGTCCATGTACTAGTAGATCCGTCCTAGAATTTTGTCTTCTTTCTATCCAATCTATGCCAAAAGCATCAAAGGCTTCTATGACATCCCAGATTACATTCCTATATTGCTTTAGCCTCCTATCTTTAGCAACAAACTGGGATCTGACTTGGGAAACCACCAACTCCGAATCACCCAACACTTTTAATAATTTGATACCATGTTTAGAAACTAGTTTCAATCCAAGCAATAGGGCTTCGTACTTAGCAACATTATTTGTATATGCAAATTGCAATAAGAAGTAATATTTAAAGGTCTTACCTTGTAAGGAAAAGAGAATAACACCAACACCTGAGCCATCCTTAGAACAAGCCCCATCAAATACATAGTCCACAAAGCATCGTCATATGAGCCTTTTGTAACCCCTTGGCAAATTGGTGCGGGACCCACATTCTCTTATGGTATTTCTTCTTCAACCCGAAAGGAATCCAAATCAGTATCCACAAAATGAATCCTTACTGGTTCTTCTGGTCCTTCTACATGCTCAATCATGTGACGTATCTTGGGCTCCCATACAATCCTAACATCCCTTTGGTAAATTGAGAAAGTGGCAAAGGAAAGCTCACATTGTATATTGCCCCCCATAGAAGCACTCCATTGTCTGGATAACAACATCCCATATGTCAATGGGATATCCACCACTCTGATGCTCATGAACAACTTGTTTTTCTGGGAATGCTACCAACTTTTATGGAACTCTGTTGATTATCCCTATAACAGGCACCTCCCTTGAATCCATTTCCTAGCACTTTCCATATGTACTGTCTACCTTGAAGCCCATTTCCTCCATGATTTTAACTGGCATAACATTGCTTGAGGCCCCTAAATCAATCATACAATTCGTAAGCAGCTTTCCATCAATGATCAGGCAAAGATAAAAAGGGTTAACTTGGTTGGGATTAGCAGTAATGGTAGTTCCCAGATATATCTCAAGATTTTCATCTATCACTGCTTGGACATCCACATCCTTCTTCAGAATTTTACTCGTCTCAGGCTGATCCTCAACCATTTTACTCCTACCACTGGTAACAATATTGTTAATGAACATGACAGTCTTCTCCTTATCTTCATCGATTCTCATCATTTCTAACAATGGGACTGCCACTTTAACTTGAGATAAAACCTGGAACATATCCACCGGGGAGTAGCTTGGTAATTCAAGGAGAATGAAATCTCGAGGACACACCTTCTTGCATTGTCCTACAATGTTTTTGACCTGGAGTTTATCATCTTTATTTTTTCTAGCTTGAGGGACAATTTCATCATCAACTTTTGCTTTACTATTCTTCTTAGCCCAAATCCTTATTTCTTTACTTTCCTTGGGCTTGGTATCATCCTTCTTACTTAGTGAGCTAGATCCTTTGTTATCTTCTTTCACAAACACACTACTAGGGGTACCCTAGTCACCACTCCTAGTCTTGTTTCTCAATTGGAGATCACTCCTTTCCTTTGTAGCTAATGCAACTGTATATCTTTCGATTTCTTCATTAGATGGTCACCTTAGAGAAACATTATTTATCTCCAAAGTGCACAGTGAAATCATTTTTTGTCTCTTCATCTGAAAAGACCTGTTGATGATGCACAACAACCTCCTGCCGCTGTATATACACATCATTGGTATCGACATCATCACTAGAAGAATACTCACCATAGTCAAGATTAGACTTAATCATGAACACATTGGCCATTTGGTCATGGCCTTGGGGAGAATCAAACTCTCCCTGGTCATCTTGGGTCTCTTCCATAGATCACGCAACAACACATTATTGTGATGAGTGGGACATCTGGCATACTTCACACCAGGGAAAATCATCAACAACATTAGTAGAATTCCTCTGGAAAGGATTAGGTGTAGTCTGAACATTTTTCTGATTGTTTTGCACAGGCTTTCCATTATGCCAATTTGTATGATAGGGGAAATCTTGTAGCCTTGGAGGTCTCTCATTTCTCTGAAATTGGGGCTTATCATTCTTGGTAGCCTTTAACAGACTAAGTACTTGATCTAATTTCTCGTAAGGGGCTGCGACCTTATTTTTATTATTATTCTGGGTCCTTGGGTTCTTCAGAAGCTTAGAATCATCCCTCCTGTCCACTTTACCAAAGGCTTTTCTATTATTCTCAATATTCACTGCCATCTTGTAAGCCTCCCTAAAATGTTGTGGATTTTTGTCTCGAAGCAGCTAACACATCTTTGGGTCATAAGCATTACAATATACAACTAAGCATGCATTCTCATTCGGCCTTAGGTAAGCAGTGACTTTATACATTGCCTTTTGGAACCTAGCATTGAGCTCAGTTGCTAGTTCATTATTCCCTTTAGTTATATTGTTGAAATCATTAAGTCTAAAATGTGGATCAGTCTGATCCCCATATTGTTCCCTAAAGATGTGATAGAAGGAATCCTTTGAATCAATACTTGCATCTGATAGAATTTTGTACCAATCTCTAGTATCTTCAGTTAAGGATTGCATAAAGTACTTCATGGAAACATCTTCATCCCATAACTCGAAATCCTCAACAAAGCTCTAAAAATATTTTAAATGATCTTTGCCACTGAGAGCATTGTTGCCAACGAACTTGGGTACATGTTTCCTCGCATTATCTAGAACTGGGTTTGGGTAGCCAGGAATATTTTCAAAGCACAACTGTCTGTATCTGTCTGTATGCAACAAGCTCCTTCCAGAAGGTTCATCCTCATTATTCTGCTCAACATAATTCGTCCTCTTTTCATTGTTACCCTTCAGTTTCCTATATTGGGAATCATGTCACTGGTTAGAATGGACTATCCTAACCTTGTCTACAGGTTGGGAGGATGAACTAGAGGGGTTCCCATTAGGGGATATTTTCTCACCTACATGAGAGCCTGGGAATGATAAATAGACTTGGGAACTTTGAGCTTCAGGAACTAGACCCTTAACAATAGACTCTAAGAAACTAAGTTTCTTCTTCATCTCATTGTTCACAACCAGTAAGTCCATCTCCTTCATTTTTCTCTCCAATTCTTGGTTCTCTTTCATCAACTTCTGAAGGGGATAGATTCATCTTGCGATGGGCACTTCTTAGGACAACCTCCACCATTTATCTTAATTCCCTCCATGGGTTTCTTTCCTTTATCAACATTGTGAGAACCATGGCTCCTACTCTTGGGTTGGGGGTTAACTGGGATCGAAACCTTTTCGGCACTATTGACTCGTGAATTGGTAACAATACTATCAGCAGGAAGGATTTCAGGAATTTTGGGCACAAATTCCTGAACAACTGGACCGGTTGTTAGGATAGTTTGAGCTGCTAGCCTGTCCAACTCTTTCATCTCCTCAACTTTCCTTCAAAACATATCTCTGTGAATTATTGCATCTCTAATCCTCTTTTCTTTCTCTACCTCCCTCTTTTTCCTATTTTCACTACACTTTGAGGCTCTTTCATTAAGCACTCTCATATCTTTGAAAAATTCTTCCTCTTCTGGCAAAGTTGAATCACCATCAGATGCTACTATGACATCCTCTTGGTTAAGAGTAATATTATGGGAGTATTCATCATCACCCCTCAGCAGATCTAAAGGGATAGGGGTATAACGATAAGAATCAAGAGTTAACTGTCCCTCAATCCTAGCCTGCCTAGCACTAGCATTATCCCTTTGTATTCTATCATTTTCCCTCTTTTCCATGGCCTTTATTCCATGGTCAGAAGATTGCTCTCCCACAATAGACTTCATGTTAACTTCTCCAACCTTAGTAGAACTATGATCTCCAAAATCTAACAAATTCTTCTCACATTATGAACTAGAACTCGAATGATCAATACGTTCAGGAAGAGGGTGAGGAGTAGACTTACATTTTTCAGTGTCTTTTGCCTTTATCCATTTCCCATGCGGGTTCATGTGTTTGGACAAGTCTCCTTCCAGCTTCTACTCTGGATGCTTCTTCATGTGGCCCCGAGTTCCCTGCATTTGTATTTGGACTGTCTTTACGTCCACTAATCTCTTTGGCTCCTTCTTCTTCTTCTTCACTACTTCTTTAATATCTTTAAACACCAGTTCGTACTAGTGCAGAGAGTTTAGAGTCGCCACCCAAATTCCTTGGGACCAATTCGTAGAAATTATCCCACAATTTACGCAAATCTTGCCAAATTCTTGGATATACAAACAAACTTTGACAAATGCAATATGTTTCTAAATGGATATGGGGAAAAAGTCATTAAAAATTTAAAACGCAGGAAGACAAACATGAACCTTAATGCAAAGAACAATAAAGATTTCAAAGAATGTTGCAAATAACCAACTCTATGCATGCATATAACTATATAACATAGTAATCCTCAATAAGGCGTTCTGGAGACTAACTTTTCAAACTTAATTCCCCAGTAGAGTCGGCAATCTGTTGGCTCTTTTTAAAATCCAACCAGATCTTACAAATAGCCTATGGAATTGCCAATTCCAATAATCAGTAGTCTGCAAGGGTTGGCCAATGAACGAGAGAAAGCAATTTAGCTTTCCTCCTGCAATTTGGGATCTCCAAAACCCGAGAGGGTAATCCCACAATGTATTTAAAACATTAACTCATGATACGTTCACATACACTATAAATTTAACAGATACATTCTCGTGTCAGGACTAGGGTACAACAATTTGCAAGAATTCAGCAAATCCCTTTCGCTTGGTGACTCTAAGAAAAGAATGGGAAAACTACTTGACAATCACAATAACCATCATCATTGTATATGCAATTTGATTCAAATGAGTTGTTCTTTGACATAATTCAAATGTTCAAGTACACGAAGGTTCAACAAATGCATAGAACAGTGTCTCATCATAGGGTGACGGGGACAAATTTGCAAATAACAGTAACACAACAATTATAGCATCAACACCGACATATTATCGTGAACTTGAATTATAAATTCACAACTCAGTAGATCCATATAGACAATTCTTATGAATCCTATTTTATAACACATGAATCAGTGATCACACTCAAAGAATTTAATCAACCCTTTGAATTGAAGCAAATAATGCAAACACACATCTTATCACAACAATCAGAGACCAAATGAAATAATCATTAACCATTTCATTGCTAATTCATAAGTCATTTCACAGGAGAAAATCCGTCTTAAATCTATTACTAATTGACGCCAAAATGCTACAATTGTCATAAAACTTTTAAGCTACTTGTAAACATGAACTCAATCCTAGACTCAACTATCCATTCTATATGCTCGTATATTTCCTGGTAATGTTCTAAAAAATGGTGCCTGAGTTCCAACAAATTTTCAAAGACCCTCACACAATAGCCCTTTTATAAGATCAAGGGAGCAAACAAGCATCGGGTTATTGGTGTATAAAATCACATTTCACCTTGCATCTTCAACAATTCATTTCATTTCAAATCAACCCCCCGACAGTTATACTTACACTTTATCAAAACAGGGGAAAAGGCTAAAATCAGAATCACTCGAGTGTTCATACAAAAACCACTCACATGCTGCTTTAAAAAGTCCACATCATTGCACCATCTGTAGGATAAATCAAAATGCAACGGAAAAGCCAAGAGCAAGCGAAAGGAACCTTGATTAGAGCTCCACATGTATATTCTACTAAAAGGATATAGATTTCTTGTTACAAAGTTTGCTTCCAAGGCCAAACCTGTATTATACTAGACCATATTCTATATCCAATTACCACCCCTTTTGTGGTTTACTCAACATATTTGTCTAACCAATCCCTGTACTCGTCCTCAGCAGGCCAATCATCATCAGACAACTTTTGCACTTTGACACTATAAGCATTGTACCTTGCATCTAACATGACTTGAGCCTCTTTAACAAAAAGTATCCATTCCTATCTCAATTTTGATAAGATTATCAACTGAATCATTTAATGCTGATAAGTTCAGTTTATCCTCAATACTAGTCACCTCAGGACACTCAACTGTTGGATACTCGAACAAAACATTCCATGAGTCATAATCCTTCAACTTACCTTCCTCATCAAAAACCTTAGGCATTCCCTACTCCTCCATGTCTCTAAAATCCTTCAATTTTCCTTGTATTAGATTCCCAATTCTTTCATGGAAGCCTGTGATTTCTCCAACTGCTTCAATTCTTTTGATTGATTCATAAAGTTGCTCTGGGACTTCAGGATCTCCTTTTTCATTCGCTTGAATTTCTTTCAAGCTATTCAATTTGCTGCTCCATTTGTTCTTGATGTTCATGAAATCCTCTTGAGTATTCTGAAACTTCTCATAGGCCTCATGAACACCCTCGTATGTCAACCATGTAGTTATGTCTTTAGAGCAATCTTGTGCCACCTATGACTGAGGAAACCCTTGACCATATTATTCATGCCTTCTCGGAGTCTATCATTCTCAGTCTTAGCTATATGGAGTTCCATCTTCAAAGCATTAATTCTCAGTTTCAAAGTGTCTTTATCCTAAGGTGATGTATTGGATGGGGAAGCTGGAAGAGCCTTCTGGCTAGCCTTAGCAAGGGTAACTCTTACTTTTTTATACTCTTCCACCAATTTATTGTGCCTCTCTAATAACTTTAAGTACTTAGCTTGACTGATCTCTACAGTATCAACACTCAGCATAGGTGAATGCATTGTTAACCTTGCAGCTTGTGGGGCTATCATCTATGAAGCTCTCCCAATGATCACATTAGCCGAGAGGCCAATCATCGTTCTAATAAGTACACACCTCCCTGAATCTGGAGTCAGAGACCAAATAGCCAATGCATGTAAGTTGGGACTAAAACCTAAGCCAAAGGTCTTTTCGTCGAATGTCTCTTCAGTCATCGAAGCACCTGGGTCACTTTTAATTGCATCCAAGGAAATTATGGAGGACAAGCTTCAACCAGGGATAACTAACATTCCACTATCTTTGACTAACCTCTTGACCTCCACTGGACTCATTTGGGCAACTTCTTGGGCAATCTCTTCCTCTGTACGCCTTTTCACCTCCTCATACTGAAAAGGATCAGCTACCTCCACTGCAGGTTGTATCTTATCACTTATTTCTTAAGCCTTTAATTCAGCAGCAAATTCTCTGAATTCCTTTGAAGTCACAAAAGAGTCATCTTTCAAGAACTTAGCACAGGCTAATAACCGTGCATCATTATCCTTGCTCTCATCTTACTCCCAAGGTACTAGCCTATCATCTGGAACAAAAGGTTCCATTGCATCCCTAATACCAGGATAAGAAAATTCCCATTCAACTTGGTGCTTAATGGGGTCAGACTTGGTGGAAGGCTATTGTATGTCAGCTTCAACATTATGTATTTCACCAATATCCTCAGGAGGTAGCTCTACGGCAGGAGTGTCCATAACATCCACTGGTTGTTGTTGAACCTCTGGTGTTACCAGCTCCATTGATTGGCCACCAGTCTTCATTAAGTGCTCTTTTAAAGCAACCTAAGCTAAATCCTCTGCTTGTTGTACGTTATCAAATAAAGTTCCATCATTGAAATCACTGAGTACTTGCATTTTGGTGAATTTATCATTAATGTGTTTATACAAGATTTCATAAAAGGAACTCTTGTCTTGAGCTCTTTGCTCTATGTCAATAATTTTCAACCACATTTCTCCCCTATCATGAGTAGCAATTACATTTAGCAAGTTTCTCACTACACTTCCTTGAGGAGAAACTGGTGAAGCCCATACCTTGATATTCCTCGTTTAACCTTCTCCCTATCAACGAATCCTTCAGGATCAAACTTCCTAATAGGGGCTACACCCATCCTCAAATTGTTTACCATTATACCAAAAACCTCATAGGCCTCTTTAGAAATGACAATAAAATGATCAAAAGAAAAGGTAGTAGCAATGATAGAAGCCTTCCTGAAAGCCCTAAAATTCACAGCATCACTGTTATCCATTTGCCACAGGATCTCCATGAATTCCAACCTATCAGACACATATGTAGGTAGTACATGTGGGGCCACAACAATTCCATAACATCTGATAATAGTAAATCTGCCATACAAATACTAGTCTCCCCAATTACACTCATAATTGGTATCATCTCCATACTCCTTTGGCCTCAATAAAGCCCTAATTGTTTTAGAAATTCTTTACACTGGCACTACCCTCATTTGCACCAGGATAGTATTCTTTATTGTATTACAAAACTCGACATAGTCTAAAGTGGAGCAATGCAAATCCTAGATGTAAGTCTACATCTATATTGGTAATCTATGGTCATTTTTGTCCACCTGCCTCAATTGCACACACTTATTGAAAATTTCCCTTCCTTGACACAAGAGCATGTGCATTAATACAAAATAGTGTTTGAAAGTCCATGAGGTTCTTCTCTCTTTCAACCTTATTAAATCATAGTGCAACTGCTCAACCATGTGATGAGCATAATTGAACCGCCTGTGTTGGATATCCGTAATCATAACTAGCATAGCTGATGATATCCTTCCATCACACTTAATTCCAAGCACCTGACACAACATGTAGTATGTGTACTTGAAATAATCTACAAATTCCTAGCAATCCAAGGGTTTGACCTCCTTAAGTGCAATAAAGGGGTCCTTTTCTAGCTTGTATTTGGGCAATTCACTCTTTATGTATCCAAACCTATGTGAATTATAATACTTCTGCGAGTCCTCTATGATAATTATCTCAGCAACATTAGGGTTCATGCCAAAGACCTCTATAACTTTGCTTCTCTTTACTTTCAGGAGGTTTTTTCCAGACATGTCAATAATAACCCTGTTAACAGAATCATACCTATCGACAAGCTGGAACATTAAATCCACTTCCGCGAAGACATTTGGGACAACCAGCTTTCCCAAGTCATATCCCCAAACATTTCGTCCAGGGTGAGGAGCATCCCTCCTTGTGAAGGCATTCACTAACAAGTCCCAGCCCGACCTTGGCACAACAATATCACCTATCTCTATCGTGAGGTCCTTAAAATTAGAGGTCAACACCCCATCTCCTGTAGCTTTCTTTCTGCTTGTTTTGACATTCAGAGGCTGAAACTTGTCCATAAAACGAACATAATTCTTTGGTTGCCCTTTCTTCCTGTCAGGGCCTTCATGTTCATGTGCAGTGTCATGAGAGGCTTGTTGCCTCTTTCTTTTCGATGCATGTTTAAAAGTGGAGGACTCACCTGGTTGGCTCATCCTTTCCTTGCACTAGGGTTCCTTTTTCAATTACCAATTCAACTAGGTGCCGGATTGAAGATACAAATTTCACGATTACTATTACAGAGTAATATTAATTTCTGATATTACCCTAACCCAAAATGCACACTAGTTTATACAATATGGAAAACCCTATTCTGACCCCAAAGTATGATTATGGACACATGAAACACAGATACAATTCAACAAGAGAATAAAGGTTTTCAATGTTTGATAGACTTACCCGGGAATGCCCTCTGCAACACTCATCCGCTCGCGTTCCCACTTCGCCACTGCTTCCTTCGATAACTCACAATGCGGTATGAAATGACAATGGAACCCTTACACAATTATTTGGCATGGTACGAGCACCATTAATGGCACATGGAAGCTCGTGCGAGTGAAAATACCCACTCCGTTAGTAACCCGTTCTCATTTGAATATACACCATTGATTCACGGGCTTAAGAACTTGATCCTGTGGTTCACACGTATTCACCATCTCATAGTGTCATTTCAGTGACAAAACATGTACCAAGCGATGGGCCAGGCAGAGAGGCATGGCATCGAGCGTCACTGCTCCTGAGCCCACTTTAGAACTCCAACAAGCAATAGTAGGAAGGCTAACGATGAAATAGAAACCGTCAATATGCAATATAGAGATTCTAATAGTTGATCCCACTATTATCGCTCATCACCTGATAGCCCAGATATGGCCAAGGAAAACCGACGAAACACCACATCTCAACGATGCGAAATGTTTCTCATGTCGACGGTTGTTGGTTCAACTTACTGTGCACATAACAACTAGTGATAGTTAGGAGGGGAGCGATGGGTCAAAATGTTGACCGCATCACTCATTGGGCATCATTTCCTCATGGACATAAATTAACACATGAAGACATGCAAGCGGCCAATACAAAAGAGGAAGGACATCACTCATCGCGGGTTACTTGACAAAACTTGAAAACAGATAGGCGATGGGCAATGCAAGACTCAAAACCCGACTTAAAGAGAGGTTAATAGCACGTGCGCCAAAGGTTGTATTTTAAAAGATGACCTAGCCACGACGGGTAAGATAATGAAAGGGCCCGTAAATCATGAAACTTAGGGCCATGATAGACTAAGGAAAAGATCAGGAATCGATACAACCAGTTAACTTAAAAATAGAAAGCCGGTAACCAAAAGGATATAGACATGAAAGCTTCCGAAAACCCAGGACCGTAGGACGATGACCATCAGGGTTTAATCTCAATAATTCAGTGGAACCAGGAAAATTTTAAGGGTTCCACCACAACTCAATCCATAGAATCCACCCTTCATCCCATAAAATCAGAATATCACAAACTAACACATGCAAACAAGTCAATTTGTCCCTAACCAAAACACCATCTCACAATCCCAAGGGAAAAATGCATTGACTTATGAACAACCCATCATAAATAAACAATATTAACAAGCTCACTCGCTAGCACAACAACAACAAGCACAACTACTAGTGCAACAATAACAAGCTCAACTTTAAGCGCAACAATGAGCAGAATTGCATGCTCAACTACAAGCACAACAACAACCTCAACTCCAAGTGCAACAACAATCGCAAATACAAGCCCAACAATTGCAAGCACAACAATATGCTCAACTACAACAAGGGCTTGCACACCAACAACCTCAACATCAAGGCTTGTACTACAACCCCCAACAATCATATGCTAGCACGCAACAAAACGTCTTGAACCCAACTTTGCAAGGAGCATACCTACCTCCACCACTATCACCGTCACATACGTCATATCAAAATTCACCATACACCCCATATAACACAACCCCATATCAAAATCCCACATATAACTCATCCACTATTCCACAATATACCACATATGCTCCTCCACCAAACCCTTAAGATGATTTGACTTCACAAATTAAGATGCTTACACAACAAATCCAAGACATCCAAATGGGAAAAACAAAGAAATCAAATGCAAAATGAGACTTGTGCCCATAGCCCTTTGATAGAAACATCGCAATGATACCTTTCCCGCCCGGATTTGAAGTCCCAAAGTTTGACAAATATAAAGGGTGGGGAAATCCGATGGATCATATCAAGGAGTTTTATGTAACATGTATGGAAGTTGCTTACAATAATTCCTATTTAATGCGCCTTTTCCCACGTAGTTTGGGAGGCCTAGCGATGGATTGGTTCTCACATTTACCTCCATAAATTCAAACCTTCCAAGACATAATCAATCAGTTTATGGATCATTTTTCCTACAACCTAGACATGGACGTAAGATTGGAAGAACTATACACCCTAAAGCAAAACAAGAGTGAATCCTTCATGAATTTCTTACAACGATAGAGGCAAAGAGTAGAGAAAGAAAATGGCCTATTCCCAAAGAGCAACAAATAGGGATCATCATTGCCAACATAGACACAAATCTATCCTTTCAACTGAAAATGTAATGTGTCACATCATATGAAGAGCTTATCCCTAAGACCCTTAACATTGAAAGAGCCCTTATTGCACAAGGAAACATAGAAGCATACAAGGACAACTACCCATCTACTAGTTCTAATGACAAGCCCCACATATGGGACAAGAACAAGAACGTAACTAATGATGGTGTTGTTGATGCAAAAGTGGTCCTAAGTGCTCTCAGACAAACAAATAATCAACCAACGAACACATAACATAACACATAACAAACAAACACGCAACCGTAGAACAAGTAAGTCAACAACGCCAACACACAAAGAGGACCACCCCCTAAAACAACTACCCTCAAAAGCGTAAGCACACACCATTAGGGGAACCTATTGAAGTAGTCATGCAAAAGTTGGTGCAATCCAATCTTATCACGCTCCCCAACTATCAAAATTACCAAGAACCTCAAGTTAAACCAGCATGGTATAAAGAGAAGGATCTTTGTGATTTCTATAAGATCAAAGGACACAAGACAATGAGCTGCATGAAACTGAAAAATATCATCCAAGATCTAATTGACAATGGAGACATGACTGTCAATCAACAAATAGGCAACCAAGACCTCAAAATATACAAGAACTTGATGCTAGATCATAACAAGGGAAAAGACAACGACAAAGGGAAGGATTACACCAATGTAGGTCATGTGTATACCAACATGGTCACATCTTGCGATAATTTCATATCGATCATCACCATCAAAGGGCCTAGTGCGGAGTGTGGAGTCACTACACGTCGAGGAAAGGTCACAATCCAAGGAGCATCATCACAACCTAGGGCACAACCCACATCTCCAAAGTCTAACCTTAGTGATTATAGTCTCCTAGATCAATTAAAGAAGACCCATGGGCATATCTCCATCTTGGTGTTCTTGAAACTATCACCCGTGCACAGGGATGTCTTAGAAAAGGCTTTGTCTGCTTCTTCCGTACCCGAGGATCTTGATACTGAGCAATTCCAAGCTATGATAAGACACATCATCACTCCCCATCTCCTCACCTTTTCTGGACAAGACCTCCCAACACAACCATTACACAATCACACATTGCACCTTGAGGTCATTGTTCACAAGAACAAAGTCAAAAGAGTCTTGGTGGATGGAGGTGCTAGTCTAAATATTTGTACCCTTCAACTATTTAAGAACTTGGGTTTCTTTGAAGATGCCATTGAAAAGGCAAAAGGTGATACCATACAAACATACAATGATCAAGAATGGGTGTCTCAAGGCACAATCAAGCTCCCTAACCAAGTAGGACCCGCCATTGTCGAGACTACTTTCCAAGTACTTGATCTTGACCTTACAACATTCTTCTAGGTCGCCCATGGATCCATGCAATGTCAGTACTTGTATTTTTTGTACAACTCTTGAACTGTATAAGGTTTAGCTATTCTACAGTATGGTCAGATATATGATACTATAGCACCTCTTAACTGTACACACCTTGTATCTTATGTAATTTAACTATTATTAATACACAAAAAAATTCTTAATGATAAATAATATAAAACTAGAAATAATAATATAAAGTTAGAATTATAATGTTAGATTATAAAAAATATTATGAAAAAAATTAAATATTAGAAATAAAAAATAAAAAATATTTTTAATATTTTATTACAATATTATAAAGAATAAATTCAAGTTTCAATAAACTTTCAAATATTTCAATCAATAAAATTGTAGAAAAGTAATTTAAATTTTTAAATTTTTTTCAATATTTAAAATAACTCTCAAATAATTTATTAATAAATTCAAGTTTCAATAAACTTTTAAATATTTGAAAGTTGTTATTTTTATTTTTTTAAATATTTAAAATATTAACTCTTAAATAAGAATTATTGATTGCAAATAATATTACCTTAACAACAAATACTTATATATTCTGTAACAAGAGGAATCAGTAGCTAAGTGACTACCCAGAACTGCCTCAAGAGATGGCTAAAACTACAGGACGGGCGCCTTCTTACCTTCGGGCTGTACATGCATCCGCTAAATGAAATATGCGTATTGCTGCCAATTTCAAATCTATAGGATTGGTAGGTATAACGAAAACAAGTGAAGAAAAAGAGAGGCAACAAGATTGATCGACGAAATGGCGAGCTTGCGGGTGGAGAGAGAGACGGAAACGGGAAAGATTAAGGATCTCTTCCCTCCTCTCATTGCCGCTCAGATTGACTACCTCCTCCGCCATTCTCAATTGCCTATCAAGGTATTCTAAATTTTGCTTCTTTCCAAACTACATGCACTAATTATTGGTCACGGCCAGGGTAATTGTCAGAATTAGGTTGCTAAACGTCTACTGTTTCTGTCTTTGTAAGTTGCACACCTTGCTTTACCAGAACGAATCCTTTTCAAACTTAAATAGAAATTGATTAGATAAGTTGCTCTTCTATCTGCCGAATTATTAGAAAATAAGTTTCTGTGATAATAAATCTGGTAATGTAAATATGTTTAGCAATGTGAGATAGCATGTAACAACAAGAAAGAGAGTACAAAAATAAGAGATAACGACAACATAACCTGGCGAAATCCAACTTGGGTGAAAACTACAGAAAGGTGAGTATTAAACTCCTTAAGTCATTATCTCAAGAGCTATTACAAATGTTTTACTGCCTTCGAAGGCCTTCATAAACGCTTTTTCCCAATAACAGCATTGTTCAAACACCATACAACTCTACAATTTATTCTCACGTTTCCCTAGTCACACTATCCCTTCACTAAAACTCATAAGTGGAAACAATAATAGCTTATATCATCCAATTCTGCAAGAACACTAAGGAAAATCACTTTCCACTGAGAGGAAATAACCTCTCTTGGGGCATATATGGAAAAGAGAAGCAAAATGACGTCAAAAGAAAGTACTAAGGACGCTTGTAACTAAAACCAATGAATTTATATTATTTGAGCTTCCCAAAATGCTACGGAGTCTGTCTTTTTGTGCTATCTGGGATGATTTCTATAGCAGTCAAACCTGTCTCTGCATTGGATGAATTTTATTTTGCTAATGCTGTTGAATAAGTTCATTGTATAAAGATATGATATTTCCAGTCCATTATAGTGCATAAAAAATCTTCCGGATTAAAATGCGTAGGAGTTTATTCGGATCAACATTTTAGCTCACACTCCATGATCTATCATCAGGGCAAAAATAGCCAAAATGATGGATAATGGGGTGTGATCCAAAACATTGGTGAAAATAAATTCCTACACAGCTTTAATCCAGAAGTTTTTGTATGAGTTATTGCTGTCAAACTTGTTACCCTTGCACTGTTTTTGTCTGACTTCAACAACTTGAGTATCTGGATCGCTGTCTGTGCATTTGTTTCTGTTCTGTCCTAACAGTATAATTTTTGCAACTCTGTTTGAGATAGCTTCTTGCTTAAATGTGTCATCTCAAGAGAGAAAGTGAAAGAACAGTATGTGACTAAATGAGCTGATTATATCAACTTTACTGATCATTTTTCAGAACAGTAAGGATTTTTTGTAGATATTCATAACAGATTACAACATTGAACTCTTTATTCTGACCTAGAGAGAAGTTATTGATGGAGTTTGTATTGGATAACTTGTATCATTTGCAAGCTTACAGGAGGAAAAATCCCAAGTGTCAGCTTAACAAAGTCAGTTTATAAGGAGAAATGACCCTTGGAATGATTGAGGAATGTTTTCAGGATGAGACAACCAGAAACTTCCATTGCTGTTCTTGTCCTATTTCTTGGCCATTTAGTGACATTCTGATTCGTTTCTAGTGACTAGAATAGACGCCATAAAAATTAAGTGTGTTATTATTCTCTCCTATCAAACATAGGTAAAATATTAAGGAGAGAAAATCACTGTGAAATCTGAATTGACACTATTTGGAATATGAACCATTATGCAGTCTATAGTAAAGCAGCCAAGGGAGAATTGCTTCTTCATATAATTTTTTTTCTAACAACCATAGAGGAAAAAGCATTTAATTTTGAAAGGTTAAGAAAACATAATCGCAACTTGAAATAGTGGAAAGCCCTCTTTAGTGTCTTAACACATTTCCTGTAGTTTATATAGGAGTCGTTTATTAAGATAACATTAGAATCAATGCCTATTGGATAAGATGACTTTCCAAACTGACTCATGGTTAGATTGAATTAACTCAATATAAGTCAATTAGGTTAGATTGTTAGGTACATGGGATCTTAATCCATGTGCCTGCAAACATCAGGTACCACAATTCCAGGAAATGCAACAAATTGTTTCTATGACATTTCTTGATATGGAAACTTGACATGAACATTTCAAGGATGCTTTCTGGGCAGTGTTTGGGTGCAAACTGTCAAAGTCACACAACTTCTTGCTGGACGAGTCAAACCTTCAAATCTAACAACCAGGGATGACAGGAGGGTATTCAATCTTGTTAAGTAGTGTGCTATCCATGGAGGAGAAGCAAATCTTTTGTAAAGACTTACCACTATTTCAAGTTGCAAGCTCCTTGGCAGGAAAGAGGAATTGCAACACCTGTAAATTTATTCACTCAATCTACTACAATAGGGTGGGATTGAAGAGGGAAGATCATCTAGTTCATGTTGTGTCTTGCAAGGGAAGATCATGCGATTTTTTTAAGATCTTGACAGCTATGTGCATTTATGTAGGTCATTTTGAAATTGACAAGTAAATCCTTACCTATGAAGGTTAATTTTGAGCATTTTGCAGTCAAATGTTTAATAAAAATTAATAAATATATGTGAATTTTGTTAACTTGCTATTTATTGTGACATTTCGAGATTTTTTCGGGCGAATTTGGAGAAATGGCATCTGCAATTTTTGGGCCGAGCTAGGGCACGGGTTTAGTCTCTGTTTGCCAGTGCGCGGTGGGGTTGGGCTTTGTTGGCGATGTTCGGGGGGCTGCATTCTCTTTTTGGCCGTTTTCTGTGCAGGGTGGTTGCCGGGTGTTCTCTGTTTGCGTCTTCTTTGCCTTGGTGTTCCCTTTGTCTGTGTGGGCGTGGGCGCGAGTGTGAGGTGGCTGGCGTGGGCGCAAGTGTGAGTTTGTGGAGTTTGGTGGCTCGCGGGGGTTTCTCCTGCCATTGGCATTTGCTTGGAGTGGGTGTGGTAGGGTTCGGCTGATAGGGTGTGTGTGTGAAGGGTTGTCGGGTGTGGAGGTTTGGGGTTCCCCACCCATTGCTGGTGGTGCGTTGGGTGTTTGCATGCCCGTCTCGGGCTTGATGTCGTTACATAGAGGTGAGGCATCGGGGGTGTCTCCCGAGATGGATTTTCGGGCAGCGTTTGGTTCGAAGCCTTCGAACCATGGAATGAAGTCCTTTGATAATAACTTATTTGCTCCAGATACGGGGCTTGGAGGTGCGGATTCCTCTAATGGGTTGAGGCTCAAGAAGATTAACGGTTGTCTTGATCGTTGCCTGGAGAGGCCTAAACTGGTCATCTCGCCTGAAATGATTGCCGAAGATGTTGAATATTACTCGAATCACTCTTTATATTGTAAATTTTTGGGGATGAGGGTTTCTTTGCAGTTCTTGGAAACTTGGGCCCAGAGGACTTGGGCGCCAGAAGGAGAAATGGAGGTTATGTTGTTGGCCAATAGTTACTTTATGGTCACCTTCAATTGCATGGCTGATCGCAATAGGGTCTTTGAGGGAGGCCCTTATTTTCATAACCAAGTGGGGTTGTTTATCAAACCATGGCATGCTGGCTTCATCCCTTCGGAGGAGATGCCAAATCGTGTTCCGGTGTGGGTCCGTTTGCCTCGATTTCTAGTGGAATGCTGTCAAGAGGATACTTTGCTCCTGTTGGCTTCTCTACTTGGAAAGCCAGTTGGGTCTTCGTTGCAAACCCTGGGAAAAAAGGTATTGACCTATGCTCGTATCTGTGTTGAAATTGATCTTAGTAAGCCTTTACCCGATGCTGTGGATATGTGTGTGGGATCTTTCTCTTGGGTGTAGCAGTTGGATTACAAAACTCTTCCTTTCCGTTGCCGTCTATGTCATGAGTATGGCCATTTGCAGCGTAGATGTCCAAGATATAAGTCGGTGGAGTCTCAGGCTACACAACCTCCTCGCAACCCCCCTGCAACTGATAAGGGGAAGGGCTTGGCCTTTGGTGAGGTGGTTGGTGCCGAGGGTTTTGTTCAGGTCAAAGCTCGTAACAGGAACCGGGGTCAAAAGAGGACCTTAAAGGAAAGTCAGGCTGAGGATACTTTTAATAGGTTTGAGGTTTTGGTTGATCTCAGTTAGTAGGAAGTGATCCCAGGTTTGTTGAGTATGGCTCAGGAGATTGTGGGTTCAGCTCAGGAGGACAATATCTCTGGTGATTCGTTGATTCCACCGAGTGTTGATACTTTGCACATGGATATAGATCAACAGCTAGTAGTTTTTGTGGCACCGGTTAATTGTCCTAAGGCACCGAAAGGCGGTGGGGATTCTTCTCAACCTGGGCGGTTTGTAAGTTCAGATGCGGCCAAGAGCAACAGGATTTCCTCTCAGTTGGGCCTTTTGCAAAAGGATCTCAAAAAAGGTGGGGCAGAGAAATCTGCCAAACTGGGTAGAAAGAAGGATTTGGAAAAGATCAAGTTGATAGGTGAGATCTTGGTGGAGTCAGGGTCGGTAAAGACTCTGGATTCTCATTTTTCGAGCCCCTTGGAATGATTGTCCTATCATGGAATGTAAGGGGCTTGAACAATGGCCCTCGACAAAAAGCAGTTCATGATTTGGTTAGAAATCAAGGTCCTGATATTCTTTTTCTGCAGGAGACCAAGCTATCCGTGGAAACAATGTTTAGTTTGGCTCCTAAGATATGGAGGAACGGGGAGTGTCAATGCATTGGGGCTCATGGGTCTTCTGGGGGTTTAGCTTGTCTGTGGAACCCGCGGAAGATCCATCCTTTGTGGTGGTTGTCTTCTAAGTATGCTATGTCTATGATTGGTTCTAGCTTTGAGACAGGGGAGAATTTACTCTTGTCTAATATCTATGCTCCTACTGATCTCCGGGGTAAGCAGTCTTTGTGGTCCCATATTTGGTTTGTCCGCAGTTTGGCCCCTTTCCATCCCTGGATTATGGTTGGAGATTTTAATGCTATAACTGAGCTAGTTGAAAAGCGCGGGGGTACTACGAGGTTGGAGCCTTTTGCGTTGCTCCTGTGTGATAACATTGCTGCTTTGAATTTAGTTGATATTAAACCCAATAATGGCCAGTTTACACGGAACAACCGCAGGGTGGGGGATAACTGTATTGCTGAGAGATTGGATTGATTCTTGGTTTCCTGTTACTGGGTTGGTGGTATGTGGTCTTCCAGTTCTAAAATCTTGGATTGGAGGGGATCCAACCACTGGCCTATCAAAATGACTATCGAGTCTAGTCGGGTGCCTCGTTCTCCATCCTTTAGATTCCAGCTCATGTGGTTGCGAGACCAATCCCTGTATGATTTTGTGGCTGATTGGTGGAAAAGGGGTAGACCTGCTTTTGGTACGGCAATGTATACCTTTGCCAAATTACTTTAGTTTGTGAAATTTCAGCTCAAGAGGTGGAATCGTCACTGCTTTGGGAATGTCTTTCATGCTAAAGCAGCAGCCCGGGATGTTTTGAATGGTATCACAAGGTTGATAAGGGAGGTTGGGGTGACTGAAGATCGTTTGTAGGAAGAGGCTTAGGCTTTGAGAGCTTTGGAGGAGTGCGAGTTGCGGGAGGAAGTGTTCTGGAAACAAAAGGCTCAGATAGAGTGGCTTCAAGAAGGGGATAAAAATACAGCTTTTTTCTTCAACTCGGTAAAAGCCAGGAGGCATGGCAATTCTATCTCGGTCCTAGTGAATGATCGGGGTGAGCAGCTTTCCTCCTTTCCTGAAATCTCGGGTGCGGCGGTGCAGTATTTTTCCTCTCTTTTTAGGGAGGATTCGCAAGGGGGGACCCCCGAAGAAGCCTAGGTTCTCTCTTGCATTCCCTCTTTGGTGTCTAGGGAATTGAATGAACTTCTTTTGAGTGACATCACGCTAGTGGAACTTGAGGAAATTGTCTTCCAGATGAAGAAAGGGAAAGCACCTGGTCCCGATGGCTTCCCAGTGGAGTTTTTCCAAGAATTTTGGGATATTATCAAGTTGGATCTTTTGGCTGTGGTTCAGGAATCTCAGCGGAACAAGCAGATGCTAAGGGCTTTAAATTCTACCTTTCTTGCCCTCATTCCCAAATGTGATGGGGCTGATAGGTTAAGTCAATTTCGTCCCATTTCTCTTTGCAATGTCATTTATAAAATCATCTCTAAGCTAATTGCCGACAGGTTAAAGAAGGGGCTTAAAGAGCTGATCTCTGAGGAGCAGAGTGGCTTTGTGGCGGGTAGGCAAATTCTGGATGGAATTGTTATTGCAACCGAGACCATTCATTCTATGGCCCGCTCCAAAGATAAGGCGATGTTTATTAAGTTGGATATGGCTAAGGCCTATGACAGAGTCAGGTGGTTCTTCCTTCAAAAGGTCCTCAGTGCTTTTGGTTTCTAGGAAGAATGGATCCAATGGGTAATGAGTTGTGTTACCTTAGTCTCTTTCTCTGTGCTTATTAACGGGGAACACTTTGAGCTTTTTGGTGCATCTAGGGGGCTTCGGCAAGGGGATCCCCTCTCCCCTTATTTGTTTCTTCTCCTTGTTGAAGGTTTGGGGCGGTTGATTAAAAGAAATGTGGAGGGTGGTCGCATCCAGGGTTGGCGGTGGGGTGGTGACTTGCCTCCACAATCTCACCTTTAGTTTGTGGATGATACTGCTCTGATGGGTCTGGCTACATTGAGAGAGGCTGCCAATATTCACAGGGTGTTGGACACCTACCTAATTGCGTCGGGACAACTGATTAATGAGGACAAATCTTCCATCTTTTTTAATACTTCGGGCCCCATCCAACAGAGGATAGCTCAAACTCTGAGATTTCAGATTGGGACTCTCCCTGTGACCTATCTTGGAATACCCATCTCGGCTGGGAGATTGCCTAGGGAGTCTTGGTAGAATATTTTGGATAAATTTCGGGTGAAAGTTAATCATTGGACTCATCGGTGGTTATCTTTTGCTGGGCGTGTTCAGTTAATTAAGTCGGTGGTGCAGGCCTTGCCCATGTACAGATGCATGCTCCAGGTTGCCCCGGTAAGCTTTGATAAGGATTTTGACTCCGTTGCTAGACAATTTTTATGGGCTGGTTGTCTGGGGTCCTCGAAATGGAGTTTGGTTAGATGGGAGGTTGTTTGTAGCTCGAAGCAGTTTGGAGGTCTTGGATTATGACAGTCCGCTTTGACTGGGGTGGCCTTGGCTGCGAAGTTGTATTGGCGGTGGTGCACTGAGCAGGATAAAACTTGGGCCCGGGTTCTATCTCAAAAATACTTCTTGGGGATTCCTCAGATTGATATCCCTCGCTATCCCCTTATTGGGAAGGGTTCGGTGATTTGGGGCACTCTCAAGAAGGGGGCTGCTCTTATTAAGGAAGGTTTATTTTGGATTTGTAGGCAGGGGACTGCGGTTCAATTCTGGTCTGATTCCTGGGATGGCTCCCCTCCTCTCATTTCTTAGTATCCTAATTTATTGAATCTTTGTCAGAGGTTTCTCGAGGCGGGTTGGTCTCGGTGAGTGACTTTAAAGTCTCCTCTCTCTGCGAGCAACTGGAGGTGGCAAGATGGAAGTCTCCTGATGTCTGGCCGGATGTTGGTCTGCAAGATGATTGTGCTGAATTGCATAGTATCCTTTCCAGTCGCTGGTGTAGTTCTCTCCGTGAGGAGGATGTGCTCGCCTGGTCCCCTAATCCTATGGGTGTCTATACTGTTGCCTTTGGATATAAGGTGTTATTGTCCCACAAGGTGGAGGGGGAGGAAGTTCAGTGGTGGAAGAAGGTCTGGAACAAGTTCTCCTGGCCAAAGTGTAATTGCTTTGTTTGGATGTTGACCTGGAATAGGTGTTTAACTTGGGACAACATTCGGAAGAGGGGTTTCCAGGGCTTTTTTGTTTGTGTTTTGTGTGGGACTGCTGAGGAAGAGTCTTCTCACTTTTTTTTCCGCTGTCCCTATGCGATTCAAATTTGGCATTTCTGGTGGGGAGTTTGGCAGAGCCCCTGTGTGCATGCTTCCTCCTTGATTGATTTTTGGAATAGTGTGGGTAGGCTTCCCTCTGTGGCTTCTTTTTTACAGGAAGTGTGGTACGTGGGGCCTATCTTTATGTTGTGGCAGATTTGGCTCGAACGAAATTGTCGTATTTTTTGGGGCGAGCAGAAGCTAGTGCAACAAGTCTGGCTGAGAATCTTGGGCATGATTCAGGAGACGGTGGAGGCTAAGTGTGTTGTGAGCTTTCCTTTAGAGAAAAGGGATATTGAGGTGGTGTAGAGATTGGGGATTTAGGGGTTGTCTGTGACTTCTGCGTGTGTCAGTAGAGGACAAAAGATGAAGCAGAAAATTCATAGGGTTGGCAGATGGCAGCTTCCTCCTGATGGGGTTCTCAAGCTTAATACTGACGGTTCTTCCAGGGGTAATCTTGGGCCTGCTGGTATTGGGGGGATTGGCAGGGATTCTTCAGGTTCGATGATTTTCCTCTTTTCAGTCCATGAGGGGACGAAGACTATCAACATTGTGGAAGGCTTGGCAATCCTATGTGCCTTCGAGAGGGCTCATGCTTTGGGGTGGAGACGTCTTACTTGTGAATCCGATTCTCAAATCTTGATCAATTTGCTCATTGAGCGGAAAGTGGTGGGTGTCAGCTGGCAATTGGCTATGATTGTGCAACAGATTCTGCAGGTTAGTTCGGTGATGGAAATGGTGACTTTTGTTCATATTCCGCGGGAGTGGAATAGGGCTGCGGATTGCTTGGCAAAGTGTGCTTCTGAGCGTGATGATGGTTGGAGAGTCAAGGAATGGGAGCTTGTTCCTCTCGAGCTTCGCCATGATTTGGAGGGAATTCTTGCAGAGGATAAGTCTGGTTAAGGATTTGGTTGACTTTGGTTGGGCTTTGTCCTTGTGATTTTGTTGTTTCTTGGGACTGTGCGGCTTTGCTTTCTTTGTAATGTTCCTTTTTGATTATCAATAAAGTTTTTACCCCCTTTTTTCAAAAAAAATAAAAAAATAAAAGCTTGCTATTTATTGTAATGTTTTAATTTCTTGGTATTTGTTTTGTTGAATAAAAAAAGGTTTAACAGGAATCCCACGACCATCCAGAAAACCATAATTAAATCAAATTACAAGGATCGACATTGTTGAGACTAAAAAACGAGTAGTTTTTTTTTCATGGCACCAAATTTGAGTCTTATAGATTGCATAAGCATCCAACTCTACATAGTGCCAACTAATTTGATGAGCCCATTAGATCTTAAAACAACAAAACAAAACAAGTTAGAGCATCTACATCTGACTCTTTGTTGATAGATTTGTGGCTATCAAACATTATTAGCCTGTTGCCCCAAAGCAACCAATAACCTGGACCAAGACACAGCCAAAAAACATGAGTCAACAAACAACACATAATCCATGGGCAAGGTCAAACCCCTAGACCCAATAACCATCTCATTATACTTCTCACACTAGTTTGGGAAGGAGCACTTGGCACTAGTAGCTACAGCTTCAGTTGGAAGTTGGGTTTCGTCATATGTTCCAACCAAACTATTGCTTGTTCCATCAGCTGCTTCTGCTTCCCAGCTTCGAATAAGTGCAGGATCATAGTCTTCAATTCTGCTTTTGTCAACACTAGCCATTGTATTTATCCACCAACCTTTGCACCTTGGGACTGTCTTCCTTAAACATCCCAACTTGTTTGCCATTTTCGTTCCCCTTTTATTATCATATGCTTCTTTATCGTGTATAGTATCAAAATGGGCATAGCCATGTAAGTCAACAATTTGTAGCACTTGCCATCAATTAGAATGTCCCTGAAATTGTGATGGTGCCAATTTGTTAGCAGCCTTTGATTGAAAGTTTGAAACCAGGTTCACTTTTATCTTTGCCAAATCTTTCATCACCTCTTGACCTTTAATTGTGATTGACAACACATCAAAATTGGTTCCCACTCCACCATCATTGACCATTGGTGTAGTTTCTGCTCTAATTGGTATCTCTTCAAAAGAATTAAACCAAGCAGTTATCCAATGGTAGATGTCTTTATTTGTATCCAAGATGACCACATTATTTCATTGTAGTGCCTTAGTCATGTAATTTTTCCTAAGTTATTGGTTCTGGTATGGGTGCGAGTATCGGGCGTGGTGGTATGACCATTTTTTTTCCTTGGGTACGAGTACAGGTTGGGCTATACATATATGTATAATAAATTATAAATATAAAAACAGTGATAATCATAATTGCCAATAAATAGAATATTTAAATACCTCATATTCATAATTTGCAAAAATGAAAATATTCATAAATTCATAATTCAATGATTGTCAAATCAAAATGTCATTACACAATGAAAATTCAAAACTACACTCGATATTTAATAGTTTTCATATTGTTTTTAACTTTTTCATCAAAAGCATCAAAGTCAACATCTGGTTCAATTTCATTTGAACCACAATCAATTGGAGTGCCATTCCCACTAGCTACATCAAGTGCAGAAGCTGCCTCGTCTATAGAGACTTTGGCAAGTTGTGCAACTGTAACATCTAAATCAGCACACTTAGGACTTAGATCCCAATTCTTTGTCACACCCTCATTGTATTCAAGTGTTTTATGTGACAAGAGACGAAGGTTGGAGTGCACATAGACCAAATTCTTAGCTTTTTTTCACTCAAATGGTTGTGCTTAACTCAGTGGATGAAGGAGTATGTACTCTGATTCTGCTCAGCTGAAGAAGAATTCACAGCCTGTTAAATTTGCATATAACATTAGTATTTATTTTATAAACACAAAACATAAAGTATAAAATTATATAATTATAAAATATAAAATATAGCATAATAGTAGCAAATGAAAAACGAGAAAAATAAAAAATAAAAAGATACATACTTGAGAGAGAATTTTAATTGCAAGAGGCTACAAGTAAATAGAGCCTTGACATGTATGTACCACCAATCATGAGCATCTTTCCTGTATTTGTCTCGAAGAGCAGAAACATCATGATTCTTTGAAGATATGAAGTGGCCACTCACTCGAGACAACACTTTGGATATCTTCATCTGGAAGGATCCTTCTAAATGCAGCCTTGTAGCTAGTAGCAACCTCTTCATCCCTATATGGTGGCACCCTCCTCGGCAAGGAAAGTATCTTTTTGATATAATACTTTGGCAACAAAGCAAATGCTAAGAGATGTAAGGAGGCGGTCATCTTGTTCCAATGGTCAATGATGATCTTTTGCACACTTTTGAAAAATGTTTCTGTTGGGTCATGTTCCTTGGCTTCTATTATATGTCTTATTTATTCAACCATGGACTCCATGGCATCATAAACTTCACCCAAACATGTGTGATTTGTATCAGTATACCTGATCATGTTGATGATGAGCTCGGTGAAATTCAAAACATATTTCACACGAGCCCACCACTCATCATCTATAATCAATGCATTTATTTTTTGGGCTCTTTGTGTGCTTGACTACCTCCATACACTCTAAAGGCTGTTGATGACCATAGAACTCAATGCCTCTCATGTCATCTGTGTGAGATGCAAATCGAGTTTCAACAACCTAACATGGTGTAAAAAATACATGACACATATTAACTATTATATTTAAAAAATAAAAAATAAAAAAACATATTAAAAAATAAAATTTAAATTTTCAACAACTCCAACTTGGAGAAGGTTCTAAAGATGCCTTGTGACATATGATGATTAGTCACAAACATTTGGATATTCTTGCCCTCTGTGTAGATTTGTTTGACCCACTCAATTTGTTTGCCAATCTTTGTCCAAAAAATGTGACAATATGTACCCTCCACTACAGAACCAGTTGCCCTACAATTTTTAGTGTTGCCCATTATGATTTGAACAACATTTTCAGGGCTAACCATTTCAATGGATTCTATGAGGATATTGGTAATGAAAGTTGCATCTTCCACTTGTCCCTCACAATTCACTGCCTTCAAAAACATTGCCCCTTTAGGGGACACTACTATAACATTGATCAATGGTTTATTTTTACAATCTTTCCATCCGTCAAAAATGATGGACACACTTGTTTCGGGCCATGTATCCTTGATTGCTCTCAATGATGCCTCTACTAAAGCTTTCTCCTTCACCAACAAGGTGGTTCACACCCTTTTCATACCCAAGACTAACATAATTAGGTGTATTGGAAATGGCCATCACCATATCCTGCCAATATGGTGATCTAACGAGCTTGAAAGGAAGCCCATTGCCATAAATGCAACAGGCAATGCTTTGATCTACAATCTCCCTCGCTTCATTCTTGAAGGCCTTTTCTAATAGGCCTCTTTTATGTGAAGCTGAAACATTCTCTTTCTTGAGAAGATGATGGCATTGGCATGAAAGGATGTGGGCGAACCGATTATGATAAGCCACTAGGAGGTTTGTGCAAGTTTTTTTTGGCAAGAGGATGCGCTCTTTCCTTTGATCTATTACTTGCCATGTCAGCATCCTCTTGTTCTTTAATATAAGCCAATATTTGATGCTTTAGCAACCCTTTTATATTTGGCCCAAGATCTTATGCCTTGTAAAGGAATAGGGCATAAGTGAGCTTTCAGTCGATAGTATAAGCTCTAATAATCTTTTGCACATTGGCTACAATGCCAAAAATAACCCCCACCACCAGGAAGTTTTTCAATCATTGTTGTATGTCATCAAAGAGGTGATGATGCATGAAATTTAAATGAACTCTTGCATTTGGGGCAATTGAACTAGAATTACCAACCATTTTGTGTGAATCTAAAACAAAAAAAACATTACAAATTAACAATCCTACAACTTAAAAAATAAAAAAATTTGATATTATAACCCCTTATTATGCATAAAAAGTTCAAAAAAATATTCAATACTTACCAAAAAAAAATGAAAGAACTTGAAAAAACTTCAAAAAAATGAAAGATTTACTCACCTTTGATGGTTAAATCTTATTTGTGCATTTATTTCTCCCCTGTTGGTGTAGGTTTAACTTTCTTGTAGCCCTCACCTTTGAAAAAAATTAACCAACCTTCAAAACCCAACAATGGTAGCTTGGAGAAAAAAAATGTAGTTTTGGTCTTTTGTATTTGTCAAATGAGTTGAAAAGCATGTTATACCCTTACTTTAGGGTGACCAAATGCTTTAAGGAGCGTTTTTTCTTTTTCATGCTTTTTAAAATATTTTTTTGTTGACTTTAGGGGAAAATGCAGTTTTGGTCTTTTGTGTTTGTCAAATGAGTTGAAAAACATGTTATACTCTTACTTTAGACCAAATGCTTTGAGGAGTGTTTTTTCTTTTAAATGCTTTTTAAAATATTTTTTTTGTTCACTTTAGGGGCCCAAGTTCTGCAAGTACTCCTAGGTTCGATCGGGTACATCCCAGGTACGCCTAGGGTACTGCTCGAGCATCCTTGGTTTCTTGTGGGTCCTTCAAGCACCTTGGGTTCTTGGGCGGTACCTTGGGTGTTACCATAGGCGTACTTGTGTTGGATTGGGACTCAAATCGTATCTATATAGGGACGGGGGCCTAAACAACAATACTTGGTAACATAGAAATTTTCCTATGTGTGCTAGTATCCACAAGGAATTCATAGCTTAACACTAAGCCTATCATAATGAAAATTTTAGAGCCAGGCCTTTCAAAATATCCTTTTCAACTTCCAATTGTGAGAGAGATTTAGACCGCATATAGACAACAAAGTATAAGCCAAAGCTTGTTAAAGCACCACCTTTTCCAATAAAAACCTAGAGGAGATGAAGGCAAAGAAAAATAAAAATGGTGAAGGATAATTATTCTTTAGTTTTCTTCATACTTGTTTATTTTATCCCTAATTTTTGTTTTATGTACGATTTGTTTTAAAAAATATATTCTTATTTTTTTCCTAAAGTTTAAGGTTTAGAAATTATATCAATGTCCTCGAGTAGCCAAAATAGGTCAATGGGACTCAAAAGGTACTACATAATGAAATATAATTATACACAAAGTGCAAAAGAAAGGTTAACAAAGAAAAAGGAGACAAACCTAGAGTGGTTAAACATTGAGCCATGAGATTTAGTAGAGGAATAAATTGCAATGTGAGGGAAGGACACCTCAAAGAAACAAATAGACATAAATATCAAGCAAGAGCCCATGAAAGGAGACCGGTGTTCTCATCTAGAGAACAATGGGATTAATGATGGTGACCAAGAAAACTAGGTTTAATGATGGTTACATAAAGAACAAAAGGTTTAATGATAGTATCTTTATGAGGATCCTGGAATTTAATCTTAAAGCGTGTAATGCACCAAAATAGAAAGGAAATGGCTTAGATTGAGTGAATTTAGTTGGGGATTCCTACGGAGGGGCATAAAGAATGTATGTTGGAAACTATTGTAACATCCATGGCTAGTGATCCCTTAGATCTAGACGAAGCTTGCATTGATCTCCTTGAATGTTGACAAGGAGCATCCAACCTCTACATTAAAGAGTAATGGATCCATGAAATATTCCGAGCCAAATTTTTTTTGTTTTTCAAATTAACAGATTTCCAATTACAACAGTGCACCCGTTAAGGTTAGATGTATAAACCAAAACGTGCAAGAAAGCAACTCTAACCAGAATGGCGCCGATGATGGCGAGCATTGGTCAGAGGGTCTTCTACTCTAAAAACAGAAAGGAACTCGACGTCAAGTATGTGCTACCCAATCCGATGCGGAGTGAGGGGCGACCATATGACGGAGTGATTACAGAAAGCAAAGCTTGAAATGAAATGCTGAATACTGAAACTACTCAACACCCAGAATGTGCTTGCTCACCCAGAATGGGAAGTAGCTACCATAGGGCGGAGTTATACTATTCCAAACTAATACTGAAAGCAAGAATGAGTATTACAAATAATGACATGCAATATTATGAACCCTGGTCAGTACTACTGCCAGTTTACAAATATAATTATTGCCTGCAATGTCAAGATATCAGATGCTTTTCAAATGGAACTTTCAACAATGAATCTGCTGCAAACTTAAGTAATTCACAGTGCCAAAATCAAATCAGATAATGCAGATTTCTGTAGACAGTTTGACAGATCTGCACTTTGCACTTTCTAACCAGCAGCATACAGATTCACTAATTGATTCATAAAACACTCAATCCTTACCCAATTAACCTACTCTTGGATGCAAAACAAAGCTAATGATGAGGCGCTTAGAATGGATGCCAGAGACAGACCTAAAATGCCAATATTAATTAATGCACGAAATCCAATGCTTGACTAAATGGTACGGCCCAGCAAGAAGTTCGACTTCTTCTTAAAAATTCAAAACTCCTTTAAAAAATCTAAGAATTGGAAGATATGGGCGCCTATTACAAACTCAACTAATGATGCAATACCCAGAATGATATTTTTTGTCTTTTTTGAGATATGAGCAAAACATGAAATCTGCTGTCACTAAAATGCAACTTTAAAAATACCTCTAAAATGCAGAATCAGAAACTAAAGGATTACAATAACGTTTACAATGCACAATAGTCAAAAACTCACAAACTAGACTAAGAATCACCACTTGGTGTTATCTTGCAAACACGAAGCGATGCCGAGCTAGGAGGCCTTCATTCCTCGAAGCGATTCCAGAGCCAATCTGGCAGCATAACAGTATAGTCGTCCAAAGATCCCCAAAATGATGCACAAGACTCCTCTTTATAATTTTCGTTTGACTTCACAAAACCCTAAAATCAGCTTTTAGGTCAAAACCTCTCATCTCCTCAAGATGGCGTACTTCTCCTTTATGGCTTTGATTTGATATTTTAAATAAATATCATGCTTGATAAATTCGCCCTTCATAACCTTGCTTTGACTTTGCAATAATTAAAATATTCTTTTAATGAGGGCGCCACCCTCAAAGACCCCCTTTTTAAAACATCTTTAAGTCATTAATCTAGGCCCATGGTCAACGTTAAAATATAATATTTAAACGTGACTTTTTAATTAAATGACTTAGCTTATCCCTCCGGAGGTGCCCTGAAGCCAATACTGAGCCAAACATCTGACCAAACTGAAGCAGGAAGTCAACCGAGCTGAACTCAACTGGAAAGCTGCCAAAAATAGAATTTACTAAAAATAGTAAATTCCAAAAAGTGCTCTGAATGCCGAGATGAACATACTGCTGCGAAGCCCTCTGAAAACCCAGAAGGAATCCGCCATTGAATCCACCATCTCTGAGCCAAGACCTCCTCAAAAATAGGAAACCCTAATTTAACCTTCCGACTAGCCTTCGGGTTTCCAGAAAAAAGGCCAACGGTCACATGCACGATTAGGTTTGAGAAGGGGACATTACAGTCCGCCCTCCCCAAGATTGCTTGTCCTCAAGCAATGGCAAACTAGGATGCTGCAATATCTCATCACTTTCCCAAGTGGCATCCTCCATAGGCAGGTTCTTCCACTTTACCATACATTCTCTGATAGTTCTATTCCTCAAGGAACGTTCTCTGACATCAAGTATCTCCTCGGGAACTAGAACCAACTGTCCTTCTTCATCCAACGGTGGCAACTGTGAAGAAGCAACCACATTTTGTCCAAGTGCCTTCTTGAGGCGGGACACGTGGAAGACGTTATGCACTCTGCTATCTGAAGGTAGCTCTAATTCATAAGCTACTACCCCAACCTTTCTGATGACCCTAAATGGCCCATAGAAGCGAGGTTTGAGCTTCTTAGCTCCACTCTTCTTGAGAGTAGACTGTCTATAAGGCTGTAAACGAAGATAGACCATATCCCCAACCTCAAACGAACGCTCAACACGCTTCTGATCAGCATACAACTTCTGCTGATTTTGTGCAATCTGCAAATTATCCTTCAAGGATCTCATTATGTCTTGACTATGCTGCAACAAATCCTTGGCTAAAGGTGCTTTGCTGTCACCAAACACCAAATCTGCAAAACTGGGTGCTTCATATCCGTAAAGTGCCAAGAAAGGCGACATCTTGATTGACATATGAAAGGTAGAGTTGTAGCAGTACTCGCCTATATGCAGCCACTTAACCCAAGCTTTCTGCTGTTTTGACAAATAATTTTTCAAGTAGCCTTCCAACCACTTGTTCACCACTTCTGTCTGCCCATCAGTTTGGGGGTGATAACTCGTGCTTGGAGTGAGCACAGTACCACTCATTCTGAAAACTTCTTGCCAAAAGGTACTTAGGAACTTGCTGTCCCTATCACTTACAATATTCTTTGGCAACCCATGAAGCCTAAACACTTCTCGAAAAAACAAATCTGCAACTTGGGCTGCAGAAAAAGTGCTGGTAATGGCAAAGAAATGAGCAAACTTGGTTAATCTGTCAACTACCACGTAGATGCAATCCTTCCCTTGGGCCTTGGGCAACCCAGTGATGAAATCCATTGAAATGCTTTCCCATTTTTGATTGGGAATTGGAAGTGGTTGCAGCAAACCGGCTGGCAATGTATGCTCATTTTTATTTGCTTGACAAACAGGACATTCCTGAATGTAGCGTTGAACCTCTCTCTTCAAACCTTTCCAAGAAAACCTTTCTCGGATCTGCCTATAGGTCTTGAAAAAACCTTGGTGACCAGCAACTGGAATGTCATGAAAATTCAAAAGAATCTTCTTCTTGAGCTTAGAATCAGCCACCAGAAAGATTCTTCCCTTATACTGAATCAATCCCTCAACCACCTGGTACTTTTCATCATGGAAAGTACCTTCTAGAATGCTGGTTGCAAACTGATTTTTGGCATAATCAGCAAGCAACATGTCCCTCCAATCTGCAGTAAGCTCACACAATGAGCTAAGATGAGGCCTTCTGGAGAGAGCATCGGCCACGACATTATTTTTTCCTTTGACATATTCAATGTCAAAGTCGTAAGCTTGAAGCTTACTCACCCATTTTTGTTGCCTCTCATTTAAATCCTTCTGGTGCATAAAATGCTTGAGGCTATTGTGGTCAGTCTTAACCACGAATTTGTTCCCCACCAAGTATTGCCTGAACTTGGCTAATGCATGCATAATAGCAAGCATTTCTTTATCATAGATTGAGTATGTCCTCTCCACACCCCGTAACTTTCTACTTTCAAACACGATAGGGTGTTTGTCTTGCATCAGGACAGCCCCCACTCCTTCACCTGAAGCATCACATTGCAACTTGAATGGCTTGGAGAAATCCGGGATAGCCAAGACTGGACACGAACTCATGATCTTCTTGAATTTATCAAACACAATTTGAGCCTTTTCTGACCAAGCAAAGGCTCCCTTTTTGGTGAGATCAGTAAGGGGAGCAGCATTCTGTGAATACCCCTTTACGAATCTCCGATAAAATCCACAAAGACCCAAAAAACCTTTCAACTGGGTCAAGCTCTCAGGAGGTGGCCAATCAACTACTGCTTTGATTTTTTCCGGATCCACCTTTACTCCCTCAGCACTGATTATGTGGCCAAGGTACAGTAACTCCACCATTCCAAATTCACATTTGGAAGCTTTGGCAAATAAGCTCTCAGATTCCATGATACTATGCACTTCCTCCAAGTGCTTGAGGTGGTCCTCCCAAGTCTTGCTGTAGATCAGAATATCATCAAAAAATATCAGCACAAACCTTCGTAACTGATTCTGAAAGACACGGTTCATGCAAGACTGAAAGGTAGCCGGAGCGTTAGTCAACCCAAATGGCATGACTAAGAATTCAAAATGTCCATAGTGACATCTGAAAGCTGTCTTTTCCACATCTGATCCCCTCATTCGTATCTGATGGTAACCCGACCTCAGATCAATCTTCGAAAAGAACTTAGCCCCGTGTAGCTCATCAATGAGCTCATCTATCCTGGGAATGGGGTATCTATTTTTGATGGTGCTTTGGTTCAAAGCACGATAGTCCACGCACATGCGCATGGTACCATCCTTCTTTTTCACAAGAACCACTGCAGATGCAAAAGGGCTCTTGCTTGGGCGTATGAAACCCATCTCCAAAAGTTCCCGAATATTCTTCTCGATCTCATCCTTTTCTCTCTTCGGATACCGATATGGAGTTGTGATCACCGGTTTAGCTCCTTCTTTGAGCTCTCTGATGTGTTCTGAACCTCGATCAGGAGGAGGTCCCGGGGGTAAATCAGCAAACACTTTACTCTTCTTGGTGAGTAAAGACTGAATATCTGGAGGATGCTCTATTTTCGTTTCAGCTGGACTAGCTGGAAGAAATGGATAAAATAAGGAAACATTACAGAATATTTGTATGTTATAAATGAGAAAGGCTTTACAAAGCAATGCACGCATTTTTTGGAGAAAAATCCACCTACAATTGTTCTAGCCTTGCAACTTTGAACATTTGATCTTTCAAGATGGATTTGTAAGTTCTCCTCTCATAGTATAGCTCTGCTGTTTGTCTAAATTAGGGTGTCTTGTCTTGTGGCATCAGCATCATAAGTGGTTTCTAAGTGAACCACATTGCTAAATACAATAACCAAAACCACAAACCACAACCAAATACCCACTGAATTTGAAACTCAATAATGGTGATTCTTGCACAAAACCACATAGATAGCTAGGAGGGTTTTGGTCCTTGAAACTGGATTTACCAAAGGGTTTTTGTCCTCAGGTAAATAGAAAATGAAAGTTCATTCTTAGAGAAAACAATAAAAATTCAACAGTAACCCTTCTTTTGAAGACCCAGCCTCCTTTTATAACCTTTTCAGAGCTATTTTTGGAAAAAATACTTTGGGTTTTTTTTTCAAGAAAGCAATTTTTTCCTTAATAAAATAACATTAAAGTGTCCTTATGATCACTTTTCAGAATTTTGAGCCTAGCGACACTTTATTTGCACATTTAAAATTCTTTTTTTATATAATTAAATATAAGATGTCGTTAAATATTAGTTTTTTGAGAATTTTAATATTTAATTATTTAATTAATTTTCCTTTTTATATCATCCCAAGGTCTTATGGAAAATATTAAAATAAGCCAATTAAATTGTCCCGATAATTCCACTAATTCCTTCAGTGCATAGGACTTTAGTCCATGGAAAGTCGGCACCATCCAAGGATGATGGACTTCTCCAAGAAGTTTGCTTGGCTTCAAGAACTTTGTGTTGCTATCGTAATTACTTTTTGAGAAAGCTGGTGCTCTCGAAGAAAGTTGGAGTTTCCAAGGATGTTGAAATGGATAAAAAAAGGAAACATTACAGAATATTTGTATGGGATAAATGCAAATGCCTTTACAAATCAATGCACGTATTTTTTGGAGAAAAATCCACCTACAATTGTTCTAGCCTTGGAGCCTTGAACATTTGATCTTTCAAGATGGATTTGTGAGTTCTCCTCTCATAGTATAGCCCTGCTGTTTGTTTAAATTAAGGTGTCTTGTCTTGTGGCTTCAGCATCATAAATGGTTTCTAAGAGAACTACTTTGCCAAATACAATAGTAGCGATCCTTCACTGTCTCTATATATGCCAATGTTTTCATTAGAACTGAAATCTTGATATGCTTCAGGATTTGTTGCATTTTTATTTATCTTGAAACTCATTGAATTTCAGGTTAAAATATATGCCTGCATCTGTTATGCCTGTATCCCCAAGCGGACAGGAATGGGAATATAAATGTGTATATAATAAAATATATATCAAATAAAATAATGGTTTGATGAATAATAATGATCAAAGTATGTATTGTAATATATAATTTGAAAGGATGCAACCTTTTGAAATTTATACTCTCACAGTTTTTGACTAGGAATAGATTGTGTGGAGAATGTGTTACTTCTAACTCTCAAGTGTGCATCTTATTATTGAAGTTGCATTATAGCCGAAAGTTCTTGAGAAGTTTAAATTGGATGGGAATTTGGGGTATAAGTTTATAACACTTCAATGAATCTACAGACTGAAACTTTTAGTCTATCTTGTGAGAGCATACTGAAGTGGGTCTGACATTAAAGCATTAAAAAATTGATTTTGGACAAGGTGATAGAATTGCGCTCATGATTTTTCAGAGTAATAGGAGAAACGCTGTTGTATTTGCATTGTTTTGTCTATTTTTGCCTGTTCTGAAATTTCAATTTTAATTCTATATCTAAGTAAAATGATTAGTTGAGAGGAATGGGGAAATGCAGGTTGATCAAATTTACACTGGTACCAAAAACTCACGTTATGCAGACCGCTTCTCGTTACTTATACCATGTTGTCTTGATTATGTTAAATGTAAGTATGCAAAACTACTTGCTCAATTGCTTTTTATGTAATAGTTGAGGTTCTGCACAAAATATCATGACAGCGATAAGTTAATAGCTATCAGAATATAAACACTATCTCTTTCTAAACCTCAACTCTAATGGTGCATTGGGAATGTTCCAGGGGATGTTGTCTATAATTGCCAGTACCCTATGGCTGCACCAGATATCATCTTTGGACCTGATGATGAGCGTTTTCAGCCTCTTTCAGCTACAGGTGAAGGGCAGGAAATATCTCAGTCAATTTGGAGAATTTTGTGTGACTGGAAAATAAAAGATGCTTCAGGGCTTTTGCAACTCCTCCTTGAATTAAGGTTAGGGTACTGACGAGATATGTGCATTGGTATAACTGTAAAAAAATGACACTTATGCTATGGAAGTAACTTTTAATTGCTATTTATTGTTCATATATCATCTACTCCTGGTTTTGTTTGTGAAGAACTACTTTCTGAGGTTTGCAACCTAGATAATGTACACTTGTAAATTTCATCTGTTCAAAAGCACATAAAGCTATTGAATGCTGATATTCTTTCAGGCATTTATACATGGCTTATCAGAGGAAACGTGTGGAGGAGCTAGATGATCCAAGATTGAAATTTGAAATAAGCACCATTATCCCCAGGGAGGTAAGTAAGAGGTATCTCTTGGGACATTTTTCTTGTAAAATGCTGCACTGTGAAAAGGAAAAAATGTTGCAGCATGCCAGCTCTTGTTTCTAATTTGTCTGCTGCAATAATACATACACACTGTTACTTTGAGGGACTTTTCAAACAACAAAGTTCTTGCAAAGTTATTTGAGAACCTGCATTGCCTCATTAGCAATCTTAAGAGCTGTCATTACATTTTTCTGAGTACGCTATTTTGACTTGTCAGAGATGTAAAATTCAACACTTAAGTAATACAGAAGGCAATATGAATGGTTATTAATTTGTACCATGAACTAGAACAGATTTGTAAAATTTCAATATTTGAATGTGAGCACAAAGGAGTATAAGGGCCGCTACATGGGATGGTTGCCTTTTTTTGTAGATAGTTCATAAAAATATTTCTTTGGCTTGCATTCCATAGTTGAAGGTAATTGGACTAATATAGGAAATAACATGAGAATTTTTTTTCCTAAATGAAGATGGTTGGGCTAATATTGTACATAACTTATGATGATTAGCTTGCATTATGTCTTGTTGATTAGAAAACATACAGAATAATGATTGGAACGTGCAGTTTTCCTGATGATTAGAAAGCATGACAATGTTTTTAAGAGTGCAGGTTAATTCTTCCAGGATGTTGCTTTTTAAAGCTTTGATATTTTGAATGATTTGGAGACCAAATTTTGGTATATAGAGCAGTCACCTCTTGAGAGAGTATAGATGGGCAAACTTTGGGGAAGTCCACAGCAAGATAATTGCTCCATTGTGTATTGTTCAATGTGAGGTTGGTGCATATTCCCCACACATAGAGAGTTAACTTTAGAAGTCTGTATTATTTCCACACTGTCTGATTTATGGTTGACGTAACAGCACAGAAGTATCTGTTCTTGTCAGCTGCTTCCAACAGATCAATTACTGTGAGCAATTTCAAATTAATGAAATTAGATGAATAATTTAATGACAAGTCGAAGAACAGACAAAATAGTCAAAGAATAAAACAATAAAATTGACCTAATTTTTCCTACAAGGATACCATATCTCTACTTGGAAGCCTTTTTGGAGTCAGTATTGTCTTGGAGACTTGCTTACTTGTCTAGGGTTCTCATATTTATTAGTATTTACTATTAATTTAAACCTCTGTTACATGGGCTACCAAGATGGGGTATGAGGGTGGTTGATAAATTCTTGGTATCCTCTGAGGCAAAGCTGCTTGTAAAAGAGCACTGCTATAGTGATTGGTGATCAAAGAAAATCATACAAAGGCCTCCATTAGAATCCAACTGTTCCATTGACATGGTATGGTGCAAGGAACTAAATTATTTTCTTTAAAAAAATCATATTTCTCAACTTTTGAACAAATACTCGATCTACAATGAACCTGCTCTACAAATTTAATGTATTTAAGTTTGGATTGTATTTTGATGAATACAAAAGTTTGATAGTAAGTCAAAAGTAGGGGAATAGTCTCCAAAGAACATCATGCAATATTATATGATACGAGAGTTTTATTAATTGATTAAAAGGATTGACAACTATCAGACTAGCAAGACCAAAAGGGGCTTGGTTTTGGGGTTGATGGACACTAGACTTATCTAACATAATACCAAATTGCCATTAACCTTACAAAACATGATTACCACCAAACTTAAACATTGCCGCTAGTTTTAAATCTGGTGATGTCTCCAGGGTTTGCACCATTAGTACTTGCTTTGTAGAAGGTCAACAAGTTAAGACAGAAAACCATTTTAATTAAGATTTTTAAAACAGCAGTCTCATGGAGTAGTTTGTTGGGGTAAATTGTTCCATCTTGTCAAACTAGAGAATGCAGTCTTGTGATAATTTCATGGCAAGATATGTGCAACCAGAGCCACAAGTACTTGAATTAAGTGTAGCCAGAATGAATACAAACTAATCTGGGGAGTAAAATCAAACCACACTTGCTGAAATGAAATTAAACCAAACTTGCTTGAAATAAATCCACTGAAATGAAACCAAATAAATCTTGAGAAATGTAACACATCACAACCAATATAAATTTAATATTAAATTATAAACAACAAAACAGATATTTCAGAAATACCAAATAACAACCATTAACACATTAAAACCGAATTTACAGAAATAATAAATAATTTAGATACATACAAACAAAATAAAGATCTACTTGTCATTGAGAGGAAATCAACCACCACCAATCTTCTTGAGCGGATCCAATCCTAGAAAGAGTGTGGTGTGTGATCTTCTCTATATTGGAACTTCCATAGCAACCAAAAGTAAGATATTATTGCTGAAATAAAAGAATTAGACAATAGAGCTGCAACAGTTTCTTCTTCTTCTCCTTCCTCTTTTCTTTTTTTCCTTCCCTTTTTTCCTCTTTTACAATCTGTCTTATCTTATATATAGAGGCTTACCTCAACAAGCTCCAAAACAATTTGCACTAAAATAGGATAGGATAATGACAGTAACTGAGATTAAATCCAACTTAATCAACATAATTCCATAATATTAGTTGGTTTAAACAAACTCAGTCAATTTAGATATATGAGATGTCACCAAATAGTTGTGAGATATCCAAATCCTATTTTCTCTCTTATTATATTTTATTCCTCCAAATTGTACATGCATTCTTAATTCATCTCAAAGTATTATATATATATATATATATATATATATATATATATATATATATATATATATATATATATATATATATATATATATATTGAGAAAAAAAAAAAAAGTGTCTTTGAAATAATTAAATAGAAATGTGGATGAGGTAGGTGGAGGCACACGTTGGTAATTATAAGTTAAGTAATATCTTAGACAAGAGGTTAGATGAGTTGGACATGTAAGACATGTCACCTATGTTCCACCAAGTTTTTGCAATGGGGATGGCAAGGGATGGAGAGATGTGTTTTAGGGTCAGATTTTTTGAGGCTATTTTAGGGGACAGCAGGGAATGGCTATTAAAAATAGAGAAATTTCAAATATTCATATGATAACATTAATAAGGCATTCATCATATACTCTAGAGTTGAATTGAGAGTTAACATGAGAGTCAAACAAATTAACCAAATTTAATTTCTTTCATTGAAGAAGAATCTTCTTCTAAACCTTCTCACATTCTCCTAGATCAATCTTCTAAGTCTCCTCTTAAAATGGCAAAATGAAGGCACTTTCTATTGAATTCAGATCAGGTTTGCAAAGTACTTGATCACTCATTGATATCTTCCTTGTTTTAGAGTCATATTGCTTGACACATGCAAGGACAAATTCTTGACTTTAAATAGAGATGGGAAAAAAGGCTACTTCATGAGGCTGCAAGTCCATAACCTTTTTGTTATTTTACTCGCATTTTTATCTTCTCCTCCAATTCCAATTCTTGCAGTTTGACATGCCCTAGACTAGTCTTTAATTTTAGAATATAATGATCTTTGAATCATTTACTTGTCTATTTTAGTATGTTTTTGTTAACTTGCTTTCTTTCATTAGATGAGACCTCGAGGCTCAATGCACTTCAAGTGAGCTTGTGCAAGAAAACCCTATCCTTGGTGGGTGATAGACCAATCACAATGTATTGAGTGTATTAATATTTGAATATTAATCAAATTATGACATTTGTAGGAAAATACTGCAAAATTTTGGTTTTGTTATTGGTTCCATCTTTCAAAGCAATGCAAAAGATCAACAATCATTAATGGGTGGAAGAAGCTAGGTTGTAAAGAGTCCTAGTGCTAGGTGAAGGCTATGCCAGCCACAAAAGAAGCTCTAGTTAACGACCAAAGATTGTTGTGGGACTTTGTGAAACACAAGGGAGATATGAAGGTGTTAGTAGTGAGTTGTTGGTAAATTGGGAAGCAAGAATGGGTAGTGGAGGAGTGTAAGTGGATTCTAACCAAAGAATGTGAGTTTCAATAAGTGGAGTTGAGAGGAGAGTGACAATGGACTATATTCTAGTTGTTAGAGTACCATGGAGTCAAAAATGCATAAATACATGTTTCAAAATGTGAAATCATCTAGAGGGTGAAACGAATTATAATAACAATGCAAAAAGTGGTGTTTGTGACCATTTTGCAAGGGAAAGCACATAAGTGGTACTATAAGTTTGCTCTATATCAGAGTTGAAATCTCTATGAGAAGCTAAAAGAAGAGTTCCTAAATTAGTTCTAGTGCCTTGAGATGAAATAGCAAAATATTTTGGCAATGAAAGAAATCAAACAAGAAGTGAGAGAACGTTAAGGAATATGCCATAAGGTTTAGGAAACTTAAAGTGAAGTTGTCCTTTGTGGTTAGTGAGGATCAACATTGGAATGATTCATCATCGGACTAAAGCTTGTAAGAAGGAAAGTGAAATTGGAGGTTTCATCCCACACAAAATTTGGCATTAAAGCTAGCATAAGGGTAGAGTTGGATTTGATGTTGGAAGAAAGCAAGGCAATTTCAAATGTTTAAGCACAAGTTTGTGAGATGGTGAAGTAGATAGAGCACTTGAGTGTTGCACAAGAACTAGTTACAAAAATGTGGGAAGAGGAGAGCTGATAAGAGTTGAAGGATTATTGAGAAAAGGAAGTTAGATATTGTGTCATCTGTGGGAATGATGTACATTAGTATGTGAGTTTTCCATTATTGACAAGGATCAAGAAGGTGCAAGAAAAATGATTGGCATGTTATTTGGGAAACTAACACACATGAAATAAAGGGCATCAAGATGAGTAAGGAAATTAGGGCTAGGAGAGATGTTGGAATTTGATGACCTAGGATAGAGGAGTACAAGGTGGTCGAACACCAACACAAAACAAAGAAATTGATGAGGGTAGGTTAGCTTTAGGTGAAGGACCAAAGGAAATCAAAGTGCTATAGTTGTGGAAGCAAGGAACATGGATGGTAGAAGTATGATAAGTTCCCTCATCGTGGGAATTGTAAGAAGCCACACCAACTAGACATGTACCTAGTGTTGGTTAAGAGAATCATGGAGAGGCATATGTTGGAGGCTAGTGTATGTTAGGCAAACAAAGGCAGTGTAGAGCTAGTCCCAAGAGTGTAGATAACAAGTTTAGGGAGGACATTTGACGAACTTCAAATGTCAATGGAGAATGGTGACAATAATGTTGATGAAGAAAGACAAAGACAAGAGGTGGTGAGGGGCACCATGGATGTATTATGGGAGCTACGAGGAGAACTCAGTTGTTTGGGACATCAAAGAGATATTGAAATTGATGAGAAAAGCCTAGTTCTTCACGAAGTTAAAAGACAGTTGATGGTGACCATTCCAATCATGGTAGTAATAAAGAACAAAGGCAAATTTGGATTGCTAGAGCAGATTATGATAAGGATTGTCACAGTAAATGTGTGGACAGTGCATGCATGGGAGATGATGAGTTCACCACTTCAACCTTCCCTGCATATGATGTTCATGGTGAAGAAGACTAAAGAAAGTCCATTGGGAATTTTGGAGGATGCAAAAGGAAGCATCATGGTGGTGAAGTTCAGATTGCTAATTCGTCTCCTGTAAATCCAAATATGAAGCACAAAGAGATGTTTTTATCAACATCTGATAACCAACAAAAACTGAACAGTACGCCTATCATATGTTATTTTAATTCAAAGAACTTCCCAAGAATTAAGAATTCTAAAATTTCTTAAGAGAATAGACAAACGAGATTTTACTAAATAATGGATGCCTCCAAAGTTCCCAAAATCATCTTCTTTGTTCCATTAATCTACTCAGTATTTGATTAAACATGTTTTGGATTCACTTTTTGATTAGCTGTTGAGCCAAAAGAGGTAGCTTTAAGACCTAGCATTTTTTAAGTGAAGATATGTATTAGAGGCTTGCTAGGTAAGGTACTGAAGACTTAATTATGTTAGTTATGATTTTCAGAAAACACCATGAATGGGTTCAAGCTTTGTTTCCCTTGGCAGAACCATATGGCATTATATATATGTACTTGAGCTTAAGAATAAAATCACTATATTCAGTAATTGCACAAGTGAAAATATCATAGAATGAAGAGCAGATTCTCTTGATATGTAAGAAGCCTTGCAAAATCTGCTCTAAATTTTCTGTTTTGCTGCTTTGGGATTTCATCAAACGGTTGGCAAACAATATCTTTCCAGCAGATAAGTGATTTCTCTTTTTAATTTTGAGTTTATGTGATGAACAAGATGTAAGATATGACTTCCAATAAACTTATCAATGGTTTACTAATGCAGTGCAAATGTATTTCTGATTTTCTAAGTTATAATATGACTGAAAATGCAAATGCACTAATCAGATAATCAGCTATGGCAAGTTGTCATTTTGTCAAACATTTTGTATGCAACTCAAAACTCCTCTAGAATGATATTGCAGATATAAAATGCAGCTTTACAACCCAAGGCTAATGATAATCACCACTAATTGGCATCAATACAAACATTTACATTTGCCACTTAGCAATATTCTTATTGCTGCTAGGACAGCTATGCTTGAACCACCGATTTTATTAAATGAAAATGGAACTCTAAACTGCTGTGTTGACAGTGACAGACCGAAAACACAATGGAAAGACAATGCAGCAATAATGCAAATATTCACAAGTGAAGGAAGAACCTGGAATGACGTTTTGAAGAGCCAAGCCAAATATGAAGATGCCCAATCGAATTCTTCCTAGCAAGTGATGACTCCAACCTCAATTCGAATTTGCAAATGACTTTGCAGCTGTGACTTGTTTTGAATTAGTTTCTAGAGTGATGTCCTAGATGGAGCGATCAAATTTGTCTTTGTCTCCACGATTGTCCTTATTCGGCTATCCTGGTGACTTCAGAAAAAGCACGCCTTCCTTATAAGTCAGTTCGCTGGCCCAGTAGGAAACGCCCAACCTTGCTTGGAGATGACGCGGCTTTCAACAACTACTGATAATTTATATTAAAGACTTCTTTAGAATAATCAATATCGGACTTCTGATAAGCAGATTGGCTTTTAGCGGCAGAGTCAAATACATCAATTACCCTTTCGATTTGTCTTAATGAACTTTTGTCTTACTTTGCTAGGCGTCCAACTACTTTGTCTTTTTTGAAATGATTCAATATAATGCCTTTATCGAACCTTAGCAAGAATAATCACGACTCCTTTGGAATTTTAGGAAATCTTCTGAATTCGTCTTTATCGAGCTCTATGGTTAACATCAACTATGTGTCGGCCTTTTTCCCAAACTTGAATCTTCTTTGATATAAATCGACTTCACCCTCTTATTTGTCTCTTCTTAGCTGACTCAAAGCTTGGCTTATTCAGATTTGTCTTTTTGTAGCTGCTGAGTAAGCTGTGGGTGCTTTCTAGGTGAAAATATGATCTCCAAGCAAATTGATATGTTAGCTGCAATTGGTAAAATCGATTTGACTGAAAATGACTTTTCAAAAATAACTGAAATTTCTTGCAAATAAAATCAAATCCTTGTGTACTCCAAATTTGGTCCCTGACCATTAAATTTGGAATAATTGGTCCTGCAGAAAATAAACTCTTTCCCCAAAGTGTAAATGCAACAATACAACAACTGCTATACATGGAATAATCAAACCAGTAGAAAGTAGTAACTGCAACAATATCTCGGCTGCTACAGTTATGCAAATTTCTCAAAAATGCAATAATACATTAGCTATTGCGCTTAATATTCAGAATTGCAATAATACATCAGCTATTGCAATTGCTCAAATCCTCAATGAAATAATTGTAGAAACCCTGCATGGATTCCTCCACAATCTCTAGCTAGGGTTGATCTTTCACAACTGAACCTGGTACTCTAGAGTCTTCAAACCCTCGAGCAATGCAAAACATTCAAGCTTCTTACCAAACTGGTAATGAGAATATAATTCAAGACATAAGCATGCCCAAATGCTAGGCCAACAACTCCTTATAAAGATTTCTCCAAGACTTCCAAGAAGCTTCTAGAAATATTATTATTTTATTCCCTAAGTGACTTTTATAATTTATTATTTTATTTTAAGTCACCTTATTAAACTAATTGAATATAAAGTTATTTTATGGTTTTAATTTATTGAAATAACTTTATAAATAATTAATTTAATACCTCCAATTCAGAGACATCACATGATATCAGTGACAAACATAGCAAATCCAATAAAATGCATTATCTATTTAGATAATATCAACAACACAACATAACAAAAAATACAAACAAATCTTCATATAGTAGTGACATTGATGAAGTTGACTAAGATTAGAACACAAGTCGATGCCAAAAACAATAAAATGCTTCTTTACAAAATTTTGTAGGCACACCCACTGGAGACACCAATCCCCACAACTAAGCACCAACTTAGCAATAGACACCAATCTCTTCAATTTAGAGGCACCAACCTCTTACGCAACGATATCATTTCTTCTTGATAATTCTCCTTCAAAAATCTGTCGTTGAATGATCTTTTATTATATTTTTTTCATACAAAATTGCTGTTCTATGTATGATATATCTTCTATTCTCCACACTTCTCCACATTCAACACTCATATCTTATATCTTTCACAAAGGAGGCGACCTCTTTGGATGGATACATTGGTTGGCATAGGGAGGCAACTCTATTAATATGCACCTCTTCATAATAAGCTTGGGCGCTCAGCGTACGGGGTCGGCCCCTTTTAAAAAAATATGAATTTATTTAATTTTAGTTTCTCAAGTGGGGGCCTCTAAGGGGCAGTCGGCTCCATAATTTAAAAATAATTTAATTTAATTTATAAATCATAATTCATTTTTTCAAATCATAAGGAGGGCGCCACAATGGAGGAGGTCGGCCAACATTAATAAATATGAATTTAATTTAATTTCATTGCTACCTTGTGAAGATAAAATCTGCCCTTGGAGTATTGTGATTAGTGGCCTTTGGCCTTCATACTTTCAAATCCTCATTAGCTATTTTCTTGGTCCTTGACAGTGTCTTTGACATAAACGACAATTAATCCAACACTTTTTCCATTGACAAGACATTCTGTGATTGCCCTGTTGTGCAACTCCTTCACTTGCTGCTCCAAAACTCCCTTTAGCTCAAGCATCACTTGTTTTTCCTCTTCCATCTCTTAAAGCTTTGTGTCGAAAGGGACCCTATTACCAGCAGCATGGGCAAACACATGCTTTCTGCTGGCACCTACATTGTGAAAGTGTCGAGAGAGGCATTTTCAAAGTGGGAAGACATGTTACAAGAAACATGGAGATGAGGTGTACCCTTGAAGGGGGAGGTAGCTTCTATTTGTATGCCACACTATCTATCTTAGGAAGTATATTATAAGGACTTTAGACGTTTGTGGCTAACTTATTCCCATTTACTTGTTGCAGTTGGAAAGAGACCCAATCTCCTCCTTCAAAAATGTCTCTTAGTCTTGTGCTGGTGCATTTGTTGTTTCATTCAGTTCTTAGTCTTGTGCTAGTGCTTTTGTTTTTTCGTTCAGTTTTCTGCCATGGCTTAACTTTCTTTACGGATATCCAAGACAATATGTTGTTGAACATGATCTTTTATTTACTTTCATCTTTGAATACCTTTGAAGGTATGCTATGATTGGTGGTGGTGGATAATTGCAGATTGCCTTGAATAGACTCATCCTTTTTCTCGAAGGTCTGAAAATTAATATTATACTACCATTCAACAAAAGGAAGCCACTTCGACCACTAAGCTCGGTTGTCTTAATTAAAGCAACAAAGGCATGCTTTTAAAGCATTTGTTGACCACTTCTACTTTCCCATCTGATTGCTAACTGATAGGAGGACTTATGTACAAGCTAAGTACCTATGATGCAAACAATATCGTCCAAAAGTCACCAGCAAATAACAGGTATCTCTCAGCAAAAAAATTATTTGGATTTCCATTTAGCTCCTACACATTCCTCATGAACATTGTTGCTACCATCATAACCTTAAATAGCTTAACCAACTCACAAAGCTTTGCAATAACCTTAAATAGCTTAACCAACTCACAAAGCTTTGCATACTTGGTTAGCGGATCAATGGCTATGATAACATTCAAGACTTTTTTCTTGGGCAACACAATGATGAATTCCATAGATACTTCCTCTCATCATGGATTAGGTATCAACAATTGTTGTTGTACTATTGGAGTTTTTACAGTTTCTCCCTTGTTTGCATATCAAACACTTTGACATAAACTTCTGGATGTGTCCCATAAGACCTTTTAAAAAAAATTCCTTTTCAATTCTATGGTAGGTCTTAAGGTATCCAAAGTGATCTCTAACTAGTGATGCATCAAGTTTTGATAATATTGTCTTTAACTTTGAATTCTTTGTCAAAAAATAGCATTCCTTATACCACAATGTATGTTCTCTCCAAGCAAATATTTCCACCATGTTTGGGTCCCATTTGAGCTTCATTATAAGTTATTGGTTGCTAGGATTCTCTTTCCATTTTACTTTAGCATTAATCCAGGCAAGATACGTAATGGATATAGTGCAAAAAATTGCCTTGACTTTTGTAATTGAAAATTTATATGCTACCACATTCTCTTTCCCCTTCTTATAAATGATTTGGAAGTCATAATCAATCAGTTTTGAAACCCACATTTTGTTGCTTATCTATAAAGAATATTTTTCATGAGAAATACTTAGACTATCATGATCACTTTTTGTCTTGATGATATTCCTCATCAAATAACGCCACTACTTCTTAACTGCGAGCAAAATGACTGTTATGTTCTTTTCATTAGTTAATTGCTTTCTTTCCCTTGAAAATATCAAAACGCTAAGGTTCTACTTTCTTGCATTAAAAATGAATATTACCTTTTTCAACTTCTTAAATGCCCAAGAAGATTCTGCTGACCATATGAATTCATCCTTCCTAAGCAAAGGAGTGAGGGGAGAAGGTATTCTCCCATATTTCTTCTTAAATGCCCACGAAAATTCTGCTGACCATATTGTGTCAAGTTCAAGCTTAAATTTGTTATGACCAGGTCTTGTTTTTGTCTGCTTTGTCTCGTCTTTTGTTCTTTTCCATATCTTCGCAGGATCATGGAATTAAGAGTTTCAAATCATTCATCATGGTCAAAGAGGAAGTATTACCAATTTCAAAGACTGGATCTTAGATATGCACTTGTATGAAGAACATTTTTAGGGGTATAAATTTTTTAAGTGAAGCATTGAAGGGCACACCTGTATGAGTAGTGCGGGCAATTTTAGTTCAAAAGTTTAGTCAAACGACCTATTTTGAAGTGCACGCCTAGGATAGAGGTGTGCACCTCACAAAGAACACTGATTAGCAGCATAAATGCACGTCCATAATAGGGATAATTTCAAAATTTGGAATTTTTTAAGGTAGGTGCATGCTTGGTAGTCTTGGGTGCATCTGTAAAAGGGAGAAAATTATTTCAATTTAAAAGTTCGGATGTCTATTCGCATGATGCACTTAGAGCAGAAGTGCACACCTCACAAAGGCAGATTTTTAGTTCAAAAGCATGATCTCAGATGCACACTTGACCTAAGGGACAAAGACAAGCAAATTCAAGGATGGTAACTCTTGTTTTAAGATGTGTGCTTGGATGCTAGGCCATGCCTCATTAAAGGGAATCAATGAGTTCAAAATCAAATCTAAAACTTAGTATTGAGGTGTGCCCCTACTCCATAAGTGAGCACTTGATTAAAGGATCCTCACTTCCAAAAAATAGAATTGACGAGTCTCATGTATAGGTGTGCACCTCATCAAAGGACTCTGAGTTGCAGTTAGAAGTTAAAATGTTGTAAGGTGCATGCTAGATAGAGGAAAACACACCTGTAAAAGCTATTTCAAAAATCAAACAAAGCAGTTTCAAGAAGGGCGCACTTGCAGAGGGAGGATTCAATGCATTTTAGTTCAGCGATAAAAGCTAGTTTAGAGGTTTACATCCACGACGAAGGTGTGCACTGGATGATTGAATTAAGATGCACTTTACTAAAAAGATTAAAGAATACACATAAGTGTGTGTTTGGATCTGTGGTACACACTTCAACAAGGGAAAATTGCAGATTTGAAACAAAGTTTAAAAGCATATTCATAGGGCGCGCTTATGAAAGGCATGCCAACCAGTTTAAAAGAGCCAAGGTTTATTAATAAATTCTTAAAAAAATACTGCCAATTGAGCTTAAATGAAAGATAAATCCTATTTATAGAGAAGAGGTGCTATTCATAGTATCAAACTTTTATTATGAGGTCTTTGAGTGCCAATTTTAGGAAGGAATAAGTGTTCAAATAAAGCCTTCAATCAATCATTATCCTCTATAGCAGCAGGCATTATTGCAACAGCAAGATACAAAAGTTATCGCAGCAGATATTGTTTTTTGCAGGGTTTTTAAAACATTCAACAACAGAAGTAAGGTGCCTTTTTAATAGAAAATCAGTAAGAGGAGTGACAAACAACAATCATTTTATTTTGACATCTCCTTTCTACTATCATTTGCTACATCAGCACAAGCACTGAAATCAAAGGAAAATCAAACTTAGTATCTTCTTTCAAATGCTATCTTCTTTTGTCTATGATTTGCAAAATCAGATCAGTATGAACCCTCAAAGAACATGTTTGTAAACAAAACATTCAAGTGAAGACAGATAAATGCTAGGGTTTTAGGAATTGTGGGTGCCAAGGTAGGGTTTGACAAGGTGGGATCAATCAAAGGAAAGAGTTTTTAGGTTCATTCATCAAAGAAATGCCAGAGTTTTGGGGAATTTTAAGAATCTGTCATGATCTACATTAAAAAAAACTTCTTCAGAATCAATTCCAGAGCCAGAGAAGTTTATTTTTAGTCTGCACTAATAATAGCTCATATCATTGTTTTTTCAAAGGAAAGCACCTATTCTAAGTATTGCTATTTATAACTAGAGCTATTTATAGCTGGTGCTTTTTTAGCTTGCCTCTATTTTAGCATTCACTATTTTTAGCCCAAAGTCAGCTATTGTTAGATCATCTTTCTTTGGGTCTATTGTCATGCAAGAGATGTGACTTGTAAGTGTTGGTTTGTAATAATCTGTAATGTCCCCTTTTTGGGATAACCCTAAATCTGCCCTAATTTATCAATTCCAACTTCCAAGTGATCACCTTGGTTTTGGGGATGTGAGAAGGCCCCTCCAAAATGGGGTTAGAGAATATTTACAAGATAATATTAATTAGGATTCATATATAAGAAAATCAAGAGAGCATGGTTAGATATACAACTACCTGTTTAGACCTGCAAATATGTTAGAAGTCATTTATGAATAGTGATAATGTCATAACGAAATACATTGAACTTCTTAGATGCTCTAGTTCATTCTTCCTTGGTCTTAATGTCCTGATAGGTTGCCCTAGAAACCCTCTATCCTAGGCCCAAGGGCAGTACAACCCCCCCTTGGCCCATGTGGCCCTTGCCATCCATATGGGTGGGGTACCTAGTGAGGCGTCCTGGGCAGTCATTTCCTCTAAGCCCAAGGGCAGTACACCCCCCTTGGCCCATGTGGCTCTTGCCATCCAGATGGGTGGGGTACTTAGAGGGTGACCCACACACTGTTTCCCCTTCTTGTAGGTCCTCAACTCCTTTATTATATTTACAATCAGATATTATGAATATCAATCTCTAATTAATGAACATTATTCCACCATATAAATGCATAGATTTTGATCACATCTATTGAATCAATAATATACATATCCTATTTACATTAAGTCAAAATATAGATGCAAATATATGCCATGTACAGTCCAGTATTATTATAATGTTATTATTTACCTATTATCTATTTTTAATTTTTCTGCAATAAATGGTAATGCACAGATTTATATGTTTATTATTTATCGTCTGCAAATAAAATGATAATGCACAGATCTATTATTTGTTTCCACCATAAATGATTATGCAGGTGTGCAGCCTATTATTCTAATCAATTTATACAAGTTGCTTGCACTTCCAATATGCAATATAATCAAACACACAATCCAATATATATATATATATTTAAATATGGTGAACAGACTGGAAATATACTTAAACATAGTGAGCAGACTGGAAATATATATATTTACACATGGTGAGCAGACTTACCTTGGCCGCTGGAGATTCTCTTTGATGCTGCTCCCTATATTTCTTCTACTATTCCTAATCTCCCTTTTCTCTTCCCTTCTAATATTCTGCAATACTTGTTGTCTGAATAATAAAATCATTGTAAAGATGTTCGGTGGGTTTATGTTTTAAGATATTATTTTCCTTCTTCTCCATTCGATGCTTTTTCCCTCCTCTATCTCTCCTTCTATTTATACCCCTCCTTTCTCTTTGCAAGGAGGCACCACTTCATATCGCTGGCCAAGGGATACTTTATTTCATTCGTTTCCTTTCATAAAATAGTCATTAACTATTATTGCTGCCTTTTACCCTAACGTGGCTGTTGCTTATAATAATTAATATGCCTCTTTATAGTATTGATGCCTTTATGATTATTATTTAATTATTTAACTAAGGCTTAGTCTCATTTAAATAATATTTTTTTCTTGTGAATATTCTTATTATTATGATATTTATAGTTTGCTTTTATTTATATCTATATTCATTTATTTTAGTTGATATATTTTAATATGTGAATATAATATTTTAAATTGATAATTATAATAATATTGAATTATTAGTATGTGCATATATATTTTTAATATGTATTTTTGTCATTACTTGATTAATTTATTTATTTTAGTACTTATATATTATTATAATGATTGTAATTACAATGATAATCAATATTCACCTTGTATTATCAATTTTATATGTATTATTATAATATTATCTTGGTAATTATAATTATAATTATATCTCAACTGTAATTACTTATATTTTTAATATTTATTGGATTTTGTTATTCAATGTTTCATATTCGGTGTTACAAATCCGGGGACATGACATAATCTTTATCATTAATCTAATTGATGATTGCATGGTTTTAGTTTTAGTTTAGTGCATAGGTTTTTTGTAATAAAACTAGCATATCATGCAAGTGTTTAGTTCCTAGAGTAGTAGCAACAACTAGCTTTTTAATTATTTTCTCGCAATAGCTTTGTAAACATTATAAATAAGTGTCGTTTGCACTTAGATTTTTATTAATAATTCTCATGCTTGCTTGCTGCTGAAATTGCCATTCACCAAGCATTCATGATTGTTATTTTCAAAATTCATTTAATTCAATAATATTTAGTACACCTATTTTGCTTCTAAACTAGTGTTGGAAGTGTTTCGTCTATGTGCTATTGTGCTTTATGAGTTAGATATCACCTAACTATTGAAAGCTTTGTATTGCAATAGGTGTTAGGTTAGTCTCTTGTAGCTTTGAATGCAGCTGGTGTGTTTAGCTTATGATATTTATTGTATGTGTTTAGTGTTAGTGTTGTAGCAGCGGGAGATATTTTCTCCTAATTATTTTTGTTCAAGGCAAGTCGGCCTTTATCTTTCATAAATAGAACTTATATTTTCTAGGTCGACCCTAGAAAGGTGGGCACCTAGTTGAGTATATATAGAGGATAGAGTCCTCTCATTTTTTCATCAATTCAATTCACTCTCCAATTCATATCTTTAGCAGAAGCAGAAGTTCGCCATTTCTAGCAGCAGATTCAAATCTAAAAGAAGTGTCATCATTTGTGTTTTTCAAGATTCGCTTCAAGGAGAAGTGATTCCATTCATTGTGTTAGATTCGGCATTATGTAGGGCCTGAGTTGAGTGCAGTTTCTGCACTTAATTCATCTGATATATAAAGAGATCTTGTTGCTGTGTTTTTCTCCCTCAAGCAGAAGGGTCTTCCCGGGGTAAACTTGCTGTGTTCATTGTTCTGTGTGTTGTATTTCTGCTTATTTACATTTCTGATCTGAAACTAACATGGTATCAGAGCGGGTTTAAGCAAAGATCGGATTAGAATTGTTTAAGCAGTCAAGACATCTCTTTATCTAGGGCAGTCTAACAAAGAAACGAAGATAGGCTTGATAGAGCATCAAATTTCAACTCTTGGAAATTCAGAGTTCTCATTGCTTTAGAAGAGAATGATCTTCTAGATTTCGTGGAAAATGATGTGCCCGAGCCATCCGATGATGCAGAGAAAATTCAATGGAAGAAAAATGGCACGAAGGCTAGAAAGATCATGATAGACTTCGTGAAGGATCATCTAATTCCGATTATCTCCAAGATGAAGTCAGCCAAAGAAATGTTCGAGGCTCTACAAGGATTGTATGAGATCAACAATACTAGCAGAGCCCTTGCTTTGAGACAACAACTCCATCATATAAAAATGGCTAAAGGAGATTCAGTCATTTCCTTCTTCATGAAGATTTCTGAATTGAGAGATCAACTTTGCACTATAGGAGACATAGTTGAAGATAGAGATCTGGTTATGTTGGCACTGGATGGTCTTCCTCAATCTTGGGAGCCTTTTATTCAAAGCATCAGCGGGAGATCTAAGTTGCCCAAGTTTGATCGTCTTCGAGCTGATTGTATTCAAGAAGAATCCAGATTGGCAGCAAGAAGAAATGGGCGAAATTCTCATAATGAAGAAAGTCATGTCCTTACTGCACATGCTTCCAGATTCTAGAACCAAAGAAGAAGAAGGACCTCTCTCACATTCAATGTTATAGGTGTGACAAGTATGGTCACTATGCTCGAGATTGCATATCAAAGCCAAAGCAGCATGCTTCTACTGCAGATGTTGATGATGTGTCACCTCAAAAGGAATCTAGAGACGACTTAGAGGGATTTCTATTCATCTCCGCTCTTTCAAGCAATGTTCCAACTGACAGTGACAATTGGTTGATAGATAGTGGTGCTTCACATCACATTACAGGATACACAGAGCATCTTATAAACTTAGTAGAGAAAGAGACTAACTTGCAAGTGATAATTGGAGATGATACTTGTTATTCCGTAAAGGGAGTTGGGGCCACTTCTTTCCAGCTAGATTCAGGTATCCCTCTTCATTTGAGTGATGTCTTGTTTGTACCGGGGATCAAAAGAAATCTTGTCTCCATTTCAGCCTTGGAGGACAAAGGGTACAAGATTGCCTTTTATGAGGGGAAAGTTCTTGCTTGGCCTAAGAACTCTAGTATAAAATCAGCTCGTGTGATTGGTGTTCGTCAGGAGAGCCTATATAGACTATCAATTCGACTAGTTCAGGCATTATTGCACGACTCTATCAGTTTGAGTGAGCTATGGCATAGGAGACTTGCTTACTTACACTTTAGAGCCCTTCCATCCATGGAGAAGATGGTTACTGGTCTTCCTAAGCTTGGTTTGGAGCACGATGGCATTTGCAGAGGATGTGCACTTGGTAAGAACATCAAGAGTCCCTTCCATAGTAGTGACAGTAGATCAAAGGAAATTTTAGATCTTGTTCATTTTTGATTTATGTGGACCAATGTTTGTGGCATCCTTGAGTGGATTTTGGTACTATGTGATTTTCGTTGATGATTATTCTCGAAAGACTTGGATTTACTTCTTGAAATCTAAGGAGTCTGAGGAAGTCCTTGATAGATTCAAAGAATTCAAGGCTCAATTTGAAAACATGTATGGGAAAAGGATTAAGGTTCTAAGATCAGACAATGAAGGAGAATACACTTCTGGAGGTTTTCGTAATTTCTGCATTAAGGCAGGGATCAAGAGGGAGTTATGTGTTCCGTACAACCCTCAGCAAAATGGAGTAGCCGAAAGAAAGAACAAATCCATTGTAGAGGCAACCAAGGCTATGATTCATGATCAGGATTTATAGACTTTCCTATGGGCAGAAGCTTCAATCGCCATGTATATTCAGAACAAAAGCCCTCATCGAATATTGGGAAACATGACTCCTGAGGAGGCCTTTATAGGTGTGAAACCCGAGGTTAGTCATTTAAGAATTTTTGGTTGTCCTGTGTACATTCATGTGCCCAAGGATAAAAGATCAAAGCTCTACCTTCAGGCAAGAAGGGTATATTTGTGGGATGTAGTGAGTCTTCAAAAGCCTACAAAGTTTATATTCCAGGGCAGAAACAGATTGAGATCAATAGGGACGTCTCCTTCGAAGAGGAAGTAGCCTTCAAAAGATCTAAATGATCTTACATGGAGATAGACAGTGAAGAGCAGGAGACTTCTCAGGATATGGACATATCTCTTGATCATACTCCTGACATTCAGAGAGAGTTCAACAAACTGATCGAGACTATTGATCCAGTTGATCCTATAGAACCAACTGATGGGCCTAGAGACATTGCCGTAGGTCGGAAGAGGCCTCTATGGGCTCGACAAACTATGCAAGAGGTAGAAAAGTATGCAGCTCCTCGAGGCATCTTTAGGGAAAGCAAGAGACCGTAGAAGTTTACAGGTTATGTGGCATTAATGAGTCACATCATTGATTTTGAGCCTCTCAGTTTTGAGGAGGCATCCAACTAGTAGGTATGGAGAGATGCAATGACAAAAGAGTATCAATCCATCATAAAAAACGATGTATGGGATGTTGTTCCAAGACCTGAAGGGAAATCAGTAGTGTCTTCCAAATGGATCTACAAAATTAAGCATGCAGCTGATGGTAGCATTGAGAAACACAAGGCGAGATTTGTGGCAAGAGGATTCTCTTAGAAGGAGGGAATAGATTATGAGGAGACTTTGGCTCTTGTTGCTCGATACACTTCTATCAGAACAATTATTGCTATTGCATCCGCTAAAGGCCGGAAGTTACATCAAATGGATGAGAAGATTGTAGTTCTTAATGGTGTGATTGACGAAGAGGTGTACATTGAGCAGCCAGATGGTTTTGTTATTCATGGGAAGGAGTCTCATGTATGCAGATTGAAGAAGGCCCTGTACGGTCTTAAACAAGCACCTCGTGCATGTTATGAAAGGATTGATAGATATTTGATGAGCTTGGGATTCTCCAAGAATGTTGCAGATTCCAACCTTTACTTCAAGATAGTTGATGGCGAGGCTTTGGTTTTGGTTCTTTATGTTGAGGATTTATTTCTCTCTGGAGTAGAGAAGCTCATTGTCAAATGCAAGAAAGAGTTAGTCTCTGAGTTTGAGATGAAAGATCTTGGTCTCATGCATTACTTCTTGGGAGTGGAAGTGTGGCAAAGACTTGGTGAGATTATTCTAAGTCAAGGAAAATACACTGTAGACATCTTGAGGAGATTCAGGATGATGGACTGCACGTCCATGTCTACACCTATGGAGACAAATTTGGAGTTGAGTGACTCAGCAGCTAATTCAGATTTGGTAGATCCACCACGTATAGACAATTGATTGGATCATTGATGTATCTAGTCAACACCAGACCAAACATTTGTTATGCAGTGAGTGCTCTCTGACTTGTGTGAGCCAAGACAAATACATCTAGTTGCAACAAAGCATATTCTGAGATACTTGCATGGCACTGTGGGATATGGTTTGAGATATACTTCCTGTGCAGATCTGAAGTTACAAGGTTATTCTGATTCTGATTGGGCCGGGAGTGTAACTGATAGGAAGAGAACCTCTGGATGTTGTTTCAGCTTGGGGTTTGCTATGATTTCTTGGTGTAGTAGGAAGCAGACATCTGTGGCTCTAAACACTACAGAAGCTGAATATATTGCAGCATGTGTGGCAACTTGTGAAGTAGTATGGCTTCGAAAGCTCCTTGCAGGATTGTTCGGTCAAACTTTGGAACCGACTGTGATTCATTGTGATAATCAAAGTTGTGTGAAGCTCTCAGTAAATCCTGTATTTCATGATATAACAAAGCATGTGGAGATCAAGTATCATTACATCAGAGACATGGTGCTGAGGAAAGCAATTCAACTCAAGTACATCTTCACTGATGATTAGACGACTGATATCCTCACCAAGCCTCTCCCCAGAGTGAAGTTTGCACATTTCCGAGACAAGCTTGGGGTGGTAGAGAATGTTGCCCTTGCCAAGAAGGAGACTCAGCATCAGTGAGCTTTACTATAATGCATATTTCTCTGAGACAAAGAAATATGAGGTGAAAGCCCTCATACATCTCTAAGACTGAGATGTGTTTCTTTCCACACATGGGAGTAGCCATTGTGGACGTCATGTTGAGAGGCTCCATGACGACATCACGTTGAGAGACTTCGTGATGAACCCTTGTACATCTTTGAAACCGAGATGTGTTTCTTTCCACACATGGGAGTAGCCATTGTGGACGTCATGTTGAGAGACTCCATGACGACCTCACGTTGAGAGACTCTGTGATGAACCCTTGTACATCTCTGAGACTGAGATGTGTTTTTCCACAAATGGGTGTAGCCATTGTGGACATCATGTTGAGAGACTACATGATGAACTCATGTACATCTCTGAGACCTAGATGTGGTTTTCCACAAATGGGTGTAGCCATTGTGGGCGTCATGTTGAAAGACTCCGTGATGAGGATATTTGGAAAATACCTCCCTAGCTAAGAGGGAGTGTTAGTGTTGTAGCCGCGGGAGCTATTTTCTCCTAATTATTTTTGTTCAAGGCAAGTTGACCTCTATCTTTTATAAATAAAACTTATATTTTCTAGGTTTGCCCTAGAAAGGTGGGTGCCTAGTTGAGTATACATAAAGGATAGAGTCTTCCCATTTTTTCATCAATTCAATTCACTCTCCAATTTGCATCTTCAACAGAAGTAGCAGTTCGCCATTTGTAGCAGCAGATTCAAATCTAAAAGAAGTGTTATCATTTGTGTTTTTCAAGATTTGCTTCAAGGAGAAGTGATTCCATTCATTGTGTTAGATTCGGCCTTGTGTAGGGCCTGAGTTGTATGCAGTTTCTGCACTTAATTCATCTGATATATAAAAAGATCTTGTTGCTGGGTTTTTCTCCCTCAAGTAGGAGGGTTTTCCCAGGGTAAACTTGCTGTGTTCATTGTTTTTTGTGTTGTATTTCTGCTTATTTGCATTTCTGATCTGAAACTAACATGGTATCGGAGCGGGTTTAAGCAAAGATCCAATCTGAATTTTTTTTTTTACAGTAAGCTTCCCTTTGTAGCTTGAAGAGTGGTTCTACTTTACATTCTATTGCACATCTGCTCCATTTTGTGTCACAATGAAAGGTACAAATTAAAATGCTAACATGGTGATACCCAATGAGCTCCAAGAAATGTTGTAAATTTTTTTAGGGGTTTTGAAATAGGCCATTTTTTATGTGGCTTTAATTTCTGCCAGATCTACTTTACCTCCCTAATGAGAGATGATGACCTAGATATTCCATTGACCAAAAAGTGAACTTGGATGTTTTCACTTTTTCACATAAAACTAATGATGCTCCAAATTTTATAGAACCGTTTTCATGTATTTCAAATGATCTTCCCAAGTTTCATTGTAAATCTGTTGTACCCAAACCAATTTTTTTGCTTCATTAAGGCATTTTGCTTTAATGGTCTAAACCTTGTAAAAATGATGTCAAAACGTAGTTTTTGGGCAAATCAAGTATGGACTTTGAGTCAATGTGATGTCAGGAAGATACTGGCAAAATTTTAAAAAAATGAAAATTAGGGTTTCTGGACTCTTGTTTTAAGGTCAAAAACCCTAAAAATTGAAACTTGTCAAAATTGGCTGAAAATTGTTTTGATTGGCTTATTTTGTTTCACGATCACAATGGTGAAGTCAGTTTCAGTTAAAAATCAGTTTAAACTTGGTGGGTAGTTTTCGTTTTTTCAAGTGAAAAGTTAGGATTTCTGAGGTCAACAATGGCAGATGGCCAGCTACCAGATGTTGAAATCTAAGCTTAAAACACTTTGGTGAAGTTTCTATGGTGAGATATGTCCGAATTGATGCTTCGTCTCAGAGGGATTTTCGTTGAGGTGAAAATGTTGAAATGTTTTCTAACTCTGGAGCAAAAGTGCACCTGTGAGCCAAGGGCGCCCTTGATTTCAGAGGTCCAGATCAACTTTCTAAGACTTGTCACTTCCAAGAGGACTTCTCTGGAATCCTGTTAGCTTCGTGATGAGCAAGCCAACCAGTCCAACATATATGTCTAGCACCTGAAACTGGAGATTGAATGTGAAATGAGGGAGATGAAAAATGACTTTACACTAGAGTGAAAAGCGCGCCTCTTAGCCAGGGGCGCCCATTTTTTTGAAGCACTAGATGAAGGTTTATGATCAAATGACACTTGGGATGTTTGTCTTAGACTTGATCTCGCTTTGCAACGCATCCATCAGCGGGTGAATCAAAGTTGCTGAGCTGCCAGTATCAGGAGTCAAACTTAGGGTTTTAGTCATGGTTAGAATTGTCCAGAAATGGCAAAAGCGTCCCTGGAGGCCAGGGGCGCCCAAGGTTTTGGAGCTTCACACTCAGTCTTTTTGATCATCTCATATACTCATCCTGTCCGTGCTAGTTCTAGCTTTCTGTTGCATACCTCAGCCGGGTCAAAGGACTTGTTAGTTGCCTATAGCGGGAGTTTAAGTGGTTTTTAGCCAGTTTGAAAAATGGTAGTTTGGGAAGAAAAGCGCCCCTGGAGGTTAGGGGCCCTGATGTTTTTAAGCTCTGAAATGGTGTTTTTATGAGAAGTGCTCTCCAGGAGCTCTTGTTTAGAATCCAGCCAGCTTTGCAATGAGCCTATCAGCTAGTTCTGAAGTTTTGCCGAATATCGGGAAACGTGAAGTGAAGTTAGGTCAATCACCTTGAAAATGATGAAAATGCATTGAAAATTCTTCCAAGTCTGAGGTCAAAAGTGCCCCCGAAGGCCAGGCGCACCCTGCATTTTGAGGCCTTAGATGAATGAATTAGGGTTTGCAGCCTCTAGGAGACTCTCGTCAGATTTGATCTTGCTCTTCAATGAAAGTGTCAGCCAGTCAATCCGACATGTCAGTCAATCAGAATCAGTGATCAAACGTGAGCTTCGGTGATGTTCTCAAATCCAAATTTTCAAGAAATTGGCTAAGTCTGGAAAGAGGCGCCTAAAGTCAAAGGTTGACTTTTTGAACTCGAGAGAAGTGGCCCTTTAAAGGTGGAAACAGTTAACTGAAAATAGATCTTCAGTTCAACTCTTTTCAAGTCGACTTCTTCATGGCCTATTTTAAGCTTGTAACTAGGCGAGTTGTTTTTGCATGCGCCTGTTAACTGAAGTGTTTGAGGTGGCGCTCTAATTAGGGCATATTCTTCATTCAGTTAATTGTTTTAAAGACCAATTATAAGCTAGGCATGTGTTTTGAAGGTCCAATCAGAGGACAAGCGCCATTTCCAAGATTGTGCATGCATTTATGACGCCTTTAATGATAAATTCTTATTTATTAAAGCTATGGTGTCCATTATTCTTCATTGTGAGTGAGATAAAACACGCCTTTCTTGAGCAAATAATGATTTGAAGGTGCTACAGTTGTCAAAATTCAGTTTTCTTCGTAGAGTCAGATCCAGAATGTTCAGAGGGAGGATATCACAGACTTCATTTTCTGTTTGCATGCAGGTTACATCGAATCTAATTCAAGCATAGGCAATTTCTACAGAAGCAAAAAAAAAACAAAAACTTCTATCTTCTGTCTTAATTTCTTCTATTCTCGTCTTAGGTATTCTTCGCATGTCAAAGAAAATGGCGAAATTTTCAAGAATAGATCATTTGGGTTCGCATATTTCAGCATCAACAACAATACCCATGTCTTAGAATTTTTCGTGAAAATTGCCCCGCTACCTCTATTCTAGAGCACTATGCTTTTTTCCGAAAATCTCTTTGGATGTGGGCCTCAAACACATTTTTTCCAGAATCCGTCGATCTGGGTTGTCTTAGAATTCAGTTCTACATAAAACCCATGTTCCAGATTTTCTTGGAAAAAATTGCCCCCAGTGCTCCTACAGCGCTTGCAGATCTCAACTGAAAATCTTTTGTATGTGGGCCTAAAACTCACTTTTTCGAAGTTTTGTCGATCTAGGTTGTCTTAGAAGTCAATTCTGCACAAAACCCATATCTCATAATTTTTCCAAAAAAAATTCACCTCAACTGGGTATTTTTAGCCTATCCTAGAGCTTTTTAAGCCTTTTCTGAAAGTTGTCCGAACATACCCAACTTTACAGTCAATAATCTAGTTTTTCAGAATGCTGTTCAACCCCATAGATTACAAGACCAAAACGGTCTTTATACATGATTTTTTGAAAACTATTGATACAGACTTGGGTCATGTATTTCCTTTCGTCAATCTGAACACATTGGAGGGTACTAGCAGCACCATCATCAAAAATCTTAAGCGTTCCAGTTTGCTTGAAGCGGCATCCATTCCCATCACTATCTTCGATCTCGAGTTTGTAATCACTTGCATTAAGCATTATGACTAGTCTACCAGACAAATCAGGTCAGCTGATGGGAGGGTTGTTTGTAGCCTCAAACCGAGGGACGTGGAGAAATGCTTTTCTATTTCTCCTCGCTCAGATAATTTTGCTGTATCCATTCTAGATTGCGAGAAGATATGGGAAGAGGACAGAGACAAATCACAAAAGAAAGTTGCTCAGCGATGGTTGAAAATTCAGAAGACCAACATACCGAAGAAAGTTGGGCTTGGTGAGTTCAAGGACGAGATTGCCATCTTAATAACTTTGCTTAACTGGGTATCAGGTTAGGAAGAAGCAAACATCTTCTGACCATGGATGTTCTATATCATCTCTCGGGTTATCGACAAGAAGGAAAACTTTGACTAGGCAATGTTTATTAGCGAGTGTCTTCACTAGCAGATTACAAAGTTCCTCAAGATTTACGAATTTCATACGGTGACTTTTTTGGTTTACTTGGTTGCATTTCAAGGCAACTTTAAACCTATGAAGACTAATGGAGCTCTTGGCGTTCAGCGCGTTCACGATTACTACTCACAGTTGGAGTTTTCGAAGGTTGAACAGGACTTTAAGGCGGTGAATGACTACTTTCTTATGAAGACAATCAGGGATCTAGATAACGAGATGCATATCAAAATTTCTCCAGAGGCGAAATCAGTGATGGAAAGTTGGGTGGATTGGTTCATAGAATTCCCTACTTTCACATATATCCGAGTGCATGGTTACATCGGAGAGCCTCTGATGCTACCAAGGTATCCATCCAACAGAGTCCTTTTTATGGAGTTCATGAGACAAGCACAGGACGTTCACTCTTTTCTTTGCAATCAACATAAACCGACATTCACCTTTCCGTTTGGATTGGGTATTTACAAGTGTAAGGCTGCTGTAGATTACAAGTTAATGACGAACGAGCTTGAGAAACTCCATCTCAAATATTTTCCTCAGAGATGTACTTATGATCCTTTGGGTCATTATTCAGCACGGTTGGAGCAAAGCAATTCACATAGGGCAGTGCTTGAGGACTTCTGGGTCAACTGCGAGGATGAGTTTGAGGTGCGCCGATGTCATTACTGCAGGCTTACTCTCCCACAGATTGCTGATTTCCTGTCAGAAGATGTGGAGGGTTTGTTTGATGATGATAGAGAGGTGCTTCTCAATTCATTCATTAAAGACCAAGTCACTCGCCAACTACTTCGCCAACCTGATTGGTATGTCAAGGAGAATACTTCAATCAAGGACTTGTCTAAATCAGTTATTAAGACGAGCATGTACTTCTTGGAGAACAAGAGGAAGCGAAGGGCAGTTCCAGTTCCAGAGCCGCTAGTAGGGATTTCTTCATTACCTTTCTACTTCTAGGTCGAGGCCTCAAGTTAAAACTATCTTGAAGCTGCCTGAAGGAGTCAAAGTTAGTGGAAACTCGAAGGGGAAAAGCATCACAAAGCGGAAGCAGGTTGAGAAAACGATTGAAGTCCCAGTGGAACCAGTGGTACAGGCTGAGGCCGGTTCATCTCCAGGTCCACCGTTTTCTCCACGATCGTCTCCTATTGACATTGATTCAGAGCTCGAGTCTCCAGTTCATGAGACTTTCATGCCAGTTGATCCGCCAGTAGTTAACACATTAGGAGCAGCTTCTCCTCGAGAGAATGGCGTTTATCATTCGTCTTGGCTCGAGAGGTCATTGAGAAGAGAAAGGCGTAGGCCATCATATCCGCTTGACTTGTTTGAGTTTGGCGATCCTTATCAGGATAGGTCGAGCAAGAGAGTCAAGAAACAGGTGAACATTGAGAAGACTCTTGAAGCGGAGATAGTCATTGAAGTTGCTACGCCTCCAGCAGGCAAGAACTTAGATGAGATTGAAGTTGGTGATTACCTTCGTCAAAGCAAATCTAGGCAGGAGTACTCGGCATTTGGACGTGAGCCTTTTCAAGGTCGTCACGAGCAATCTAGAGGAGCATGTCACGAAGGATGGGGAAGATAAGGCAGCCTTCAAGGCTGAGAACAGGCAACTCCGACAATATATCTTTGATCTACTTCATGGAAACGCAGGACATGCACCTTTACTCCCACAGCTTCGACAGGTAGCCACAGATCAACAAAGACTTGGTCACTTGGTCAATCGTGGGAAGCTTCTGGATAATTGGATTGAAGACCTCATTGTGGCAGGTCGACACCTCCTTACAGAGATTTATCAATTGAGGTTCGATGCACATGAACTTTGTCAGAAGATTTAACAGCTCGAGATATTCATAGCAGAACATAAGCCGAAAGACTTGATACTCATATCTCAGCTGGCGGTTGCTCATGATGCCATGGAAACAAAAGAAGATTAGAAGAAGGTTTTCGCTTGGAGAGAACAACATTTGTTCAAAGTGGAAATGTATGATAGGATCTCTGCAAAGATGGTTGTGCTTCAGGAGAAGGTTGTTACAGCTCTTAGACTTATCAGCGAGTTCATCACTCAGATCCCATGCCATTATCGGCATGAGGATGGTACATACGCTGAGTTAGAGGCAATTTAGGCTGAGTTCGAGAAACTGGTTCGTGATAACCTAGGTGGAGGGCCTGAGGCGTCCAAGTTGGATGACTTCTCAGTGTTGACTATTAGTTTCAGCAAGGTGACTTCAGAGATCAAAGATAGTCAGAGGGCGTTTAGTGATGGAGAAAAAGAGGTAGACAGGCAGTTCATTGTCGTGGATAGCGTCAAAGTGCCAGAGGATGATATGATCAACAATTTCCTGGACGAGGTGATAAACAGAGAAGGCTTGTAGAAGATAGCTAGTTAGGTCCTGCAGTTATTTACGAGGATGAGTCAGAAGTAACAGTTAATTCAACGTCATTTCTTGAGTTCTTATTGCTGATCTCATGCACGCTTATCTCATTCTTGGAGATATCTTCGCAAGAGGATAGACTTTCAGTTAGGACTAGTTGACTGATGGTAGTTTTTAGTTAACTCTTTTTCAATAAGGACGTGCATGTTGCACATGTCCATTTAGTCTTGTTTGTATCGGTTAACTGATGGTAGCTTTCCAGTTAACTGTATAGTTTCATTTATTTAGACTTAGAGAATAAATTCTTGCATGCTTGCAAGACTGTAGTTGACTCAAGGTGATTTTAGGATTCCCTAAACCTTTGATGTCTATAAATAAGAGCTTTCAGCTCATTTGTAATTAACTTTTGCATGTGATAGTAATATATGCTGAGCCCACCTTTCCTGTAATATTGCTGTTCTTGTATTTGTTCATGAGCTTTTACTATTATAATAAATAGCTGAGCCCACCTTGCGTGAATGTTATTATTATGGTGTTTGTTCAAATCTTAGTTAAATGGGGTTGCTAGTTTGATCGTTTATTGTATGCGTGTCTTGCCAATGCAATTTGCTGTCCTAGTTTGCTTACCTTGTGTTGTGTTAATAATTGTTCTTTCGATCTATGCCTTGAAAAGGGGTTCCTCCTCGGAAATTTAGTGAGAAGAATTATCGTCTATGTGTCGTTACCAATAAGCTTGTTGCATATCTATGCCTCATAAAGGGGTTCCTCCTCCTTGGAAATCGTGTTATAGAGTTTATCGTATAAATACATTCTTGCTCCTAATTCTTTATGCTCTGTTTTTCTTGAGGGAATAGGATAGATTAGAAGCATTTAGTTTTTAGTTGTAGTTATGATTTGCAAAACCAAAGAAAATCCTTAGTTGCAACATTCTCGGTTTCCTTAACCTTGTGCCTCTTCCAGCTGAGTCAAAAAGATAGGATTTAGAATACTTTGCTTTTTCACGCATATCAACAAAATAGGGAGCTTCCCCTCCTAATTTGAAGAGCAGTCATTACACACTGTGCATAGTTGTCCGTACCAACTCGCACTCCAGAGGTGCTAATTGTTACGCCAACAAAATCGTAATATCATCAAAGAAAATTAGAGTTCCATTGGAATGCATCCTTGAGGTCCAGGTAACGTTCTCAATGTTTCAGATGTCTTGGGGATTTGGTTACTTTCAGGGATGTCCCCTTTTTCAGGACTAGACAGCCTGCTCTATTTTGTGCATAAAAATAAAAAGGTAAATTTTTAAGGGAAAAATGTTGAAAAAACTCAAAAACCTGAAAGAGAATGATTGTCATTGCGAATGCAGCTTATTGTGTGTACTTTTTAAAATTTCAGCTGCTTATATTTTATTTAAGTTATTTTAATAGCTGCCCACCTGCTGTTCCAAAAGTTTGGGAAATGTTTTGCCATTCTTGAAATCTCATACCCATGACCCTGCTTTCCCTTGTCCCAGAAATTTGGAGAAACATTGAAGAAAATATACATGATTTCCTGAAGAAAAGGCCATTAGTTAGGCAAAAGTGCATAGTAAAAAATTGATAACAGCCTTTGTAGATATGAAAGACTGTTTGAGGCACATCATCATCCTTAACCTTGATTTGATGATAACCCATGAAAATACAGCTCTATGCAATTCATCTAATAAATTATTAATAATTGAAATAAGAAAATAACTTTGATAGTGATTTTGTTGAGTTCTAGATAATCAGGATTCAGGACACGTTTGCCAAGTGGGATCCTTTTTGTGAACCATGACTACAGGTGACGGGAAAGAACTTTGACTCTTAGAATGATGCTAACCTCCAGCATCATCTGAACTAGTTACTTGGTCTTATTCTTGCACATATGGATAACAATAGGGCATGATGTTAGTTGATTGACTTCTTGAAATGAGGTTGATATCATGATCATGTTCTGTCATTGGAAAAAGATCCTTTAGCACATTTTTAAACAATCTGGCATGCATATCAATGATAACCTTCAATTCTTGAGGCAGATCTTCATGGCAGGTTGTAGCTTTATAGGATAACAATAAGCTATGACTATGCAGTCTTTTTTTCAACAACTTTTCTATGCAATTGGAATTAATTATTTGTGAAGGCCCAGCTTACCCTTAAGATTATGGTCAATACCATTTACCATTTCCAAGCGGCTCTATATTGATAGTAAGTCAGTAGTTCCATATGGTCAGTTGAATCTTATGACACTTGTCTTCACCATTGATGATGTCTCCATCAGCAATTGTCAACTGTAAATTTGAAGCTAGATACTTGAAAGAATAGAACTGACTATCCATTTTTGAATGGTTAAATTTATGGGTGCCACCTGAGTCAGTGAGGACGATTACCTTTTGATGCTTAATCTATCTTGTGACCTTGAGGGTTTGCAAAACCGGTGGAGTTTGGCAAGAGATGACAACATTTGGATCCATAACTGTACCATGCATCATCACATCTTCTTGTAGGTGGTTCTCTTCTTTCTGCGGGTACTTGACAAGCAATAATTTCACTAGTTAATTCTTATCCTTTACTGCACTTGCTTTTCAAGTTAAAATATAACAGTTTTGCTCTTTTTTTATGATTTTGTGGTGGAGTTAGTCTTGTGGTTTGAAGATCGTATTGAGAAGCATGGTTCACTACCAGTTGCCTTGTTGGTAATGATTGTCGCAATCTGTCTGATCCAACAACTGAAAATATTCTAAATAATTATTGTGATCTTGAATACCTCTGTTGGTTCTCTGTAAGGTCAATTATTTAGCTTCCACTTCCTGAGCTGGTATGAAAGCCTCAATGAACTCTGGATTAAAGAGATGTTGAATGCTGCTCTTTAACCCAATGATGAACAGATCTTGCATGATGTACTTGAAGATGTCTCTCCTCCCCACTCTTAGCTTTTGAAATTTTCCACACAATTTCCTACCGTTTTTGTTTCCTAGAGCTTTGCTTGTTGGGTAAAGAAGGTAGCATATTTATCTATCCCAAATGCTATCATGTATCCACAAAGTTGTGCAATGTTGTAATTGATGATTTGTGCTCATTCATTCAAATATACCAAATGTATTGGTCATTCTCCATGTACAAGGCTGTCAAAAGGACCTGATTTGCATTTGGCGTGTGATAAGACTAAAACATTAGCTACATTTGACTGGACCAAGTGGAAGGCTCCTTGCCATCAAATTTGTGTATGCCAAGTTTGGGTGTTGGCCCTGCTGATCATCAGTGAAGTCCACCTTGATTCAATTTATCTGAGATGCTTCTTCCATAGCTTTACTTAAGATACTGCTACTTCTGGACTGGAAAAGAAGATCCACTAGGATTTTTAAGAATCAGATGGCATTTTCTGCATCAGTTTCTTCCTGTTGTAGATTAAGGATATGCACAACGGTAGCTATGGGGATGCAACAGTTTTCATTGAAATAGGCTTCACTTTTATTAGGAAACACATTTACGTCTAATTTCAAAAGATATTTTCTTAGTGTGAGAGAATAGACCATGGAATTCATCTCAAGATCATGAAATGTGTGAAAACACTAGCTTTTATTGAAATGTAAAACAAACTCATACAAATCAGCAAGTAATACTTCCTTCCACAATGAGAATAATCCTTTACATACCTTATTGTTGCTTGTTTCAGGAAAATTAAACATTATTATTTTTCTCATGGTAGTTCTGAATTTGTATAGAATTGTGGGCTACAACTTAACTTATATTCTACATGATTAGTATGTTTATTCTCAGTATGTCTGCAATTTTTATATTGCATTTGTAGAAAAGCCTTTGAATCCTTGCATGTTTATGATTCATTAATTTCAATTTCTTCCTATTATACTATAGCATTCATTTCCTTATCTCAAACTGAGATTTTCAACCATCTGGATAATTCCTATACACTCTTTGGAATTGATTGGAGGGGTTTTTAATCTCTCCTTTATGTTACATGCAGATATAAATTATGTAAAACTAATGGTAGAAAGACATGAATTATCATTTGATTATCCATATAATATTAAGCATCCTTCCAGAATATGTTCATGGTATCACATACTTGCATCTTTAAGTCCAGAACATACTTATTATATGTGGAAATGAGCTTAGCTTCTCATTCTTCCTGTTTCTGGGTTTGGGTTCAACAAAGAAAGATAAGACATCTACTGTTGTTACTATGGCTGCAGGGAGTGGAAATTTGCTTGTTATCTGGAGCTGACAATGTAAGGCCTTGGATCCAATCAAATTCATGTTAGTTTATTCATCTTGTTTCTGATGTTATTATCTTAGGAGGAGTTTATAACCAAACCAGTTTTTTGGACTGTAACCATATTTGTATACAGCTAGAAGAGGTAAAGTTTGCCGTTCGCCTCGTGGACCTTGACTTAAGCAAACAGGTCCCTGGATGTCTATTGAGACAACATCAGCAGATATTCTTACAGGTCAAATTCTTGTCAGCATGACTTGTGATTACTATGAATATGTGGAGACATTTTTTGGTGGTTGGGCATCTGTGTGAATGACTTAAGTAAAAATTAATTGTCTGCCTGTTTTGATGAGATGTCTAGAGATACTGTGGATGACAGGGTTGTTTTTCTGGCAAATATATCTGAACAAGAACATGATTTTGATAAATGAAAAATTAGTTGTTGGGATTAGAGTTCTAGCTTTCTCTGTATCTTGGAAACATGTAATAAGCTTTTGATGTATTATTAGTTTAGATGATATTAGCCTGTATAAATCATGGTACGAAGATACAAGCAAGTGTTGAATTGAAAAATTAATCTTAATTAATTTACGAGAATACCAGAAAGTAATTTACTTAGATTTTGATAACTGTCCAAATTTTTACAAGAACCATGCAGTGGAAGATTTATATGTTTAAGAGGTATTTTGATGGTGGTCAAAGGTAGCATGATGAGACAAAATTGAGGTAGGGAAAACAACATCATTGAAGAGCCTGCCAAGAGGAGGAGAGCAGGAGAACTACTCATCAACTTTACAAGATACAGGACTGAATTCACACATTGTTTAGAGGTGCCTTCAAAAAACAGATTGTCAAGCTAAGTACCACATGTAGAATCTGTGCTGGAAGAATTAAATGCTGAAACAAAAAAGCTTTCTGCATGTGCTGTAATCAGTTGATTTGAAGGAATATGGCCTTCAATTTTCTTGGTTTCACAATGGATACCTAGAAACAGGCAAATTATGAGGAGATTTGCCTTCTATTGGGGGATTTTTTTCTTTTGATTCTAAGAAAGGTCATATGTATTGAATTCTCAAAGAGAGTTGGTGGTTATTAAAAAATGTGAGGCTTTATGCTCATCCATGGACCACTGTTTTCAATACAAATGCTGAATGTCAGGGCATGATCCTGATATGGATCTAATTTTCAACCCACTATTGAAAATGTGGACTCTAGTTGCACTCATAAAGAGATTTGACACAATTGACGATTTCTTTTGCATAGGCAGGGCAACTAAGGACAATACTGAGGCATCTCACACCCATATATGTGTTAGCATAGACATCTCAAAGCCTATCCCATCTAAGATTAATTTGATTCCCTCAATGAATCCTTCTTTTAGGAGGTCATCTAAGAGTGCTTACTGATTTTCTGCCATGCTTGGTACAAAGTGAGGCACACACATATCAACTTCCCCAACTAATCATATAATAGAAGGAAGCTAGACTCAAAAGCCCTAGAATGGAGATCAAAGAGCACATGGAGTAGGGAAAGGCCATTTTGGAAGGGCATTGTATCAGTTTCTAAGACCAAAGGAGGATATGGTTGTGAGATCTGTGATCATGCTTGATCCCTTTTGCAAAAGGGCATTGATATCAAATAATGTGGATCACCACAGGGTAGAAAAGGATGTTAAGGGCTCAGAGGATGTGCTTGAGATTGGAGGTAGCTTTCTTACAATAGCAAGGTTATAAATTAGAATCCTCTGAGCAACAAGCATGGGAGGATAATGTGGCCCCATCAATAGAGCACCACATACTCTTTCTATGATCACAAGGAGAGGATAAAATTTGGGAATTAGCATATCAGTGATGTTCAATCAAGGGAAGTTCTCAGGGATATGCCACCAAATGCCTCTTTAACCCCAAGAAGAAACAAGTAATCAAATTCAATAAGGTGGTCTCAAAAACCAAAGAAAAAAGGAAGTCTTTGGAAGCCAAAAGAAGGGGTAGAAAACTAAAAAAGCACTTGTCTCCGGCCCATAGTTGCAGATTAAAGGCCTTGTGAAAATCCAAGGGGTGAAAATTGCCCCACAAACCAAATGAAGCATCTCCAATGGGATCTTAGGGGCTTGGAAGACTTTATCAAAATGAGGTTTCTCAAGGGACAACAATGAAATTTCAATCCAGATATCACCTTTGTAAAGAAAAGCAACCTGAATGATGCATAAGTTAAAGCCTTGATCCAAACTGTTATAGTGAGAGAATAAGGTGGTCTCAAAAACCAAAGAAAAAAGGAAGTCTTTGGAAGCCAAAAGAAGGGGTAGAAAACTAAAAAAGCACTTGTCTCTGGCCCATAGTTGCAGATTAAAGGCCTTGTGAAAATCCAAGGGGTGAAAATTGCCCCACAAACCAAATGAAGCATCTCCAATGGGATCTTAGGGGCTTGGAAGACTTTATCAAAATGAGGTTTCTCAAGGGACAACAATGAAATTTCAATCCAGATATCACCTTTGTAAAGAAAAGCAACCTGAATGATGCATAAGTTAAAGCCTTGATAGAACATTATTGGGGAAGGTGGAATTATTTTTTGGATGCAGCGATAGGAGAGTCTAGATTATTTATTACTATGTGAAACCCTAGGACTATTAAGGTAAGTCTCATGGCTGCATGTGAAATCTGGTTAACAATGTTGGTCCAAAGCTATAACGTAATTTGATAATTGTCAAGATCACTGTTTATGCCCACAACTCTTTAACTTTCAGGTGGAAATGCTTCCTTCAAATTAAAATAGTTCTAGAGCAGCTATGGGATTCTGAAGTAATATCTGGAGATAACTTTAATTTTGCGTTAGCATATGATGAGAATGTGTGGGTATAAATAGAGAAACCTAATCTCAGAAAGGCTTCACAAATTTTGCAGATGTGTATGCTTTATGGGATATCAACCCTAAGGCTAGCAAATTTATTTACTGCAGTATTCATGAGGGATTTACTGCAATTTCAAGAACAACTGGCTGCTTTTTGGCATCACCATGCTGGTTGGATAATATCTGGTTGATCAAACTGGATATATTTAGAGTGTCAAGTTCAAATCATGTGCATATAATGCTAGTCCCTAAGTATGGTTCACTGTCCTTGGCATCCTCATTCAATTTTGAACTGATTCATGTGGTTTAAGAATTATTCTTTGCCTGATATAGTCAAGGAACAGTGGTTTAACCGTCTCAAGGCAATTGGCTCTATAAAGTATAAAATGAATGACAAATTCAAATCATAGTTTAAAAATTTGGACTCAGCAATTACTTGACTGTCCTAGAATTTTTAAAAACTTGGGACTCAACAAAAGCCTGGGAAAAAGCTTGGCAATAACTCGGCAAATTTATCTAACACGAAAAATTACATAAACTTCTAAAAATATGCTTTTAAAAACATGCATATTACTAAATTTATGGACCATGTTGCTGATTTCCTTCATATATAGATCAAAATTAGAGTTCAATACACTTATAGACCAAAAAATGAGTTAAGTGATAATGCACAAACACTTTTCTGAGTATTGTATGAAGACATCTTAATTTTGTAAATAGAAGATCCAGTGCAAAGGTGCTGTTAAGCAGAGAATGCAAGAAAATCCGTAGCTACACTCATCACAATATATGATTAAAGGTTCAACCATGGCAAGTCAAGTTCCCAAATCAATGAGCATGATAAGTTTAATTTACTAGGCTAGAATCTGAAGCTACCTTCATTCTTCATACTAGATTCACATACATGATCATGGGAAATGTAGGTTTAATCTTAAAACTCATTTTCATGTTTGTAGAATGGAGAGCATTATTTACAACATATTTGACATTAACTGCAGTGTTATTAACAATGATTCTTTTTAATCTAAGTTACCGGTTCGGGTTCAGGTTTGGGATCGAGGGTTCAGTCCGTGGGTTCAGTCAAATTTTTTTTTGGGGTTGGATTCATCCATACAAAAACATATAAAAATCAGAAATATATACATATTTACAATAGTAATTAAGTTCAAAATGCTACACATAGCATCATATATTGTATAATAAACAAAATCACCATAGAAATAAAAATATTAGAATGTCAATTAGTCAAACTTGAATGTCATGATATATATTATATATTAAAATTAACAATACTGCTGCATTTCTCCTTGTAGGTAAGCTTCAAGTAACATCAGTGAAGATTGTCAGATTGGATGATGATATTATAGATGAAGACTTGTAGGCAAATTTGGGAACTTGGACTTGGAGAGTACTTGGAAAATCAAATGAATTCAATGGGATTTTGGGGGCAATGTCCCCAAAGCGTTAAGGGGCAGTGCCCCTTGTGGGGGTTTGGGGGTAGCGTCGCCAGTGGGGTCGAGGGGCAACACAAACCTTCATGGCGTACATCATTTTGCATTCACAATAAGACCCAAATGAAGAACTTCAAAGCCACACAAACCTTCATGACGCACATTTGGGCGGCGAATGGCACTTTTTAGAATTAAAAAATGTCAAAAAAAGAAGGTGAAATTGGCTTGTTTTATGCGGAATTCACCCAAATTCCCCTTGGGATCGCTTGGGTTCATTTGGGACAGACCCACAGACTGTGGATGGGACCCTGCCTAAACCCGTAGGGGACCGGATCCGGACCCCGAACTTGGGCCGGATTGGATCGAGACTCAAGCTGTCTAGAGGTTGGATTGGTAACATAGTTTTTAATAGGTGCATATTGTCATACCCGCATTGTTTTTCCATTTTCCTTATTTAAACATGAAAATAAAAGATTAAATCAATAAAATAAATAAATTGATAAAAACATACCCCTATGCATGTAGGAGCTGAAAATCAGCTCACATACCCCAAGATCACTTGCAAGACAAAAGATAACCTTCCACAAGAGAGTATGGGAAGATAATAGGTTGCTTGATATTATATGATACAAATGTACAAGACCCTTGCCTATATATGCAAGGTGAGATTGGATTAGACAAGATCATGACATGTGTCTTAATACTATAAATGAGACAACTCACATAACAAATATTAAATGACCTAGGACACAAGAAGTAACTAGTGGACTAGATAGGTAAAACACCATATTCACACCAACAACCCCCCTTAAGTGCAACTTAGGGAGGAACAAACCAATGTAAATGATGTAAGAATGCAAGGATGGGTCTCGGCTATAAGGCCATGTTAGGTACCCATTTACAAATGATCTCTCACAAACGAAGAAAAGGAGAAAAAACCACATGGGAAAAATCCCTCTCCAAAAGAGAGAATGCATGAAAACTATCATGTACAAGCTATGTTACCCCAAGTTTTCGGGACATGGACATCAAGGGATAGGGGGACACGTTTCAAAGTCCTTGATGTTTTGGGCTATTTTTTGAGGATGCTAGGTGTTGAGATAAGGTAGCATCGGTCAAATATAAATGATGATTGAATATATTCAACATCATCATTTATATATATATCGAAATCTGCTGCATCCCAAGTATATTATCGATCTGCAATTAGAGGCTATCACTTGCATATTATTGGCTTTAACATGTTCTTCATGGAATCTTGATCAAGCATCATTTATCGAGGATCACTTCCAGATTAGATGTTATTATTTATTTGTTCAAAATAACTTCAGATCAAACTTAGTAAGCATGTGCGTTTACTAAGTAACTAAACCCGATTGTTATTCGGGTGGTTAGTTAGACGACATGGCACTAATCATGGGACACGTCCCATGAGTGGACGTTCATGGGATGTATCTCCCATAAGATATTTAACATAGATCCGTTTCTCAATTGAAGACATAGAAATTAATATATGTTGTACACTTGAGGATCGAATATTAGCAAGATAAATTCTTACTTAGAAATTTCATGATACATACAACCAAGATTTGATTTGACATCAACTACATAATTCAAAGTTCATTATTCTGTTTATAATCTAAATAGATTTGATCATATTTAACTTGGTATCAGAGCTAGGTTTCAGGGAGATTGATTAGATTTATTTTAGCAGTCAAATCAATTTGAGCCTGTCTCAGGAATTTTGGGAAACCAATCTTGGAGAAAGTCCGTTGATAATCTTCAGGCTTGAATTTATGTAAAAGAATCAAAGGCTATCTGGAGAAAGTCTTTAGCATTGTCGAACTCACTCCAGTAATATCTTTACTCGCTCCTGCACCTGGGCAATAGTCGAATGTTGAGCATCACTTCCTCTGTACAATAGAAGTGTTGTAAGAGTTCTGTGCTTTGGCATCTCAATGAACAATCGCGGCTTTAGAGTCATTGTATTTGGATCGTGGACCAAAGATCTGGCATTTAAAAGACAACCAAAACTCTTGATTGAAATTCCTTGAGTTAGTCATCATCACCTGAGAATACGTGGGCTCGTGGCCACAATGCAGCACTGGCATCTCGAGTGCCCTATCGTTAGCATGCATTCTCGAGCTTCTTTCAACACACGGAGTTGGGAAGGGAATCAAATTTCCTTGTATTGTGTTCACATTGAAGGCCGTTTTGCTGCGCGTACTTCCTTCTTCGTCGGGCATTGATTTCGTGGGGACTCCTGAAAGAGGTTTCTCTTTCCTATGCCTTATTTTGCGTCTCTAGTCATGTGATCTCATGTGTATACCGGACAGGATCCTTGTAATGGGTAAAGCTCACCGGGTTTCAATGGTTGTGTTGGGAAGGTCTCTTTGCGAAAGTCGAGCCATTACCAGTAGCAACGCATCCTTGGCATGCACCGACTCTCTTCTCAATTTTGGAGGTAGGGGAAGGAGGCGCCACTGTAAAGGGCACCGAATTCTGATTATCAACCGGGCGCATCGGCTCCATATTGCGCCTACCATCACCTTCTAATCTTAGGCTTGCTACCATTGGAAACCGTATCGGCCATTAAAGAAGGCTTTTTGTTTACTGTGAGCCTGTGAATATGTCTTGGGCTTCATCTGTTGATTACATCTATTGGAATTTTGTGTTTGGCATAACCGGTATTTGGTATAGTCCAAAATTCATCCTTAAATTATTTGCTTCGGTGTTGATTGTGTGTATAAGAAGCCATTAATACATGGAAGGGAGAGTTAAGGAAGATCTGATTAAATTCAATATATCAGATTACTTTAAAACCATATTCTCTCTTGAAATTGGAAACACATTTCATTCTTCATAATGTCTACTGGCGTAGCACTCAAGAGGAGACGACTGTATTAGAGGCGGATAGGTGGAAAAGATCTAGCATCTAGGGCATGAACATTCGCATCTATATTCGGATCTGAGTATAGCGACTATCACTTGGCGTGACTCCAGATTTGCTCATGGCTGCGTAGCCTCCGGCTCTCGCCACTCACCAATCGGAATCTTATCGGGATTACATTCAAATGGCATTTACATCCGATCACCGGAGCGACTTGAGGACGATTTTTTTTTTCTCGCTCTGCCAGAAGGGGAAGACATTGATCATTGTTAGCATAATATTTAAAGTGATCGGCCATAGCATTCAAATCCTGAGCAGGAATCATATGCTATCTAATAGAACTGAGAAGGCAAACAACTCCATGTGGTTGACGAAAGTTGAAGACTCGATATTGGGTTGATTGGTAGAGGTTTGAGACTACGTTGGTGTCAATGAAGTCATACTTCCCTACAACGACATCAACGAATATGGTGAGGGATGCCGCTTATGGGCCTGATAATGCTCCTGTCCCCTGTATCTGCCTACGTGGAGTGTACATAGTCAAAAAGGAAGTCTTGGCAAGCAAGCATATGAGTATTTATACTGCTTAGCGGAGGAAAACATTCGTTTACTGAGTTTGTTTGCACCGGCGGATGTATTTCTTTGACATAGTCTACATCTGTTGCTCATGGCTATATTCCGAATATACACATTAAGGAGCAGCGATATTATTTGGGGTATCAGCAAATGAACTGAATTGCTTGATAGAAGGCATATCTCTATGAACCGCATATGTTTCAATATTAGATGGCATACTCCACAATTCATGATTGAGAGACTAAATAGTGAAACCAGGCAGTTATTGACCAAGGCGTCATTTGCAATATACACATAAGTATTTCATTCGAAGTGTATGATCACTGCTTGGATTGTTTGAGGGTTACTTCTGGTGATACATATTATATTGGTGCTTCTAGTCATATCTTATGAAACGGAAGTTTGTTGTTCCTATTCTGGACGTATCTAGAGGTCTTGTGTCCACATATTTGCTGCATGAAGACGGTTTTTAAGCTGCAAACAACTTTGAATTATTCTGTTGCAGCAGATCTGGATCTTTAAGTGCAAAGATCAAGAAAGAACAATTGGTGGATTGTGAAGAAGATTAGACAACAAAAAGATAAGTATTTCATACCTAAATAATGCTCATGAATTTTTATGTAGTCATTAATTCATGATATAACATTGGATAAGTGAATCTTGTATGCTTCTAGCATTTGTATTTCTCTTCTGAATAGTTGAGTCATATGAACTATTAAGGAATCTCTTCTTAATGTGCATTAGGATGGACCAAGAGATTGCTTTCAAAGGAAGAAGAGAATGGAGACACTGCTTGCAGCCATGAGACTAAATGAATGGCTGAAGACATCTCTTCAAAGAGGAAGAATTAACCTTCAGAGGGAGTTCTATGATTCATTGAGAATAAGTAAGGGTTGCAGTGTTGATGCTAAATCCTTGAAGTACCTCTTTAGTAGTTGAGATCAGAATTGCTCAAGTCAGTCAACTTGGATTTAACATTGGTAGCTCCGCAAACCTATTCATAATAGAGTGATCTGGGATGACGTTGAAGAGGACAGCCTTGAATCTCTAGAGAGGTGTGTGTTGGAAACCATTTCTCTAAAGCAAGTGTTGTAGGCAATCTTGGACGATGAGGTCAGGAGGTTGATGCAAGTGCTTGAAGATTCAGAGGGAGCCTACTATACCTAAAGAAGATGATCGAAAGAGTACCTCCGGATGTTGTTTCAGGTTGAGGTCTGTGATGATAGCCTGGTGTAGCAGGAAGCAATCTTCTGTGGCAGTGAGTACAACAGAAGCCGAATATATTGCAGCCTCTATGGGAGCAAGAGAAGCAGTATGGCTCTGGAAATTGCTTGTGGGATTATTTGGTGAGCCCCTGAATCCTACTATTATCCACTGTGACAATCAGAGTTGTATTAAGCTTTCAGTGAATCTAGTATTCCATGATTGATCAAAGCATATAGAGATTCCTTACATCTATGTGAGAGACATGGTAGAAAGGAATGTGATCCAGTTGGAGTATATTAGTACAAGTGATCAAACAACAAACATTTTCACCAAAACTCTCTCTAGAGTTAAAGTTGAACACTTCAGGAAGAAACTTGGTATGGTTGAAATGTAATTTATTGATGAGATTGAGATTCAAATTGTTTATTTTGTACTAATATATTTAAAAGATGTTTAATGTGTAAACTCTTTTGTCATGTGTGTGACTCCATGACTTTATGCCCCCCCTCCCCCCTCCCATTATTGAAAGGTGACGATCTTTCTGATAATGAACACTTGTATTTGACATTGTAAGGTGACGACTTTACAATGATTAGTTTCACTATCATGATGGATATCATGTGACTTGATATTCGTGGATATGTCATGATAGTATCTCTTGGACATTTTGATAGATATCATAAGACTTGATATCAGTTGAAGATCATTGTGATCCTTATGAGATAATCATGGTGGATAAATGTATCCTTGGATATGCCATGATTTATTATGGTAGACATCATGAGACTTGATGTCAGTGCACATACCATAATGAAGATGTGTTATGAAGAATGTCATGTGACTTGACACTCTTAGAAGCATACCATATCTTCTGATATCACGAGTAAGGTGATATCACTATTACAATGATTAGTTTCACTATCATGATGGATATCATGTGACTTGATATCCGTGGATATGTCATGATAGTATCTCTTGGACATTTTGATAGATATCATGAGACTTGATATCAGTTGAAGATCATTATGATCCTTATGAGATAATCATGGTGGATAAATGTATCCTTGGATATGCCATGATTTATTATGGTAGACATCATGAGACTTGATGTCAGTGCACATACCATAATGAAGATGTGTTATGAAGAATGTTATGTGATTTAACACTCTTGGAAGCATACCATATCTCCTGACATCACGAGTAAGGTGATATCACTATATACTTGGTCAAAGTTATCTTCCCTAGCTAAGAGGGAGTGTTGAGATAAGCTAGCATCTGTCAGATATAAATGATGATTGAATATATTCAACATCATCATTTATATATATATCGAAATCTGCTGCATCCCAAGTATATTATCGATCTGCAATTAGAGGCTATCACTTGCAGATTATTGGCTTTAACATGTTCTTCATGGAATCCCGATCAAGCATCATTTATCGGCGATCACTTCCAGATTAGATGTTATTATTTATTTGTGCAAACTAAGTTCGGATCGAACTTAGTAAGCATGTGCATTTACTAAGTAACTAAACCCAATTGTTATTCGGGTGGTTAGTTAGACGACATGGCACTAATCATGGGACGTATCTCCCATTAGATATTTAACATAGATCCGTTTCTCAATTGAAGACATATAAATTAATATATGTTGTACACTTGAGGATCAAATATCAGCAAGATAAATTATGACTTAGAAATTTCATGATACATACAACCAAGATTTGATTTGACATCAACTACAGAATTCAAAGTTCATTATTCTGTTTATAATCTAAATAGATTTGATCATATTTAACTTGGTATCAAAGCTAGGTTTCAGGGAGATTGATCAGATTTTTTTTAACAGTCAAATCAATCAGAGCCTATCTCAGGAATTTCGGGAAACCAATCTTGGAGAAAGTCCGTTGATAATCTTCAGGCTTGAATTTATGTAAAAGAATTGAAGGCTATCTGGAGAAAGTCGTTAGCATTGTCGAACTCACTCTAGTAATATGTTTACTCGCTCCTGCACCTGGGCAATTGTCGAATGTTGAGCATCACTTCCAATTGGGTTGAGGGGCAGCACCCCTCGTGGGGGTTTGTGGGCAATGCCCCCAACGGGGTCGAGGGGCAGCACTCCTGGCACGCTCCTTGTTGCGGTACAAGGCGAGGTAAAGGGGTAGAGGCCCCACCATCAAGAACAAATTAAGGCCTTTGGAACCACACAAACCTTCATGATGCACACTATTTTCATAATTTTAATATTTTAAAAACAGTGGGTTTTAAAAAAAACTATTTTTTCATGGGGACGGTTGGCCATCCCCTTTGATTTTTTGGAACGTCCTCAAGCTTTCGAGACATTCCCTACATTCTTCCACAATTTGGGGATAGCTTGGGGACGTCCCCTAGGCATCTCCACGTCCTCAAAATGTCCTGAAAACAGGGACACCCCAAAAAATGTTGGGGATGCGTCCTCGGGTTTCCCTATGTACAAGTGATGAAAGGAGGATTCATCAATACCCCCCCCTCCCTTGTAACATACCCAAAGTTTACTCAACAGTTTTCACCCAAGTTTTAGCTGAAAAAGTGAATAACCCAAGTTTCCAAAAATAGGGAAATGAAACTTTTCCTTTTCAATAACATAATTGCACATTGCATAAATAATTTCCACGTCATTGCATAAATGAAATAACATTACATAATTCCGAGTAGATGAAACTCATCTTTTCAAATACAGATTACAATTGATCCATGATCATTTTCATATGGAAATTCATAACTTACAAAGAGTTCAATGGTCAAGGTGTCCTCATTTAGATCACGCTTTTTCTGTTCCACAAGCCTTGGTTGCCGAATGCAAGAGGGAGAGCATAACCCAAGCGCTTTTCCTCCGACCACGGACTTAAGCAGTCCCCCACACATCTTCCTAACTGGAAAATGGCCCTACCCTTCAAGGAAGAGTTTGGTATGGAAACCTCTAATAATGCACATTTGAGTATCTGATGTTGTGTCCTACATAACTAGTACGATTGTACAACGATGGATACCCTCCAACTATGCATGACTTTACTGACTAGCTATGCAAACCTAGATCACAGTGAACCAAAAAAGTGTAAGCAATGACTTTTACACCTACTTTGGCCAGCGTTTTCATATATATAATAAATCAACTTTCTATGAAGCGGTGCTGTATATTCACACACCCTTACTCGACTTGGAAAATTTACAGACTTGTGGTAAACTCTTCTCTTGGTTTGCCTCCAAGGTTAACAATCATAAACAAGATTTCATTCCAAAGTGATGACACACTTATATTGATTTAATAGTCCAAATACGTTTGACACATTCCCTTGAAATCCCTGTTACATATTTGTAACAATCTGGGACTGGCAACTGCCTCTTATTCAAGTCCTTAGTTTTAATCATGGAAGTAAATACTCTCTTACTTAATACACAATTAGTTAATACTGATGACTCAATGTCATCTAGACACACCTGGTCTCAATCTAAAGCCCTAACAACATGTGGATATGTATAATAATATAGTAATAAACTTGAATTGAAGATTACCTCTAGGATGACCTAACAGATCTGGTTATTCATGACATTAAATATCATATAAAATCTTATGTTCATAGTAATGTCGAATAATAAGTCAACATAATAAGCTGTTTAACTTCTAATAATTCAACTAAGAACATTTTGACTAATCTCCAATTTCCTCATGGTTCCTTCCAAGTTATCATTTGCATCATTTATATAAAATTCCTACGTTTGTATGTTCATAAACAATCATATATCTTTTCCTTCAATATGACACATATAATCACATGTTAAAATGTATGACAAGTTTTATCCAATTTGGAGAACATTTTTTACTTGAGAAAAGTCTGTGCTTCTGCACTTTAAAATCTCCCCGCTTATGGCTTTGGTTGGCCAAGACCTAAAGTTAGAAACACTGTAATAACCACCCTTGATTTTTTGTTTGTTTGTTTATTGAGTATGATGTAGATTGGAGATTCATTTGATTTCAAGGTTCCATTCAACATGTGTGGCATTTATAGAAATAACATTGCATTGAAAGGAAATGACATGGACTTGCAACATATCATATTGAGCCATTACAAATCATCTTAGAATATAATAATAATTGAAATCAGACCTAAAAAAATACATATTAAACATGATTACAGTTATATAAGGTCCCTTCCATAGTCATACATTGAGCAGCAAATGCATACAGCTCCTCATGGATACATCTTAGGGCAACTTGCATTTGAATTTGAATGTTTTTCCCTCCCATTTCACTTTATGAAATGACATGAAACTACCCCAAGAGGGGCGTCCAACTTTATGCCTCCAAAATTTCATTTTTGATTTTTGATTTAAAATTGACATTAAGCCCAAACTAGTCATCCCACCTTATAAAGCATAACATTAGCCTTAAAAATGATAAATAAACTCCCTTTTAGGTACCACACAAGATAAAACATTGGCCTAAAAACAACTTTGCTCTACTAGGCCAAGGGGGTCTTTAATAACTTAGTAAGTCATAAAATCCCCTTTTGAAAAGTTAAGAGAGTAATCTGCCAAAACATTAGAACTCACCAAACTGCAACTGCCAAGCACTGCCCAAACCAAAAACACTGCATTGCACTGCTGCCAAGACTAATTTCCCAAAATAACACTTATTAAAAATAGCATATTGATAAAAATAGTAAGTGTTTTTTAGTAAGTGTGTCCAAACACCAAATTGGCCCAAAATGAGATACCCTGAAACTTACTAAAAATAGCAAGTGCTAAAAATAGTCATTGCTAAAAATAGCAATTTTGCCCACCAATGATTAGAGAAAACCCAAAAAAACTTAGAAAGATCTCTAGTGACATCAGTATACTCCTCTAAATATGTAGACATAGATCTTGAAAGATAACACCAACTGCCAAATGAGGAAACCCTAAAAAAGGGGATATTACAAAGATTCTCCAAATAGAGACAAATGAATGCTTTGGGTCTGGTGTAGCAGTCTGGCAGAGATGCGACGATGGTAGTAAAGACAAAGGCCTCACTAAAGTTGCCCAACAAATCATATTAGCACCTCCATGTAATACCGTAATTCTCAATGAATTAAACCCATTGTTGGCAATCATCAACATATGCAAATTTGAAATATAATGCGCACTAGATAGGAATTAGCAATTACAATATAGATTGCTAGCGACTCAGAATAGCTGCGAACACACCCAATAATAACCATGGCTGTCTTATGCGGCGACATAATCACCAGATTAGACAAAGTGAATAGTTTAAAACTCTGTAGTATATCGATCCATATAAACTTTCCAATCCGTGCAATAAGTAGATTAGACAATTGGCCTCATGTATAACTTTCTGAACACATATGAAGAATCCTTATCAGTAATCAATAATATGCAGTAAGATATACTATCTCCTGCAAATTCGTCTCTGAAGGAGACCCACGAATTTGAAGAACATTGCACACAATGAAAGACTCGTTTGATCTCTTCCCAAATAACTTGCTAGGGTGTAATTGTTTCACCACCGAAACCGATCTTCAAGAGGATTTCCGTCCTCCCAAAGACTGAGATGAACCAAGTTCAATCTCCCTTTATACTTTTCCAGCCAAACACTCTAGAAGCTTCTATTTAAAAAATCACTTTTGTAATTTAAACTCCCTTTTAGCTCCGAAAATGACCTTTTTATTAAAATAATGATATTTTGACACGCAAGGTCCCTGATTAATACATCCAAGATTTAAAACATTTCATCCCGGTCTCGACGAGCTATAACACTAAGGGCCTTTTTTAAATATTTTAATTAATATTTGACAATCTTAGTAATTTAATTAAAATAAAGCCATTATTATACTCAATTTGCAAAAACTGTCGAAATGCATCGGAATTGAAACTAACTACAGTGGAGTGATCTCGATGAAGAATAATGACAAATGAAGTCGACTGGGGACTTACTAGAAGTGGAAACTCCCTCCAAGAATATTGGAGCCTAAACCAAAAATCGGAAATAACATTCGAAAGCATCGTAGAATACCTCTATGCCATCTAAGCTCATTGGTAACCTCAAATTGTTCCTCTGATTAGGCATACACAAACCTAGAAAGACATCTCCAACAACAAAGCAAGAGAACCCTAAAATGGGGATATTACATGAATATCTTCTTGAACGAGAACAACCTCATAATTTGGCTCCTTATTACACTCATTATATTCTTGATCTTTTGTGTTAACACGCTCTAACACAAGATCACTAGCAATTGTTGGATTTTTGTAGTATACCTCTTCACTAGCGCACATGAAAACAATTGGATTTGAAGCTAAAACATTCTCAAAGAGAAGATATTCTTTGCCATCTAGTTATTATCCCTCATCAAGATTTTGAAGTGAAACTTCAACCTCTTGCATTAGACTCTCCATCTCCAAAGATGTTATCAATTGTGAAGCTTGAGCGCACTGAATTTCTTTAGACTGTCATGAGAAGGTTCAAACAATCCTGCGAATGAAGAGATGAAAGTACTTGATTTATCATCATCCCTTGTGCGAGTGATGTCCTCTTGCTTAGTTTTAAGAATTGGAGCACAACTTTTCTCTTTTGTTTGCTTGTGATGCCTCCTCTTCCTTAGAGAACATATGACATACTTTTATAATAATATGCTCATCTTCAATCGACTGTTCTTCATTTATCTTGAAGAATTCAAGCAAAGCTTGTGGAGTAGACAAAACCTTCAACTCTTTTCTAAAACCTAAGAATGTAAATGAGGAGAAAATCTCTTGAGAATAGTGTTGCTCTATTTGTGGTTACATCCATACCTTGTCCTCCTTTGCTTTCTTCTTACCTTTAACCTGCTCATTTTTGGCTTGTTGATTTTGTGAACACATAAAGGAATCCAACGTATGACTATGTAGATCATTTACTGCTTTATCAATAATAGGTTTGTATTGAATATATCCCATAATAGAGTTGCTATCAAGTTCATCTAGTAGATGTTGAGGGTCACTTAAAATCCCTTGATCTGCATTTGGAATTGCTAGTAGCTATGTTAAACTGTAAATTTTCAGACTTCTTACATCCTGCCTATCAGTCTTGTGAAATTCACAATAAGTATAAACTGGAGGAGGCGCTTCCAATGCTAGCCCTATTGATGGAGTAGGAAAATGAAGCCTTGGCTTAAAATTATTTCTTCTTGGAGTTGATTCATATTGTTGGATTGGAACACTTTGGGGCATCTGTCTTTTCTCAATTGTCACATTAGTAACCACTCTCTCTACAACAACAGATTTACTGAACTTTGACCAGCAACCTGATTTAATTGTACTTCATTTTTTAGCAGTGATCATATTATCTTCTAATTCAAAAGCATGTTCTTGAACCTTTGTCAATTTATTTGCTCAGCCCTTGATGAAGAATGCATTATTAGGCAATAGAGCATTGATAAAGCAACTTAGAATATAGTCTTGGGTGACAACTTGAAAGTTGTGCTGATTCTAGTGACTAGATGATTGAATCTTGCAATGAACCCTCTCATAGTTTCATTATCATCTTTCTTGACAAATGATATTTGATTAAATAAAGATATGATTGTACTTAGCTGGTTTGAAGTGCGCTAGAAGTTTCTCATGGTTTGATTCCAATTAGTGATTTAACCAATAGTAAGATATGGAACCAATCTATTACACTTCCATCCAAAGTCTCTACAAAGAAGTGAATGAAAATACCTTGATGAGCTACCCAATAAACCACATGACATTGAGGATGTTGAAAGATGCTCATCTAGATCTTGGTTGTCATCAATTGATGTAGGGCTGCCATGAATGGGTGATATCATATCATTGACTTCCTCATGATCAAAAGCTCCTATCTCATGAGAATGATGGGACATAATGCTGCTGTCCTCAAACAAATCAGTAATGACATCATGCCATTTTATAGTGTCTCCTTCATCATGTGTAGTCAAAACACTAGTGGCCTCTCCACTAAGTGAATGATCAACTTCGCCATCCACCTTTATCTCTTGATGTAGCTGCTCTAATGTAACTGGTTTGTCTTCAACCATCACGTGCTCTTCTTCAATCTTGAAGTCATCATGAAGTGTCATGTGCTCAACGTCTTCCTCTATGCAAATCTGATTTTTGCTCTCTTTAGGATGATCACTAGCTGCTGAAAACTCATTATAGAGACTTCTAGATATGTCACCTGTAGATATGCTGTCCTGATGTAAGTATAACCTCTTCCAAGAGGTCCATGAAGTGGATGAAGGGAAGGTCATTTCTGATCTCTTGTGGAAGTGCAAGGTATTCTTTGTAGGCAACCTCAATATCCTTTTTGGAAACCATTTCTCTACTAACTGAATTCTGATCTACAATTGTTCAACTAAAACCCAATCCAAATACCCAACAGGCTGGCAAGATTCTTAGCTTTGATACCACTATGATGTCCCTTGCTAAATTTGAAGCAAACTTGCTGATTTGAACCTTGGGAATTTTCTCAAACACTTGCCAAGCGAAATCTGTACTTGCTGATTGAAGTTCTTTTATGGTTTTTGATGTTTTGAGAGTGCACATGCATTCATAATTCTCTGACTAAGATGTGCAATTGATGACTGATATGTAATGAGTATGCAAACAACTATCAATGTATGACTCACCAATGCAATTATATGATTGGAAATATGTATCTACAGCCAAGGGACATTAAGCAAACACTTGGCAAGCAACCTAGATGACTGAATTCTCATTTAATAATTCAATTACAATAATGAGCATTATACCAAACACTTATCATGCAATCCTAGAATGTAAATAGTGGGTTACAGCACTTGGGCATTATGTCAAACAGTTGACATGCGTACTTCAACAAAACACAGTATGGAAATGATTGATTGTTGATATAAAATGACTGTCCACACAATCATATTACAATCTTGACTCTATGACTGGTTTTCCATTACAATTTGACTCATACATTTGCCACAATGGCTGCCATTAATTTTCAGACTTTTGTACTCAGAATTACAATGCATTCAAATGGAAAATATCAACTAGAACTTGGTTTTGAAGACTGGAATGAATGACATATGTGATGGCAGCAATCTCTGATTTTTATCAGAATTTATTATGACCTGTTTGTGTGGAATCGCCCCTCCTAGAGAAGCCGCCCTTGTCCTTGCCTGGCAAGCTTCACCAAAAATAAATGCAGCAATAATGAGCTTCCAAACTGATGTAGAAATGATTGGAAAGCCAAGAGAAATCTTTTGCTCAAATGCCCACAAAATTCTGATGTGTCAATGAGATGCAATGAATGAAAATGTGAAGTCCTCCATGGCTGGTCGACCCAACTGTAGCAGTCGGAAAGAAAATTGCAGACAATGTTTTAACCTCCAAAACTCTCCAAGATTGATGCCCTAGTCGCCCAAGATGAAGTGCTCAAAACCCATGAAGAAATGATGCAAGAATGAATCTATGCAAGACAAAATCTAAAGACACATATGCAGATTGAACCCTCCAAAATCTGAATATTAAATAACCAATCTCAGCAATACATCAGCTGCTGAAGTGAATTCCTCAATCGAATGCAACAATACATCAGCTGTTGCAAAGTTCAAACCCTTACTCAGAAAAAGTAGAATAATACATCAGCTATTGTACTCAAATAAATTCCACAATGAAGCACAAATGGAAAGACTGAAATATCTTCCCCAAACCCAGCTAGGATTGGTCTCTCACAATCGAAACTGGCACCTTAGAGTCGCTAAGCCCTCAAGCGATGAAAGCATTCAAGCTCTCTTTCTACCACACAGGTATGTAAGAAGTATACAATCCAAGTTTGCCTGAATGACTAGCAATGAGCTTCTTATATACTTTTTCTAACCCATCTCCAAGAAGCTTCTAGAAATATTATATTATTTTATTATTTAAGTGACTGTTTGATATATCATTTTATTATAGTCACTTTATTAAATTAATTATAATAAAGTTACCTTTGAGATATTATTTTATTAAGATAACTTTATTAAATAATTAATTTAATACTTGACTTTAATTTAATTAAAATAATCAATTAGTCATCCTTATGAAATATCAATATTTGGACAACTTAATTAATTAATTTAATTAAATTACCCTGCCTCCAAATCGGAGACATGCCACAAGCACACTAAACTCAATCAAGGAAATTTTTCCCTTCACACACGTAGCTAAAGATGCAGAACATCCAAATTTTGAACATCCTTCCTTCTAGCTGCCTCATTACCCTATTCGACAAGGTAATCATAATACTTAATTCATCCTTGAAATCATTTCATGACAACACCATTGGAAACCTTTTTGGTCTTTTGAGCTCAAGCAACCTTTTTTTCCCCACCTCTTTCTAACACTCTTCCAAATTATCATTCCACTCCTTTTCGCATTTGTCTAGGTCAACAATTCGAGTTTCCTCAGATGGTTGAAACCCTAGGGTAACTTTGAAGAAATCAGGGTCAAATTTATGCTCCACCTAATCATCATAATTACAAATTTCTCTTCTTTTTGGGTCATAGTAATGCACACTTGCCAAAACCAATTCTTGACATTGGATTGAAACTAGAAAAGAGGCAGCTTGCATTGACACACTATCCTTCAATCTTTTTGTGAATTTGCTGCCCTGATTTGTTCTATCACTAAGGTGTAAGTGAATCTCTGACAAAAAGTTATTTGTTCACTAATAGTGAATTTGGCTCCACAATATAATCCTGGAACACCATTTTTGAAATGAAAACCCTACTACCTTATCCTAACAAAAACTAAAATTGCAATGTAACATGCCCATTGTTCTACCCATTGTTCTTTTCCATGTTTTACTCACAAGTGAACAGTTTATGCTACTAACATTATGAGCAATAAATTTTTTCTTTTCATATGAATAACTAGATGCACATTTGAAATATAATTATTTCAAACTTTCCCATTGCATAACAGAGAATCATTTCAATAATTCAAGTAACGATTTCACATTACATAATTTCATGATAATATTTCCCATTTACAATTTCTCAATAAGAATAGAGATACATGTTTACATTCGTAGCTTCCATGAGCTCAATGATATAGATATACAAACAAAATACAATGATCTAGGTGTCCCCAATGTTGGTGCATATCTCCTAGATGTCCCCTGTAATGTCCCCAATTTCGTGAGCATCAAAGTTCTAAAGATTAGCCTAGCATTTGATCCTCGTAGGCTAGTGTGGTGGATTAGAGGGTCTAGTTTGGGCGTTATGGAGCTCTTCAGGTGGCAGTTAACGGTGTTTTCCTCCCAAATCCTTCATATGTTCTGAGGCATTGATATTCACAGGTTTCCGGTTCTGTTTTGAGGGACTTACTATTGATAGTAAGTCAATGGATGATTGAGAGAGGCAGTTGGATGGAATTGATAAATAATGAGTATTTATGGAGTTATGTTATTTTAATTATTAATAAAGTAATACTTTATTAATAATTAATTATAAAGTGCGTAGTATAATGTTATATTTTCACTTTATGCGAATGGGGCCACTTAATGACTTAAAAAGTCATTTAATAAAGTGCATCATAATGATATAATATAACTTTATGATTAAAGTGGTCATTAAATGACTTAAGTGAAATTATAAAAAGGTACTTTGGGCGCCCACTCGAAGGATATAATATTAAAAGCATTTAATGAAGTTTTTAGAGATTTAAAAGAGCCTCACGAGGAAATCGATCTATGTTGGAGAGAGTATAAAAGGCACCAAAGCTAATGAAAAAAATATCATTGGATCATTATATACTTGCGCATTTGGAGAGCTCTTCTCTTGGAGAAGGAAACTTAGGGTTTCTGCATATTTCGGCATTGGAGAGCATAGCTTCTTCATTGTATCAGCATTCTGAGGTTGTGAGATATCAGCTGAAGATTGCTTAGAGAGTGGCTTCATTTCAGAGGCTGCATATGTGCATATTGTAGGAGATTCTACCAAGTTATTGAAGGGTTAGCATTAGAAAATATGAATACAATTTTTGCTGATCCTCATTGAATATCTTTACCTGGGTGGGCCGTACTTTTGCTGGTTGCTGGGCCGTACAACACACTTAATTGCTGGCCGTACTATCTTGTGAGAGGGGCGTTTACTTTGAAGGCTGAATTGCCTTGTGTTAGGAGCTGCAGATTTACTTATTGGTAGCGGCTAGGGTTAGAGACATTGCTGGTGCATCTATTTTGTGGAGAAAAAAACATAATGGCTGCCAATTGACCTCAATGAGGGTTTGACAATTGCAGAATTCATTATCAGATGTAGCAAATAATCATGACCAGCTCTTTCGGGTATGAAGTCTATTAGTTTTTTTCAAGTAATTTTTTGGCTGCTGTATAGAATATTTGTAATGGCACGCAATTGTTAAATCTGATTGAAAAATAAATATCTTAAGTGGTTGTTACAGTAGATTGTCATTATCTTTATTTGCATATGTCTATACTTTCCCTAGCAATATATCATTAAAGGTCAAATAAGCAAAGACCTTGAAAACCCAAAATCATTAAACAAGGGCAGAAAATTTGTATTCTCAAGAATCCACCTGGAGAGGGTTCTTAAACCATCACTGGTGCATACATTCTAGGTGTTGTTAGAAATATTGTCATTGATGTCAAAGATTGAGATTGTTGTTGCTTGTGTTCATCATGGCACTGAGGATGAGGGATCAGCTGCTAGGGACATTCACAAGGATAAATTTAATATATCTATTGGAAGCTGATCACCTTTGGCAAAGATAACAAAGGCAACAACCATGAGATAAAGTTCATTGAAGTTACACATAGAACAAAGAGCAACGATGAGTGCCCAAAGTTGAAGATATAATAAACTATATAGAGAAAGCCACAAATATTTGGTAGCTGCTGTATGAGACCTTTAATGTATGAATCGCAGCATAGGATATAGAGGATTGATGTCTGTTGAAGTCAGATCTGTATTGAATGATTGAATTAATGTGTGACATCTCCATTGAATTCTGGAAAGTAAATCCTGACACAACCTCATAAAGGGAATCGGGCCAAACTTCATTACCGGCAGCATAGTTTAAATTATGACAAAATAGAGGGATGGCTAAAAGGAAAATCTGGGTGCCACCAACAATCATAAGGAAATAGAATTAAGGGAACCCGTGGTGGTTTCTTTCAGTGGCATAAATCATACTTGATGCATCTATCGCACACGGGCGACTCTTGGTACGTGATAGCCTTTGTGGACGCTTTGACCAACATCCGGTGTGAGCATAGAAGAAAAACAAAAGGATTATATTTTAAATGTTTTCTAAGTCCCAATATCGGGCATTCTAGCGGCACTAAACTTACACAGTTTAAAGCAGATTGTTGATATACAACGATGATGATGAAGTGAGTCACGATTTTATTAAGAAGAGATTCTCATTGAAAGGCAAGCAATTATATTAGATAAGAGCAGCGATCAAACAATATGAAGTGCAATGCTTAATTTAATAAGACAAAGTCTTATGGAAATGAGAACCAATTAATTACATGTGAAATAAAGTGCCTTACATATAAGACAAAATGTCTTATTTAAGATAAAAATTATGAAGTGATATGTATATATGAAGAAATGCAATTAAGAGAAAGGTGGGCGATTAAGTTCATTGTAATGTGGAGCGATTAGTACTTGAAATAATGCTGGGAATCTTATTAAAGAGGCAGTGATTAATATTTATTAGTAAAAGGCAGTAATTTGATTATGAGGAGGTGCAAGTTAATTAAAGGTTGTCTCCTCTACAAAAAGACATAGCCATTCGTTGAAAACATCTCCCTTGAGATGTATAAAGGATGAAAGAATATTAGATTTGAAGATTTGCAATTCATTGAATATTATCTTTTGATTGACAGAGGAAGTAAAATCAGAGTTGGAGCAGATAGCATGAAGAATATTTCAGACTCATTATGAAATATACATATGTAGCCCATGAGTGGAGAGTGGTGTGAAAAACATAGAAGAATATCATAGACACCAAACAAATGAAAAGCAAAATTTAAGAAGATTATTTGTAGTTTGTTAGTGAAAAGACATGACTGTTTAAATGGTTTTATCCAGTTCAAAGGGTTGCATCTATTCATAGAATCACTAAAGACATAAAGGCAAGTGGAGAAGTGTTGAGTGTGTGTGAGAATGAGAATGTGAAATAAAAGAGCAGAGTTAAAGGATTTGTGTGAATCTAAAAGGAGCATCATATATCACAAAGAAGAATGAGAGTGAATGATTGTGAGTATGCAAATTCTATAAGAAGAACATGAGAAGATAGGATTGCAGTTTTGATGTGTAGAGTCATTTGTGAAGATATATTTCAGAATTGTGAAAAAGATCATCATCTATTGCAGAGGTAAGACAAGAAGATAGATTGTACGTGTTGAGAAAATTTGTATGGAAAGAATATAAGAGACAAAATTTGTATGAAGAGAATATCAGAGGCAGATTTGTATAGTGAATTCATCATATGCTGATTTATGTGAATATCATTCAAGAAAGATAAGCTCAAGAGGAAGAGTGGTAATAAATGAAGAAGATTGTAATGTCCATCATCCGTTGAAGAAGCAACATTGTAGGTGGAACATTGTTCTTTAAGTTATTATTTTTGCTAAGTTGGTGCTTGGCAAGTGGGGGTTGAAGCCTCCAATAGGTTGGTGCCTACGAACGTCAGGGGTCGGTGCCTACTAAATTAGATTTTTGGGGTTGGTGCTTTTTGTAGGTTGATGTCTACTAAACTACAAATTGATGATTCAAGTAGGTTGGTGCCTACTATCATTGTAATTTCATATAAACATTAAAATACAATTGTTGGAGTCAATTTGTTTATATTGTTTCATATTGCATAGTTGATGTTGTGCTAGAAGTTAAAGTTGATAAAAGGAAAAAAGTTTGTTGCTGTACTAATTCATGCCCCCGCCCTCCCCCCTCCTCATTATATCTTTGTGCTCTTCAGGTGTCCCCAAACTGGCATTACATTGTCAAATCCTAGCCGCTAACTGTATGAGGGAGAGCATCACTCAAACACTTTTTCCGCCAACCATGGACTTACTACGGTCGCCCACACATCTACCTAACTGGTAAGATGGCCCTACCCTTTGACAAAGAGATTAGTTTTGTAACCCGATAATCCCGACCTTCGTGAGTATAGTGTTGTGTCCTACATATCTAGAACTACCATACATTGGCTACAACCTACATGTATGACTTCCCTGCCTAGAATGCAATCATGGATCATAGTGAACTGACAGTGTAAACAGTGGCTATTTATACTGCTTTGGCCAAAGAATTCAACACCCAGTACTTCGAGTGTGAGTCATCTGTCCACCAACCCTTTAGCTCGATTTGGTATTGACCATAAACATAACACACATTCAATCTAAGGTAATGACTTAACAGATTGTCCAACAAGGTTATTCTCTTTACCATGGATTACCCTACCCCCAAGAATAACCAAGTCTTTACAAACTGATTAACTAGGTTACACCCTTTCCCATGGATTTCTCTAACCCCAAGTATAACCTTGTTAGCCATACATGCATAAATACTAGTGACTAGCTAGGTTACCCCCTTTACCATGGATTACTGTAACCTGTAATGTCCCCTACCTGGTCCTGTCTTGGAACTTGCTTGTTTTAGGGGTAGGGTTGGCCAAATGGACACTCTAAGACGGGGTTCTCTTGGCTGATCACTTGCATCCACATAATGAGCAATATTCCACATATACACATGTTTATTAGCATTAATATCTTTGCATCCATATATATAAGATATTCATAAATGCAATCATGAAAACACATGAGGGGTGGTATGGATGGATCTGCCCAAAGCCATGGTCCCTAGTACAAAGGTGGTAACCTACAACTCTCCCTTCTTGGTGACTTGTAACTGCATTCTCTATCCATGTGGATAGATCCGCCTGAAGTCCTTGGCTAAGTTCAAGGGGTTGTAACCTACAACCTTCCACTCTAGGGGACTTGTAATTGCATTCTCCACCCATGACATCTCCTTGGAAAACACATGACCTACTGGGGGAAGCCAGTGGAGCTTATAAGTGGCCTAGGCCTACCACCCCTCCATGGCCGCAGCGGAATCTTAGGTGGGACCCCCACCCCTCCATGGCCCAACCCTTGCCTTAGGACTAGCGAAACCTTAAGTGGACTTGCCACCCCTCCATGGCACATCCCTGCCTTTGGTCCTAGGGGCGGAACCTTAAGTGGGGTTCTTAGGCACCACTTTTCTCAGGACATTCCTCCCTAGTAGGCTTACAAGCACAAAGAAGACAATCTTTTAGCAGTCAAATACATTTGCATTTATTACTGATTCTTTAATCAATATCAACATCATTATCATCATGATAATACTAAAGAAAGCATTACACTAATAATCATGTTAGCAATATCTATTTCTTATATTCAAAATATGCTAAATATTATTGCTAAGTGAGTACATCACCTGAGTTATTGTATCTCCCCACGTTTTCTGATTCCTTGGTCACCTCTTTCAACCTTATACTGGATTGATCATAGGATGAGGACAATTCATAAATATACATAATCTACTTATGTTTATATTAAAGAGTAGTTATTACTTATAAGGCTTAATAATTTCTGCAAGCACGATCATATATAATATATCTATATATCCTAAATAAACATATACATATTCCCATGCATATGGGTTATCCGTTTATGAGCATGCATAGATACGTCTATCTACGTATACTCATGCACACATATACTCACATGTATGACTTATCGTAGACATGTAAATATATACATATATTCATTCTATGTATATACTTCATGGATTAAAATATGAATATATGAGGAAGAACTTCACTCAACATAAAGACTCAGTCACATATCCACAAACAGGAACATTCAAAGACTTAAACCACATACCAATCCAAAAAATACTCAAACCCTGACAGAAGGTTACTTACCATTTCTTGAACTATCTTAATTCAACTAGACCAACTAGGAAGTGAGTGTGTGTATGCTCAATTAGGCTCATCAGGGTTACTAGACCAAGTTCTTCTCCTGAATGATACTCCCCCTCTCTTCTGGAGGTTCGAATTTGTTCTTGCATCTAGCTCAGTATATCACAACAATAGTTAGCTGATAATATTACATTCACATGCATCATATATTTTCATCTTCAGAATATTATAAAATATCAAATTGAATTAAACATTCATTCATCATATTTCCATCAAGATTCGTATACAAAACACAATCATATATTAAAACATTTCAACCCATCAAGGTAATAGTAAATAGGTAATAACACAGCGAGGTGTGACATATTCCCCCATTTGTGAATCATTGTCCCCGATGATTATTAAGCATCAAACATGAACACAACATAAAACATAACATCATAAAACATCATTGTTTTTCAGGAGTTTTCAAAATCTAACAAGACTTGAGGAAACTTTTGCTTCATCTCAACATAGTCCTTCCAAGTGGCAAAATATTCTACATTGTGATCCCACTGGACCTTGCATTGCAAAACCTCTCTGTTATGTAAGTGAAGCTTATGCATTCCGAGCACCTTGAGAGGCTTGATTGTTACCAGTCCTGGGTCTTGTACCTGTAAAGCATTCCAATCAATAACATGTTTATCCCCTGGCATGTACTTTTTAAGGTACGACACATGCAAGACATTGTGCATCCTAGCAAGAGCTGGCGATAAAGCAATTCTATACGCAACAGGTTTGACTTCCTTGAGAACCTCAAAAGGACCTACATAACGTGGAGCTAGTTTGTATGACTTTCCAAACTTATAGAACTCTTGTGAGGTTCAACTCTTAACAAAACCTTCTCCCCTACTGAGAAATGTCTGGGTACACTTGGAATGATAAGATTTGTTATACTCAAATTCAACCAAAGGTAAATAATCCTCCCACTTGTGTTGCTGATCCATGCAATACATTCTTTGTAGATCCTCTAACACTTGGTTCACTTTTTGAGTTTGACCATCTGTTTTCAGATGATATGCTGAACTTATGTTCAATTGAGTCCCTAGCGAAGAAAACATGGTTTGCCAAAACCTAGATGTCAGATGAGCATCCCTGTCAAAAATAATCTTCTCAGGAATTCCATGCAACCTAAATACCGCTTGAATAAACTTCTGAGCTATAACAAGAGCTCCGTCAGTCAGATTCTTTGGTATAAAGTGAGCCACCTTCGTAAGCTTATCCATCATTACCAGAATAGCATTGTGCTTATTCCTCGACATTGGAAGACGTTGCACAAAATCCATGCTAATGATTTGCCATTTACTTTCTGGAACTTCATGAGGATACAAAAGACCTGCAGGGTGATGATGTTCTGCTTTCACCCTCTGACATTCTAAACAACTTGCCACAAATCTTGTAACATCCCTTTTCATTCCTTTTTAGAAATACAATGGCTTCAAATCAGCCAACATCTTAGTCACTTCGGGATGTCCAGAATATGGTGCGATATGAACTTCTTTCCACACTAAATTCCTTAATTTCACAGAGTTTGGTATGTAGATTATTCCCTTGAACCTTAGCAAACCATCAAGTTCAAAGTGAACCTTAGCACATTCTTAGGCACTGGCCATTCAAGCACTGATTTTTTTGTTGTTGAATCAACTGCGATCCCATCAGCTGAAATAACATGAACCAAATACTGCACTTCCTTTTGCAAAGAAAGTACACTTAGAGATTTTCTCATACAACTTATGCTCTCTCATTCGTTGGAGAACAATCTCTAGATGCTGGAGATGTTCCTCTTCATTCTTGGAATAGATAAGAATATCCAAAAAGATCAACACAAACTTGTCCAAGCAGTCTTTGAATACATTATTCATTAAGTTCATGAATGTTGTAGGTGCATTCCTTAGCCCAAAGGTTAGGACCGTGAACTCATAATGACCATACCTAGTCTTGAAAGCTCTTTTGAAAATATCTTCATCTTGATCCTCAGTTGATGATAACCTGATCGTAGATGAATTTTCAACAATATTGCTGCTCCTTGCATTTGATCAAAGAGATCATCAATACGTGGCAATATATACTTATTCTTTATTGTTGCCTTATTAAGCAAATGATAATCAATGCACAAGTGCAATGTGCTATCCTTCTTGTTCACGAAGATTATTGGCGCTCCCCAGGGTGAAACATTAGGTCTAATCAGTCCCTTGGACAACAATCTTCCCAATTGAGCTTTTAACTCCATTAATTTTGTCGTGGTCATCCTATATGGTACTTTGGATATAGGCTCCGCCCTTGGAACTATGTCAATGGAGAAATCAAACACTTTTTTGGGAGGCAATTTAGGTAATTCATCTGGAAATACATCTACAATTTTCCGTAGTATAGAATATTTCTCCATATCTGTTTTTCCTGATTTCACCACATCGCCTTCTTTGGCTTCTTGGGGGGTCTTGAGGTCCATAATATACAACATCATCTTGAGAAATGAACTCATTGCATTCCTCAAGTTTCTCCATTTTCATAACGAAGAGTTGACAACCTTTCTTCTTCGCCCTATGCATTTGTACGGTGGAGATCTGCCGTAGCTTAACTTCTCTTGGTGTTCCTTGCAAGAACACCGAGTTTCCAAGATCATCTTAATATTCCACTATTTTTGCATGACAGTCTACTTTGCCTCTATGCTTCCACAACCAATTCATCCCTAAAATGACATCATAGGAACCTAGGGGTGCTACATACTAATTCACTTCCGAGGAGAAACTCAGAAGTTCATCCCTTGCTTCGAATAGACATTGGTCCACCTTAGCTCTTGTTTGGTTTGCCTATTAAACCATACAAGACTTTTCCATATGGCCAACCTTTCTAGAAATTTTACTAGCTTAACAAGGAAAAACAAAATTTCCAGCAGCACTGGTATCAATAAGAATGGAAATAGGTGTACCAAACAAAGTACCTGATATTTCCACAGGAGTGATTTGGTACTCCACTTGCCAGTTGTCTAATGCCACATGAATCCTCTGCTAGAATGCTTCTCATTGAGGAGGCAATTGATTCCCTTGTGGCTGCGTCAATGGTGGTTTGTTGGGACACTGATTTTCAAAGTGATCACCATAAGTATAACATCCTGTCAATGGTCCAATCCTTGAGGCAGGCCTTCTAGAATTGGCTTTATTCCTACTAGCATTGTTGTTATTGTTGTTGTTGTTCCCCCTACGGTCCCTTCTAAAATTAGACTTATTACGATTCTTTTCACGGTAGTTTGAGATAGATTTAAGCCTTTGTTCTTGGTTAATGGCTTTCTCGTACACCAAGTCCATGGTAGCAGGACCGTGCATGTTTTCTTCTCCACCTATTTGGGCATTGAGGCCCATGATGAAATTTCTTATGTGAAACCGCTTGTCCTTTTGGTACTTGGGTACGTAGCTTAGGAGACGGGTGAATTTCTCCCAATATTCGTTAGTTGAGGAATCTCCTTGGCTGAAGTTCTCGAAGTCGGTAAGCTTTTGATCATAGAAGAGTTGAGGTAGCCACCATTTTCGAAAAATTTCAACGAATTCACTCCAAGTAAGATTTAAGGAACTTAGCCCAAGCTCCATCTTTTTATTCATCCACTAGTTGGATGCTTCTCCAGCTAATTGGAAAGCTCCCCAAACGGCTTTAGTTATTTCAGAGTAATTCCCGATTTCAAAATGCTTTTCTATTTCTATGAGCCATGTTTTAGCCACATCCCCACTAGTACTTCCTTCAAACTTCAGAGGAGTGATCTTTCTCATAGCTGAAGATAGCTCACTAGCAAGTCGTTTCCATTTGCTTCTCTTCGATCTAGACTACAATTCATCATCCTCATGTTCACTAGACTGAGTAAGATCACGAGAATTCTTCCCTTATTCATCATTATTAGGAACTTCTCTTTCCTCCCTTTCTTTTCCCCTTATCTCTTGCTCAAGGTTTCCTAATCTTTCTCTTGTCTCATCCATCATGGCTAAAACACGATCCAATTTAGCCCCTAAATTTTCTGCTCCTTGGCCTGCTTCTTGGCTTACCCCAAGGTTGGTTCTTGAAATGAGCCCCTTGATTTTTTCTCAACGTTTTCACAACACAAACCAGCACTACGCCAAATGTTAGTGTTAGCTCCCAAAAGATAATCAAACTGAATGTAACCTTCGCCAAGAATGTTCACCAAGATCCTATTGAAGGCGAGGTGATAGCATATGGGAAGGGATCGTGAGCAACAACTAAATTGAATTCAGTGCTAGAAATGTAAAGCAGGTGGTGATCTGACCCTGTGAAATCCACTCTACCGCTTGTTTAGTGGGGGGAAGATAATTACAATAAAGAGCAATTCATCCGCTATCAGCGGGCATCCACATAACAGTGGGGATTCTCCACTTAAACAGTGGATGAGAAATGAGAAATGCAACTTGTTCTTTCCTCCACACTAGCGGTAAACCGAGCATGGGTTACAATGTTTGAATTAAACACAAAGTAAATGTAAAAATGAAAATGATTGGAACAGTACTACTGTTTATAGTCTTACAATGTATAAAATCTGCAAATTACAAAGCGTTAATGCTAGATAATCAATGCCAGATAATGAAGGATAATCTCTCACACCTCTAATCTTTTCAATTGCAAGAATACAAGCCAAAATCTGAACTATTGTAAATTTGATACGGATATCAGCAAACATAAATGTCTAATTAGCAAACTGTAACACACTTACAAAACATCTCCAAATGACCTGAAATAAAATGCAAAAGCTCTTAAGGATGATGGCGCCCAATATCCAACACGAAAACTGCACCAAAAGTTCATCAATTGATTAGGCACAAATCCCAAGACAGCCCCAGGCAAGGTATGGCCTCCCTAGAGGGGCGAACTTCAAAATAAAATCAAAGACTTCCAATTAAAATCTGATTTTCTGCAAAAGGGGGCGCCATTAGCATTGAAATTGATTGCGTCAATACCCAAAATGAAACAAAATTCACTGAAAGAGCTGCAAGTGAAAATCCACTTCAGCCATTGAATAACCAACAAGTACAAAACTCGAAATTATCATCAAAATTCGCCAATATTGAAGCACAATCTGCTAGTTTGGATGAGAAGTAGCCGCAAACCCAACTAGGTGTTATCTTTCAAACATGAAATTGGACAAACGCTAGGAGGTAAGCATTCCTCGAAGCCAAATTAATGAAGTCATTTCGACAGAATAACAATAGCATAAACAATGGATACCAAATGTTGGAGAAAAGCCTCTCATTTATAGAGCTTGAGGTGTCTTTTCAAATTCCCAAATTTTTCCTCCAAAAAGGGACGCCTATTCACCTTTTGAAATATTTTAATTTTTAAAAGACATTTGTTCCCTCCTTATTTTGGTGTCCATATTCCAAGGCAACATCAATAACTTGAAAATATTAAATGACTTCTCAATGTGGCGTCCACCCTCCATGAATACCTTTTTAAAACTACTTCAAGTTATAACATTAGGCCAAGGGGTCAATTCAAAAATATAACATTAATGACTTGAAATAACTTATTTCTCCACTATTTCACATCAAAAGCCAAATTCAAACATACTGAAATGCTCCGCCTGATATGGAAAACTCACTGTGATGCTGTCAACAGGACCATTGCCAAAAATAAAACTTACTAAAAATAGTAAATTCTGAGAAGTGCCAAAAACCTCCTAACGATGGAAACCCTAATTTCATCTTGATGAGCCTACGGGCCTCCGAAATAGGCTGACAAGCTACATAATTTCTCACTAATGAGAAGGGGACATTACAATTCTTGTTCTAACCATCTTCGACACGAAAGTTTATACCTCGAGTTTTTATTTCCAATTAGATACTAGGAATGTTTACATATCCTATAAAATATTTCCAAAGAACAAATATTCATATATATGAAGTTTGTTGTACTGATACTTTTCTCTTTTTTGCTTCATTAAGGCATTTTGTTTAAAATAGTCAAAATCTGAAAATTGTCTGAAGTTGGAAATTTGGAAAATTGAAAAATTTGCATGTCATGCACGAGGGTCAAGAACTCAAAATTTTTAAAATCGGGTTCTGGGTCTGTTCAGAATGAAGTTATTTTCAAGACCCAGATTTTAATTTTTCAATTTTAGGGTTTCTTTTCCTAAAATTTAGGGTTTTCTGGCTTGTGAAATGGATGCCCATATAGTTACTTTTTCAAAAAACCCTTAAAACTAGGGAAAAATTCTAAAAATAGCCCAAAACCCTAAAAAAACCTTAAAAAATAGGATCTTGTCACAATTGATTGAAAATTATTTTGATTGGCTTTTTTCACTTCACGATCACAATGGTGAAGTCTGAATCAAGACAAAGTCAGTTTAAGGCTGATGGGTCTATTTCACTTTTTCAGGAGAAAAGTTAGGACCTCTGAGGTCGTCAATGGAAGATGGCCAGATGTCAGATGTCGAAATCTAAGCGTAAAACACTCCAATGAAGATTCTATGGCAAGATATGTCCAAAATGATGCTTCGTGTCGGAGGGGATTTTTGTCAAGGTGAAAATTGATGAACTTTTTTCTAATTTTGGGATGAAAGGAGCACCTGCTAGCCAGGGGTGCCCTAGATTTTACAGGCGCAAATTATCTTTTTGAGATTTGTCACTTCCAAGAAGACTTCTCCAAAATCCTATCAGCTTCGCGATGAGCCTACCGGCTAGTCCAAAAGATTTGTCTAGCACCTGAAATTGAAGATTGAATGAAGAATGAGGGAGATGTGAAAATGACTAACACTGAGCAGAAAAGCGCCCCTAGAGGCCAAGGGCGCCCAAATTTTTGAAGCACTAGATGAGACTTTTTGATCAAATGCCACCTAGAATGTTTGTCTTAGACTTGGTCTAGCTTTGCAACGAATCTGTCAGTGGGTTTGAGTTGCTGAACTGTTGGAATCAAGAGTCAAACATGAGGTTTTTACCATGGTCAGAAATGCCAGTTTTGAGCAAAAGAGCACTTGGAGGCTAGGGGCGCCCAAGGTTTTGGACCTTCAAATCTAGTTTGGGTTGTCTCAATTGCTCATCCTGTTCGTGATGCTTCAAGCTTTCCATTGCCTGTCTCAGCTAGGTTAGAGGACTTGTTAGTGGCTTGCAGCCGAGGATTTAGTGGAGATTCAACATGTAAAAATGGCTACCTGGAAGCAAAAGCGCCCTTGGAGGCCAGGGGCGCCCAAGTTTTTCACCTGCCAAATGATGTTATTAGGAAAAGTGCTCTCTAAGAGATCATGTTCATAATTGAGTCAGCTCCACAGTGAGCTTGTTAGCCAACTTTGAAGTTTTGTTGGGTATCGGAAGTTGCTAGATGAAGGGAAGTTAGAATAACCTTCAAAATGAAGAAAATTGATGAACATTTGACTAATTCTGGAAGAAAAAGCGCCCTTTTAGCCAGGGGCACCCAAAATTTTGAAGCCTCAAAAGTCAGAGTTAGCTTTTGCCACTTCAAGGAGTGCCTTTTCAGTTTTGATCCTGCTCTTCAATGAAATTGTCAGCCAGTCTATTAGACACATCAGTCATTCAAAATCAGTGGTCGAACATAGCCTCTGGTGATGTTTTGCAAATGAAAATTCTCAAAAATTTCTGAGTCTGGAGTTGGCGCCTAAAGTCAAACTTTGTCTTTTTGAACTGAAGTGAACATGGATGCCCTATAATGGAGGAGTTTGTTAACTCAACTTAAAATAATATTGAATCTCTAGTTTAACTTTTGAGTTGACTTCTACTGGACTTAATTTTGCATGCATATGGCGGATAACTGAAGTGCTTCAAGGTGGCGCCCATTTTAGGGCTTATTTTTCATACAATTAACTGAAATTGGGTTCCAATAACATTTTGGCATCCATTTTTAGGGATTTGCATGCAAATGTGACGCCTTAATTCATAAATTTTATTTATGAAGGCATTTAGGCGTCGATTATTCTCACCACAGGTGGAAGCAAACACATACTTTCTCATGCAAGCAAGATCTGAAAGTGATTTTGGTGACATTTTTCAGTGTTCTTCGCAATGCCAGGTCCAAATTTTTCAGAGCAATTATTTTCTAGATTTCTTCATTCAAATGCATACTTTTCTCTCTCTAAATTCTTTTGTCCTTGTCTTAGGGTTTCTCTCGCATTTCAATGTAAACGACATCTTTTTCAGAATCTGGTCATCTGGGTTCGCTCAGCACGACATCAGTAGCAAAACCCATGTTCCAGAATTTTTCGCGAAAATTGCCTCGTTACTTCACATTTTGAAGTACTTTGCTTTTCTCCGAAGATTCTCTTGCATGGCAGCTAGGAAGTCAAATTTTTGAAAAATGGAGATTTTGTGTCTATTTAGCTCATTGGCGCCTATAATACCCATGCGCTAGTTTATTTTTTCCGAGAACTCCCTATAGTTAGTCAGCTTCTAATCTGAAAAGTTTTTGCATGTCTTAGTAAAACTTATTTTTTCGAGTTTTTGACAAACTTGGTTGCCTTAGAATTTCATTCTCTACGAAACCCATGTTTCAGAAAATTTTCTAAATTTTTTCCCTCAACTGGCTATTTTTAGCTTCGTCAGGAGCCATTTCCTTTTTAGAAGTTTGCCCAAACATATCCGACTTTATAGTCAAAAGTCTAGATTTTCAAAATGCAGTTCAACCCAATAAAATACAAGTCCAAATTGGTCTTAGTTCATGAATTTTTGAAAACCTTTGACACGGACTTGGGTCACGTCTATCCAGTAATTAAATTGAGCATGTTGGATGACATTGACAGTACGACAGTCAATAATCTTGACCGTTTCAGATTGCTAGTTGCAGCCTCTATTCCTATCACAATTGGTGATCTTGAGTTCGTCATTGCTTGCATTAAGCATTATGACTCATCTACAAGACAAATCCGATCAGTAGATGGGAGAGTTATTTGCAGCCTTAAGCCGAGAGATGTTGAGAAGTGCTTTGCCATCCCATCTCGTATGGATAATTTCCTCGTAGTCATAGAGGAATGTGACAAGATATGGTAGGAAGACAAGGAAAGATCTTAGAGAAGAGTTGCTCAAAGGTGGCTAAAAGAACAAAAAACCAGCATGCCAAAGAAGCTTGGGCGTGGGAAGTTCAAGGATGAAATTGCTATTTTGATTACCTTGCTCAAACAGGTTACAGGTCAAGAGGAGGCTCATATTTTCCGACCGTGGATGTTCTATGTCATCAACCAGATTATCAATAACAAGGAACACTTTGATTGGGCTATGTTGATCAGTGAGGTTCTTCACCAGCAAACCACGGGATTCCTTAAAATCCACAAGTTTCAGATGGTTTCTTATCTTGTCTATTTAATTCCATTTCAAGGCAATTTTAGAACTTTGAAGACCAAGGGAACTCTTGACGTTCAACATGTGTACAAATACTTTCGACAATTGGAGTTCTTAAAGGCTGAACACGATTTCAAATAGGTGAATGATCACTTCTTGATGAAGATAGTCAAAGACCTTGATAATGAGATGCACATCAAAATCTCGGCGGAGGCAAAATCAGCAATGGAGGGTAGGGCAGATTGGTTTATGTAGTTTCCCACTTTTACATATATTCGAGTGTATGGATACACTAGAGAACCTCTGATGCTACCAAGATACCCGTCAGACAAGGTCTTGTTCATGGAGTTCCTGAGATAGGTGCACGAGGTTCATACTTTTCTTTTCAATCAGCATAAGCAAGCTTTAACTTTTCCATGTGGATTGGGCATTTTCAAATGCAAATCAGCAGCCAATTGCAAGTTGATGAGCAACGAGTTGTAAAAACTCCATCTCAGGTATCTCAGTGAGAAGCGCTCCTATGATCCTTTGGGTCACTATGCCACTCGGTTGGAGCGAAGTCACTCACACAGGCCAACACTTGAGGACTTTTGGGTCAATTGTGAAGATGAATTTGAAGTACGTAGGCGTCACTATTGTAGACTTACTCTTCCTTAGCTTGCTGATTTCTAATCAGAGGACGTTGAAGGTTTGTTAGATGATGACGAAGAGGTGTTACTTAGCACATTCATCAAGGATTAAGTTGCTCACTAGCCGCTTCGCCAATCGGATTGATATGCCAGAGAGAGTACTTCAGTTGAAGACTTGTCAAGAGGAGTTATCAAGACTAGCATGTACTTCTTGGACAACAAGAGAAGGCGAAAGGTAGTTCCAGTAATAGAGCTGCTAGCAGAGTTTTCTTCACTATCTTCCTCATCTCGGTCAAGACCTAGAGTGAAGGCCATAATGCATCCTCCTGAAGGTGTCAGGGTTAGTGGAAAGATGAAGAGAGGAAACAAAAGTCAAAAAGAACAAATGGAGAATGTGCCTGAAGTTCCAGTAGAGCCAATGGTACAAATTGAAGCCGGGTCTTCATCTCCTGGCACGCCATTTTCTCCTCATTCACCTCCTATTCAAATTGATTCAGAGCCAGAATCATCGGTTGGTGAACCCTCAGTATGAACTAGTTCACTAGAATTCAACATAGCTGCAGTTGTTTCGCCTCGAGAAGTAAACATTGATTACTCATGTTGGCTTGAGAAGACTTTGGGAAGGAGGCGGAAGCCTTCATATCAGCTTGATCGCTCTGAGTTTGGTAGTTCTTATCATGATAAGTCAAACAAGAAGATTAAGAAGCAAGTGCATATAGAGAAGACTCCTGAAGCAAAGATCATCGTTGAAGTTGCTACACCACCAAAAGGCAAGAGTCTGGATGAAGTTGAAGTGGGTGATTTCATCTTCGTCAAAGCTAATCTTGGCAAGATCACTCGACTTGTGGACTTGAGCCTGTTAAAGGTTGCTGCAAGTAATCTTGAAGAGCGAGTCATGAAGGACGGAGAAGACAAGGCAGCCCTCAAGGCTGAGAACAAGCAGCTCCGATAGTACATCTCGGATCTTCTTCATGGAACCTCAAGCAAGGCGGCTATTCTTCCACAGCTTCGAGAGACACCTGCAGATCAACAAAAGCTTGGTCAGTTAGTCAATCATGGAAAGCTCTTGGAGAACTGGATCGAGGATTTCATTATTGCGGGTAGATACCTTCTCACAAAATTGTATCAGTTGAGGTATGATGCGCATGATCTTCCTTAGGGAATCTAGCGGGTTGAATTGACTATGGCAGAGGGAAAACCGAAGGATTTGATTCTCATTTCTCAGTTGGTAGTTGCATATGATGCCGTTGTAGCAGAGGAAAATAAAAGAAACCTTTTCGCTTGGAGAGAACAACACCTCTTGAAAGTGGAAACATATGAGAGAATCTCTACAAAGTTGGCTGGAATCAAGGATGTTGCTGCTGCCATCCAACTTGTGAGCAGATTTGTCACTTAGATCCCGTGCCATTATCTTCATGAGGATGGCACCTATGTTGATCTCGAGGTTGTGCAAACTGAATTCCAGAATCTGGTTCGTGATGGCCTTGATGGTGATCCTATGGCATCCAAGTTGAATCACTTTTCAGTGATGTGAACGAAGTTCGAGAAGTTAGCTGAAGAGATCAAAGAGCATCAGAAGATGATCAATGATGGAGAGAAGGTGTTGAGCAGGCGGTCTATCATTTTGGATAGCGTTAGAGTGCTAGAAGATGAGACAGTTAATGAATTCATGGAGGAGATGGCAGCCCGTGATGGCTTGGAGTAGATAGGCTGTTGGATCCTATAGTTGTCAGGTTAGACATTAGACACAACAGTTAAGTTGATGCTTCTTTCCAAGTTAAACTCGTTGTTCCATATATCATTGCATGTCTATCTTGAGGATATCTTTTATGGAGTTTAAACTTTCAGTTAGGATCTAGTTACTTAATGTTAGTTATCAGTTGACTTCCATTAAATATGGACTTGCATGTTGCAAACATCCATTTATTTTGTATTAGTTCAGTTAACTGATGTTGTTTTTCCAGTTAGCTATTAAGTTGCATATAGTTAGACTTAGAGAATAAACTCTTGCATGTTTGCAAGACTGTGTGTAAACTCAAGGAGATTTTAGGGTTCTCTACTCCTTCGAGCTTCCATAAATAAGAGCACCCTTGCTCATTTGTACTTTAACTTTTGCTGCAATAACAAATTGCTGAGCCCACCTTGCCGTGCAATATTGCCCACTTATTTAAATATAGTGCTGGTTTGATCGTTCATTGTATGCGTGTCTTGTTATGCAATTTTTTGTCCCAGTTTTATTCTTGTTGCGATTAATAAGCTTTGTTTCATATCTACACCTTGGATAGGGGTTCCTCCTCCTCGGGAATTTAGAAATAGAGTTTATCGTTTGATGTTGTGATTAACAGTCTTTCTTTCATATCTACACCTTGGATAGGGGTTCCTTCTTGGGAATTTAGAAATAAAGATTGTCGTTTAAGTGTTGTTTCCAATAAGCTTGTTGCATATCTACACCTCGGATAGGGGTTCCTCCTCCTTGGGAATTTAGTAATAAAGTTTATCGTTTGATGTTGTTACCAATAACCTTCATATCAGCCTACACCTCGGATACCGGTTCCTCCTCCTTGAGAATCTTGATATAAAGTTTATCGTCAAATATTCCCTGCTCCTAAGTCCTCATGCTTTGTTTCTCTTGAGGAAATAGGATAGTTTTAGCATTAGCCTAGTTGTAGTTAAGAATCTGCAAAACTAGAGAAAAACCTTAACTGCAATGTATTGGTTTTTTTAACTTTGTGCTCTTCTAGCTGAGTGAAAAAGATAGTAATTAGATTACTTTACTTTTTCATGCATATTAGCAAAAGAGGGAGCTTCCCCTCCTAATTTGAAGAGCAATTCAACTATGCATAGCTGTCTGTTGCCAATACACTCCAGAGGTGCGAGTTGTAATGCCAACAAAGTTTAAAAGAACTCATACAATTTTTTTTCCAAAACATGATTTTCAGTTATATCGATAGGATTTCAATATCGTAGCATTTACATGGAATGACTATTCAAATAGTCTAGGGGAGAGTCCCTTGGTTTCAGTCTCCGATACATAGCTATGTGGGGTATACCCCTCTGATTTCTGTTCCCATACATTGTCAAAAGGGAAATAACCCTAAGACCTATCCTCAGATACATAGTTTCGGGGAACATATCCTTCCGATTCGCAACTTGAGGCTGTGACAATAACTTTCGCCATAGGAAGAACATGAGGGTCCCTAAACATCATAGTAGGACTAACACTACATTTGAAGGGCATATCCTTGGAAAGTGATAAAGAGTCCGACTTGGCAGTAGAAACATTAGTTACAATGTTAACAGCCTCACGCATCCTCCTTTCTTGACTGATGCGACATAGAGCATGACTAAAAGTCTCAGTGTCACTCAACCAAATGTTGTCGTAATTGGTTCCCTGTATGGTTTGAACAATGGCTTCCCTTCCTTTATTGGCGTTTCGGTAGCACTCATTATCGATTACTGACTTCTTTGCAGTCATCTTGAGATGCACCATCCTGGCACAAGAATTCCAAACATTAGACTCATAATGTTGGACGAAAGCAGAGCGAGCACATAGGTTCTAGTGTTGAACCTGGTAGCTTTGATACCATGTGTAACATGCCCATTGTTCTATCCATTGTTTTTTTCTATGTTTTACCCACAAGTGAACAACTTATGCTATTACCATTAAGAGCAATACAATTTTTCTTTTCATATGAATAACCAGATGCACATTTGAAATATAATTATTTCAAACTTTCCCATTGCATAACAAAGAATCATTTCAATAATTCAAGTAACGATTTCACATTACATAATTTCATGATAATATTTCCCATTTACAATTTCTGAATAAGAATAGAGATACATGTTTATATTCATAGCTTCCATGAGCTCAATGATGTAGATATACAAACATAATACAATGATCTAGATGTCCCCAATGTTGGTGCATACCTCCTAGATGTCCCCATTATTGGTGCATACATTCTAGGTGTCCCTAAACTGGCATTACCTCCTCAATTCCCGACCGCCAACTGTATGAGGGAGAGCATCATTCAAGCACTTTTCCGCCAAGCATAGACTTACTGCAGTCCCCCACACATCTACCTAACTAGTAAGATAGCCCTGCCCTTCGATGAAGAGATTGGTTTGGTAACTCCATAATCTTGACCTTCCTGAGCATAGTTTGTGTCCTACATATCTAGAGCTACCATACATTGGCTACAACCTACATGTATGACTTCCTTGCCTAGAATGCAATTATGGATCACAGTGAACTGACAGTGTAAACAGTGGTTACTCATACTACTTTGGCCAAAGGATTCAACATGCATAACTTCGAGAGCAAGTCATCTGTCCACCCAACCTTTAGCTCGATTTTGTATTGACCATAAACATAACACATAACACACATTCAATGTAAGATAATGACATAACAAATTGTCCAACAATGTTATTCTCTTTACCATGAATTACCCTAACCCCAAGAATAACCAAGTCTTTATAGACTGATTAACTAGGTTACACATTTTCCTATGGATTTGTCTAACCGCAGGTATAACCATGCAAACCATACATGCACACATACTAGTGACCAGCTAGGTTACCTCCTTTTCCATGGATTACTCTAACCCCGGGAATAACCATGCTAACCTCTCATGTTCAATATGACATTTTCATACAATTACTATACGATAGCAAGACATCCACATTTCGCTTTTCATGCAATATCCATATAGTCTTAATGAACGAAGTATAGTTCTAATAGCATTAAAGCCACACATACTTCAACATAATATAAATGTATTCCCAAATAAAAGGGTTTCAGTAATTCAAGACTCAACTATGAACCACACAAGATTACCCCAAGTTAGGAGATAAATTGAGTTCATAAAAATAAGCCTATCAAGTACTCAAAATCAATCTTTCGCAAACTAAGGCAATTATAAACAAATAACATTTCAAACATCAAATAATAAAGGAATATAAATCAGCATGCCTGGATTTATAGTTCCAATTGATAACATTGCATCTCAAATTCAGCCTTCACAATCACGATAGTTACTCCTTCTAAGCGCAACTTATTTCCAAACTCTAGCCTTCTCTTAAGAACTCTCAATAAACACAAATTCACAAACAACTCTCTCTCTCTCACCAAAATCTCTCAAAATAATGCTTTCACAAAAAACTACAGCAAAATAGCAATGAAGAATTCCGAATGGAAAAGTGTAACAAATGGTAGAGAGAACACCTCTTTTTATACTAAAATATGAGCATCTTAATTCTACAAATAAGCTATTAATTCTGCCACCACTCTAACAGCCAACCAAAAATGCATCGACTCAGCTGATATGAGGCTGATTTAAACTTTCAGATTGCAATACATTGCAGTCCTCTTATTTCCAATTTCATAGAATGGATGAGTCAACTCCTTTTTTGTGACAACATGACTGTATTACTGAGTCAAGGCACAATGATGCATTCCTACAGGTTTCCTATTTGATTTGCAAGTCGACTACCCTTACAAACTTCTGCCATCTTTGCATTGACTAAGTTTTATGTTTATCATATGGATTTGCCTGGATATGGCACAAGTAAAAGACTTTTGTTGGTTCCCACTCACTGCAGATTTTGATGCCACCTTTCACACTTGAGCGCCCTTTATTTATGCACGGGTAAGACTAAGTCAACAATGTTTGAAACTGTATTTGTTTTCACTTGCAATGTTTGAATAGTATTTACTTTACTTATGCAATGCACATAATAATAAAATAATATTTAGTTTATTAAATTAATGGTCAATATAATATTATTTTATTGTATTCTATTAGATGAGAACGTTTCTTTAGTTCTCTTCAATTTCTTTTCAGAAACTTTGTATTTTTGCAATATTTCTAAAATCTATAAAGAGATTTCCTCTTTAATGTAAATACATAAAATATTTTCCAAATCTTCTCTGTTACATTGTATCTGAGCGGGTTGAGTATAGCGGGAATAATTTCAATTTTTTTTTTTCTAGCTATGCTCTGAAAATCGCAGGCTCTTTTTCTAATTTGCGTTGTGATTTGTTCACGAAAAAATTCGCATCGGTTTCTTCAAAGATCGTCTCACCCATTTCTGGAAATCGCGAATTTTCTTCTTGTGAAAATCACGTTCTTTTTTTGGCAGATTTTTTCTGAGGATTTGTGGTATTGAGATCTCGTTTTTTTCCTTCAACATCTAGGCACGGCCTGGGGTTTTTGCGTGCGATTTTATTCTGCAGTTTGGCCACGCCCGAAGGATTTTCTCGCTGTGTTTTTGGGCGTCGAATCTCCTTGTTTCACACGACCATTCTCTACCTTTTTGAAGCCATTTTTCTGAGAAAATCCTCGCTTTTTGCTCGCGACTAGAGGTTGTTTTTTGTGCACGAGCTTCTTGTACAAATCGTGGTGTTCTCTGGGCGCATCTCTGCAAATACCCGCGTGCCTTTTTGGTTTTTGTTATTTTTTCTGGGCGTCCTCTTCACTCGCGCGACCTGTAGCTTCTGGATGCGTTTTTCTGCATTTTGTCTCATCCTTTTCACAATTTTTGGGTGCGATTCACATGCCATTGAAGTTTCTGAATCGTGGTTGTTCAAAACTCGAGCGTTCTGCATTTTCTGGGAATTCGATTTTTTGTTGCTGCCTAGGTTTCTTAATTTGGGCAGTGTGATTTCCAAATCTGCACTGATTCTTAGTGATTTGACAACTTTTGTGAGTAGTGCTTTGTCTTTTCTAAAGTGGTTCTTGTATTTGCTATGTCGACTATTCTTTGCTTCTGGGTCCCTCTGTTATCAAAACCGTGTATTTTTTTGCCAGATTGGTTCCAACCACCTTGATATTTATGCCATTTTCTGACAAATTGTTGCATTTGTGGGTTTTCGTGCCTCTTATTTGTTGGATTCTGTGCAAATAGCTTGTTTGTGTCACATCATGCTCGAGGGCAGTAAGAAATTCAATGGTCACAATTACAACACCTGGAAGCAACGAATGATGACAATCTTCGAATATGGCTACCTTGACTAGTTTATTCTGGGCAAAAAGACACGACCTGCATTGGGTGATAAAGACCATGAAAGGTTTGATGAGCAAAATCATGAAGCGGTGATGTTCATTAAACTGTCTGTCACCTATTATCAGCTGCCTCAAGTTCCATCTGGTAAATCAGCCAAAGAGATTTGGGATCATTTGAAGGATCTTCATGAAACTTCTGACAAAAACCGTGCGTTCTTTTGAAGAACATGCTGTTTTCTATCATAATGGATGAGAAAACATCTTTACAACGCACTTGACCAAGATCAAGGACATCCGTGATCAACTTGAGGCGGTTGGTCGGAAAATGGAGGAAGAAGATATGGTAGTCATCACTTTGAAATTAATACCAAAATCTTACAAGCATTTTATCGAGACTCTCAACATTACTTCAACTAATGTTGATTTGAGGTTTTTAGATCTTTGCACCATACTTCTGCAGCAGAATTGCTGAAACAATAGGTCGGTAGCGGTGCTAGTTCATCCTCCATTGAGCAGGCATTTCCCGCCAAGACTGTTCAGATGAATAAGGGCAAAAATCAGCCCTCTTAGCAGTCTAGTCAAACACAGTCTTCAGATTCTTCTAAGAAGAAGAATGTTTAGTGTAATTACTACCATAAGTTTGGTCACATGAAAGATTGTCAGAAACGCTTGGCTTCTGAACAAAACAAGCAACGAGAGTCTAAGCCGAAAGCAAATGTTGTAGAGCACACTGAGCAAAAGGAATCTGCGTTCTATTCCTTCATGGCCAAGAGTCCTGCAGATCGTATGAAATATTCTGCCTGGTGTGTTGATTTAGGTGCTTCTCGACACTTCACTCATCGCCAGGATTGGTTCAGTGAGTACACGTGTTTCCGAGATTTTGTTATCTTTGGAGGAGGTGAGGAGTATATTGTTGTCGGAAAGGGCAACGTACAAATTCACTTTGGAGGGAGAGATTTAATATTTCTCGATTTATACTTCGTACCTGGCATGGAGTTGAACCTTCTTTTTGTTAGGCAGATTATGACACACTCTCCTCAGTTGGATATTGTTTTCAGCATGCACACATGTAGCATTGTTGACAGAGAGACACACACAAGAGTTGTTCAGGGCATTGAGGATCATGGTCTTTATAAACTCGTTGACTCTGGTGATTCTCAAGAGCACGCTATGGCAGCCAAGAGTACCTCCATCAACAGTCTTTGGCATCAGCGTTATGGGCACTTAAACATGCAGTATCTCTCTTAGTTATCTCATGATGATTTGGTTGGTGGCCTCCTTGCAATTCAGACTCAGAATCATGGAGTATCGGAGGCTTGTCAGGTTGGAAAGCAACACTGGACTCCATTCTCAGATGGTGATTCATGGTGAGCTTTCAAGGTATTTCAGTTGGTTCAAGGAGACTTTTGCTCCTACAGCCAAAATGAGTACTATTCAGTTTGTCCTTGCTACAACAACCTAGTTTGGTTGGAAAGTCCATCAATTGGATGTCAAGAGTGCGTTTTTGAATGGTGATCTACAGGAGGAAGTCTATTCAATATCCCGGTTTCAAGGTTCTTGGTAAAGAACATCAAGTTTGCAGACTTGTGAAAGAACTCTATGGCTTTAAATAAGCACCATGAGCATGGTACATGAAAATTGACAAGTACCTTACTGATCATGGTTTCCAGAGGAGCCCTTCTAATTCAAATTTGTATGTCAAACGTTCTGGTGATGATATTCTTGTACTTGTTTTCTATGTTGATGACCTTATCATTATTGGCATCTTAGAACATTTGATTGAGGAGATAAAACACTACCTCAGTCAATCATTTGACATGACAGATTTGGGACTTCTTCATTATTGTCTCGGTGTTGAGGTTTGGCAGACAACTGACAACATCTTCATTTCTTAGTCTAAGTATGCTCGTAGTTTGCTTGATAAGTTCAGGATGAGTGACTGCAAACTTGTATCAACACCTATAGAGAAAGGGCTCAAACTTTCAGCAAAATCCGCATTCAGGCAACTATTAGGCAACCTCATTTATCTAACTGCTACTAGACCTGATTTCAGTTTTGCAATGAGCTACATCTCTTGTTTCATAAGAGCCCCTAAATCAAAACATTGGGTTGCAACGAAGTGTGTGCTGCGATATGTGAAAGGTACTTCCGACTTTGGCATTCTGTATGGAAGGTGCAAAGATCTTAAGTTGATTGGTTATACAGACTCAGATTAGGCAGGTTCTGTGTATGATAGAAAGTCACATGGACCAACAAGAAGGAACAAGCAGTGGCTCTTTCCTTGATTGAAGCTGAATATCGAGGAACTATTAAAGCAACTTGTGAGGCGATTTGGCTTCAAAGGGTGCTTTTTGACATGCAAATGTCTTAAGCAGGGCCTTCCCCCTTGTACTGTGACAATCAAGGGGTGCTCAAACTAGCTAAAAATCTAGTCTTCCATAAAAGGACAAACCATGTTGAACTTCATTGTCATTTCATTCGCTAGCTTGTTGAAGATGGATCAATAGTATTGCAGTATGTTTCAACAAAGGATCAGACTGCTGATATTCTCACCAAGTCTCTCAGTCCAAATAAGTTTGTAAAATTCAAGGGGCATCTTAGTGTAGTTGATAGATTGACCATTAAGGGAGGGTATTAATATAATATTTAGTTTATTAATTTAACGGTCAATATATTAAGTATTTTATATTATTCTATTAGATGAGAACGTTTCTTCAGTTCTCTTCAGTTTCTTTTTAGAAACTTTGTATTTTTGCAATATTTGTAAACTCTATAAAGAGATTTCCATGTTAATGTAAATACATCGAATATTTTCCAAATCTTCTCTATTATACATTTGACTTATTGTCCCTATACGTTTACTGCACAAGATGCACCCTTGTCTTGTAAATTTGCTTCAATGATTGAAGGGATGTGGTTGCTCAATATTTTAGCATGATGATGGTAGGATGGAGATGGATTTGATGGAGATGTGAGCAGCATATGGTTTTTGGGAATGTGTGTTATGAGAAATGAGAGCCAAAGGCTCATTATATAGAATTTGGTGAGAGGAATCAATGGCTAATGGAGGGTTGAGATTGATTGTGAAAGTGAGGTTTGGATCAAGGATGAGGATTGATTAACATTGTGACAAGTGTGACAAGATGGAAAGGGGTGAAATGGGGAGGTGTGAGCACACATTGGGAAGAGAGACATTAAATTTGTGTAAGAAATAGGGTGGCTCATAGGGTGGCTTGTGTAAGAGGTTAGTGGGGGTAGGTGAGATGTAGGAATTTAAAATTAGGAAATAATGATAGTGATGATTAGGATGAGGATTTGATAAACTAATCAAGGATTAATTGATTAATGAAGATGGATTGAGTTAATAAACCAAGTAGGTGGAGTTAAAAGTTAGAGAATGGGATAATGATGATTAGGATGGGGATAAGGTTAATTAAGCAAGGTTAGGGGATTGTAAGAAAATGTTAACTTTAATTAAGTAAATGAATTTATTGAATTAAAGGTGGTGGATAAAGGTAAATGGGAAATTAATTAAATGAATAACAAGTATTTATTTAATTAATAGGTTAGGATAGGCTAAAATGAGGGGTGCATAGGTAAGGTCACATTTTAGGTGTCTACATTTTTCCCTTCTTTGAGATGATGTTGCGACTAAGAGAAGTGATAGTCGCAGCATCATTTCAAAGAAGAATAAAACATAGTGGCTAGGAAATGGATAAGGACTAGAAGTGTGATGCTCCAGTCACTAGGAAGGATGATGAGGAGGTAATTGTATGCCCCCTCGAGAGGACATGCGGGTTCAAAGAACACGGGTGTGCTATCGAAATGGATGGGAAGACTAAAGGGTGAAGGATAAAAAGATGAAAAACATAAAGATGGATTGGAGAAGATAAGGATGATGAAGATGTGGATGGAGAGGGAGGATGGATGATCATCATGCTACAATGATATGAGCAACCTAGATTTAATATTGTACTTGACATTATGCACCAAGGTATAAGGAACGAGGATGACAATGTGCCAAGTATGTGATTAAAAAGGTCAAGTGCAAACATATGGCCTATGACACCATGATGCCCTTGTGGCAATAGAGTGCAAGAGACCATTATGAATGCAAACAAATATGACACACATAGGCAACAAGCAAGCATGCACATAAACCAAAAAGCAAACAAGGACGATGCTCCTTGTCAAGCTGAAAACCGATGGATTGATTTATGGATTAGTGATGATGATGATTGGATTGGGAATGATACATCCCTTCGATGATAGCTGGGTTAAAGTGGATCAATGAATTTGAGCTTGATGTGGATTAAGATGATGGATTGCTTAAGGATGATGTGCTAGATTGCAAGGTTGGATTGCATGGATTAGGGTTGGTTGCACTGGATGAGATTGGATTGGGATGGATGGGTGGATTGGAAGGATAGATGGATTGGATAAGATGGGATTGGATGGAGAATAGGATGATTAGGGTAGAGGAATGGATGGGATCCAATGACAAGGGAGGACCAAGTCTTTGAAAAAGGATTGAAAGATAAATGAATTGTGTGGATGGGAGATAAATGGATTTAGTAGATGGAAGATAGGTGATGGGAGGATAAGAGGATGGTGGATGAAGGATAAGAGGATGGAGGTCCAAGGACTAGTTGCAAAGGACTAAGATGCCCCACACTAGAGGTAGTGCAATCATGGATGGAAAAATAGTAGCATGAGATGGAAGGATAGCGCATAAGGGATATGAATGGAAGCAAGAAGGATGAAGGGATAGTCAAAAGCATGCATGGATATTTTGCCCCTATCTTTCTATAAAGACCAAGGGTGAAAAGAGGGGGTGAATTGGAAAGTATGGGGAGATGGAGGATATGGGATGGAGGATATGGATAGGATGATAAAGGTTAAGTGGATGAGATATGGATGCATGATAATTGATCCCTAGGCTCTTCATGAAGATCAAAGAAGGGAAGGTGGATTTGGATATGATGAAGGATATGTGATGAATGATATAGATAAGATAAGATACATGGTGATTATGAAGATCCTTAGGCTTGTCAAGATCTAAGGTGGAAAGGGGAGGATGGCGTTAAATAGGATGCTGGATAGATGTTGAAGGCTAGTGGAGGATGTGGATAAGATGGGGTATGGATGAATCTTGCCCCCAAGTGTAGAGTGCAAGGGTATGGGGAGGAAGGACTCAAGCATCTAGTTGCATAGATGGTATCCCTTGATTATGTGCTATTATGCTCATAGACGTTTGTAGAATTGATGGTGAGAAGGATAAAATGGATTGGGAAATGGAGAGGGTTATGGATTTATGCAAAGGATTGGATAAGTGAGATGAAAGGATGGAAAATGTTTTGGATAATGGATGTGTTGATGGAAGACTTGTGGATGAATGGATGGGAATGTTGACAAGATCAACATGGCACACACCCTGAAGGGTGGTGGGATTATGGAAGTGAAGTGGATTTTAGGTTTTGAGGTTTAAATGGAGGAGTGGATGAGGAGATGATTGGTGATGGGATCCCATGAGGATGGCATTGGTGATGAGGGTGTGGGTGGGGTTTGAGGGGTAGTTTGGATGAGTGATTGGTGAAATATTGGAGCATTTTGACTAATGGGTTCAAGATGATCCACAATATTCTCACTATCATCATAGGGATTAGGATATGGGTGCATGATATTGGATTGGGTTGGAAAGGATGAAAGTGAATTAGGATAGATTGGGTTGGATGGAGGAAAGATTAGATGATTAGACATGGTAGAGGATCAATTGGAGGAGGAAAGTTTGGGATTGATTTTTGATGAGGATGGATTATGGATGGATTAAATATATGTTAGGGGATGATTAGGAGAAGATGGGTGATTAGAAGAATAAGCTATGAGGATGAATATGGAGGATGGGATTAGACTTGGGATCAAATGTTAAGACCCTAAGATGATTTGATTTGATTAAGGTTGATTCTCTATACTTAGGATAGGCTAATGTTCCTAAGCAAGAGTTAATTGGATTTGATTGCTACTTAAGGTAGGCAAAGTTCTTAAGTAGGGATTGATTGGATTTGATAACTATACTTAAGATAGGCTAATGTTCTTAAGCAAGTTTGGATTAAAGATGAAATCAAACTAAGGCCTTGATTTTTTTTTGGGAGTTTGGGTTTCAAATGGATGATACTGGATTAAGGATAGGATTCTTAGATGAACAATTTAGATAATGATGGAAATATATGATGTATGAAGGAAATTAAATCCTTAACCAAATTTTGATGTTCAAGTGATGATTTTTTGATTAAGGATGGGATTTGGATGCTTGATTGAGAAGATAAATGGATAATTGTTGATTGAATTTGGATGAGGATAAATGGATTGGATTGGGATTCGGTTGGAATGGGAGATTGGATGAAAATGATGACGAGGGATTAGGATTAAGGATGATAATGGGGGATGTGGTTTAAGGATGATGATGAAGGATGAAGATTGAGGATGATAATGAAGGATGGATTAAGGATGATGGTGGATAGAGGATATTAGGACTAAGATTAATGATGAAAGTGGATAGGGTTTATGGAGGATGATTAGGACCTCAAATGAATAGGAAAATTAGGGTTAGGGTCCTAAATGGAGGATTAAGGATGGATTTGATATAGATTATGGGATGAATTGGACAAGATGGATGATTAGAATGATTGTAGAGGATGATTAGGATAAGGTGATTAAGAAGAAGGGGGAATGGGATGAAAATGGATGTTTAGTATAATAAGGGATGGTTATGATGAGATGGGGGGTGATTAGGATTAGAAGGGGTGATTAAGATGAAAATAGTGGATTAGGATTGGATGATTAGGATTAGGTGATTATGATGAAAAGGGGTGATTAGGATTAAAATAGTAGATTAGGATGGGGTGATTAGGTGAAAGGGGATGATTAGGATGGAGAAGGTGGTATAATTAGGATGTGAAGGATGGTTGGGAAGAAGTGGTTAGGATGGGGTGAAGGTTTTGCTTGCTTGACTAGGAGATAGAATTGAAAGAACACAAACAAACAAAGTGGCCAAGTTTGATGGATTTTTGTAGTTTATGTTTAATCCTCAGCCCCTTGGCTGATTTGTTTTCTACTAGTTTTGCACAAGAAGACATTTCAAGCACTTGCAAAATCCTAAATTATTCAAGTGGGATTATAGCTTAGTGTAGGCTCCCCACCCAAGCAAGCTTGGGTATAATACTCCTTAATACTTGGGTGGTTCATTGGAGCACCCTTTCTTGCGAAGGAAAATAGCTAGAGATCCAAAGGCACAGGGTCGTCAATGGACGCCAACCGGCTCACTTTGTCTCTCTCCTTAGGAACTATTGTAGTTCTCCACATGGATTTCTATGTCAACCTAAGGGAGTACGTGGTGAGTAACTTCAGGGTACGATCTGCATCCCTTGCACCACACTAAGCTACGACGGTAAGGTCTTAATCTAGGATATACAAGGTTGCTAGGGAGTTCTCTATATATGAAATGTGCCCCTTAAATTTTTCTTCGAAAATTCACAACACAAACTAGCACTACGCCACTAAGCAGTGGAGATTTGACACTAAACAATTCAGATACATAGCCATCTTTCTTTTTGACTAGCACCACTATTGAAGCAAAGGGGCTTTTGCTTGGCCGAATGAACCCCATTTCCAAAAGCTCCTTGATGGCTTTTTCAATCTCGTCCTTCTTCTTCTTGGGATAGCAATAAAGAGTGGTGATAACCAGTTTTTCCCCTTCTTCGAGCTCAATCACATGCTCACAACCCCTTTCAGGGGGTCTTCCAGGAGGTAGACTCCCAAAGACTTTGCTCTTCTTAGAAAGCAAGGCTTGAATATCTGGGTGATATTGCCTTTTCTCCTCCATTGGATCTGTTGGTAGGATTAGGCACTCTTTTGCCCACTCAACTTGGTCATGGCGGACCAGCCTTTCCATTCTCTTTAGGGACACTATTCGAGGGCCTCCATTTGACATCCTTCTCAAAACCACCTTCTTTACATCGGATTGGAACTTCCGCTCCATTGTTTGTAGATTCAATGTGATCTATCCAAGTGACCGCAACATCGGTGTCACTAATGCCAACTACATAGAAGTCATCTCTTACTTCATAGTTTCCCATTTGTATGGAGAGGTTGGGAATCTACCTTGTGCAAGACATGGTGAAGCCATCAACTACCATCACCTTGAAGCTTTCAAACTCCTCTATATGCAAACCTCTCTTTGCCACCAGTCCTTTGTCTTTGAAGTTGTGAGTTGCTCCAGTATGAATTAGAGCAACAATTCTCTATGAACTAATCACCCCATGAACCTAAAAAGATTCATTCTTTTGAAAGCTTGAAAGTTGTGCCAAAACACTACTATCTCCAACATTTTAGGGCTTCTCTTCTGGAGCTTCTTCGCCATCACTACTCGCTGATTCATACTACTGATCAGAAAAATCAGATTCTCATCCTTCATCAGAATAAACCTCCATATGTTGTGCTTTGCCTTTTCCATAGCATCTATGACCCTTTGTCCAAGGTTCATGAGGAGTGTAGCAAACCCCATATTTCCTCAACTGTTCTCGGAGCTCTTCGGTCAATTTTTGAGGATACTTTTTGGGCTGACTTGACGAGTACTTCTTATCCTTTTTATGATTAAAGGATTTTGACTGAAATTTTGGCCTTGGGGCAGCCAACTCCATGCTCCTAGCCTTCTTGATTGCTTCATCCAAGGTTGGTAAGGCTTTGACCCAACCTTCAACGACTCCATTAATCCTTAAGTAAACAAGACCACAAACCTCCTCTCAGTAATGTTGGGCACCATTACTTACAACCTTTGGAAATCAGCCGCATAAGCTTCAAGAGATCCATGTTGCTTCAACTGCGCCAATTCACAAAATCTCACCTTAGGATCCTTGGTGTCGAATCTCTCGATCAACCTATTTGTAAATTCCTCATAGGTCTGAATGAGGTTATGGCCAAGTGTGACCAAACCATGATACCACCATTCGTGAGCAACTCCCTCCAAATGCAAGGTTGCAAACTTGATAGCATCCACTTTAGACATCGGTCTCAATGAAAGATAGTTATCTTGCTTTTACACCCATGACCTTGTCATACACTTATCACTCCCATCAAAATGGGCCATGGTTACTTTGCTCAAAGCTTGTTGATAGTTTGTCCTTGGAACTATAGGAGGACGGTAATCATTTCTTTCGCCATTTCTTCTTCCCCTTTGATTCATGAATTGATCAGATGTCCATTGATCTCTAAGATCAGGAGATAGTGTAACATACTCCATGTACGCTTGTCTAGCGTCATCTGCAAATGGAACTACAACCTTTGCTTGTGGTGGTTCTTCCCTTGGAGTAAAGGTGGGGAACAAAGGTCTAGAGGTTGATCCTCTAGTGTTTGCAGCATGTTGGCCAATAGTCCTCTCACTTCCGTGGACCTTTGAACCATTATGGCCATTATTCCCTTTGACACCACTAGTCTCACCAGTATGATTATTTTGGGGCTGCAGATTGCTTTGAGTCGCTTGCTGATCCATTCTTGCTAGCAATTGCGACATCAAATCTATCATACCATCAATTTTTTTTTCCATTCTAGCATCTCTTTCCTGTATGGATTGTCTCACACTTTCTGACATGCTCTCAATTGCTCTACCGGTCTCCCTCAAAGCTTCTGACAATGTCTCTGCTTCTGACACTGGAGGGAACTGACTCTGAGTTCTAGCCTGACCTTTGGTAAAATATCTGATTTCTCTATCGCTCATCTGACAATTGAATGCTGAATGTCATAGGATGGTAGGAATTTGGGCTCTGATACCACTGAAATGTGCCCCTTAATTTTTCTTTGAAAATTCACAACACAAACCAGCACTATGCCAAATGTTAGCGTTAGCTTCGAAAAGATTCTCAAATTGAATGTAACCTTCGCCAAGAATGTTCACCAAGATCCTTTGAAAGGCGAGGTGATAGCATATGGGAAGGGGTCGTTAGCAACCAAACTGAAAATATAAACAAAGCTGAATTGAAGCAGGCGGTGATCTGACCATAAGAGATCCGCACTACCACTTGTCCGGTGGGGGGATGATAATTACATTAAAGAACTATTCATCTGCTATTAATGGGCATCCCCTAAATAGTGGGGATTTTCCACTTAAACAGTGGGTGTAAAATAAGAAATGCAACTTGTTCTTTCCTCCACACTGGCGGCAAACCGACTAGGGGTTAGAATGTGTGAAATTAAACACAAGTAATGCAGCAAATTAAATGACTGGAACAGTACTACTGTTTACAGCCTTACAATAATAAATAACTGCAAATTACAAGTGCTATTACAATATTATCAATGCACAATGAAAAACGTGTTCTCCCACACTTATGATCTTTCAAAAATTGAAGATACAAACTCAAAATCAGAACTGAAATAAATTTGATATGACAAACAGCAACTGAAATTCTGAACCAGCAATCTATGAAAACACCAGAACGACCAAATCTCTTACCACACTTTGCAAACTCCTACCAAACTGAAAGCTTTTCAATTCAATGGCTAGGCAACCAAGAAACAAACACTTTCCAAGCTCCAAACACCACAAAACACCCAACACGAATTTCAAGGCAGCAAGTAAATGGTACGGCCCTAGGAGAGGGTCGGCCTTGCTTTGAAAATCATCCTGTCCATCATAAAATCTGCCAATGCGCAAATAGGGGGACTGCAAGCTTATACAATGAATGAGCAAATACCCATATGGAAAATAAATTTGCCCAAGGAGCTGCAAACAAAGTTGACTTTCAACCATGACTGAATCAGCAAACACAAACTCTGAATATCCTCGAATTTTGCCAACAGTGAAGCACAATCTGCTAGTCTGGATGAGAAGCAACAATAATCACAACTAGGTGTTATCTTTCAAACACGAAATTGGACAAATGTTAGGAGGTAAGCATTTCTTGAAGCCAAATTCATGGAGTCATTCCGACAGCATAACATTAGCATAAACATTCGGTGCCAAATGCTGGAGCCAAGCCTCTCTTTTATAGAACTTGAGGTGACCTTTCATCTTCCCACAATTTCCCTCCAAAAAGGGACGCCCATTCACCTTTTGAAATATTTTAATTTTTAGAAGACATTTATTTCCATCTTAATGGCGTCCAAAACTCCAAGGCAAATAGGACATCATAAAAATATTAATTAATGCCTTGATGAAGCATACACCCTCAATGACCACCTTTTAAGACAACTTAAAGTTATAACACTAGGATAAGGGGTCACTCAAAATTATAACATTAATGACTTAATAGTTTTTTTCTCCAATATTTCACCTTGAAAGCCAAAATCAACATAATCAACTGCTCCAACTGAGATGGAAAACTCACTGTGATGCTGTCGACAGGACCACTACCAAAATTAAAACTTACTAAAAATTGTAAATTTTGAGAAGTGCCAAAAACCTCCAAACGATGGAAACCCTGATTTCACCTTGACAAGCCTACAGGCCTCCGGAATAGGCTGAGAAGCTACCGAACTGCTCACTGGTGAGAAGGGGACATTACAATATACCTCAAGGGTACGTGAGGCCCAAATCCGTAGATGAAAGGGAACAATGTCAAACAGTTGGGAGGAGAGGGTAAGCTACTCTCCACCTTCACTTCTCTAAGGTATAAAGTTCTTGGAGGCTTAGCTCGATTGGCAAAGTTCCACTTCCAAGAGAGGTGGCTTTCTCACCTACCGCTCTTTATACTCCGCCGGAACATGGGAGTTGGAGTCGTCCCCCAGGGTGATGAAATTCCTAGGCAAGCCCCCTAAAAGGAATGACCCAAGTGTTTTTGATCCCCAAGATCACACAAAATGTGAGGGGAGAGCATACACATGTTGGGTTCCTTGGAATGAAAAGAAAAAGAAAAAGAGTAAGTGATGTTTTTGATCGTCAAGATCACACTAGGTGCGAGAGGAGAGCATACACACCAGTCACTCAAAGACACATCAAACAAAAGTTCATTAAACTTAAGGAATCAAATGTGCCTAGATTAGTTGAAAAAAGAAAGCCTTGGACAAACGAATCTGCAAGAAAATGTTAGTAGTTTGATGATTTTGCCTTTGACAATCGATTTCAAGCTGCAAAACAAGTGGTTAGATGATAAGATGATCAAAGGAAAAGATTGTTAGCATGAAGATAAGCATAGATATGTGATGATTTGTGCCTTAGATGAGCATTAGAGACTTGCAACATGCATTCGTATCCAAAAACAAAGATTAGATGCAAAGAACAACTGAAAGAAGACCTAAAGATGCATTCTAATACCTAGGCGCCATTTTGTAGATAAAGTTGCGCTTCTGTTAAAACAAAGGCACCATTCTATTAACAGAGGGATAGTTTTGCAAAATGGGCCAAAAAGATAGCTTTCAGGGGTGAAAAATTGATGTTTGTCAGATACCCAGTTGAGAAAACAACCTGAAAATGCATCTAATGACTTAAAAATAAAAGTTTTAATGCCACAAACACCCGATAAATCCCAAAATATGTCCCCTAGAATAGAGGCGCAACAATTTTGCACAGAGGTGCCACAATTTTGCACTTAGGCGCCATTTGTCAGAAAGTGCCAAAAAATGACTCTCGGAGATCAGAAAATGAAGTTTTGGGGCAACCCAAATGGGGAAATGGATAGATGAACATATGGGGGACCTAAAAACATGAATATTTAGCGAAAATATGCCCCCAAATGCAATGAAAATCAGCTGAAATTGAAGAAGAAACAAGGTGACCTAGAAAGCGTGTATGAAAACCTAGTCTTAGAGAACTTTGAAAACACCTAGTTTAAGCATGCAAATGATGGATGAACCTGCAAAAGAAAGTGTCAGGAAAATGAAGACCTGCAAAACAAGATGTTAGAAGCCAAAGAAGCCCTAGATCTAGGTCAAAATGATGAAAGAAGTGCTAGAAAGCAGAGGCGCATTTTTGGGTTACACGGGCGCCACAATTTTGATCTTAGGCGCCACAAGCTTGCACTTAGGCACCACTTTGCAGTATTTTCCTGAAAATGGCACTTGGAACTTCAAAATGCACAAAAAATTGATGAAATGTTAGAAAAAAGGGGTGGAAAGCCACCAGACGTGCCAAAATGAAGATGAGAAAGATGGATAAGAAGGTAAATGATAGAAAAAGATGAAAATGCATAAGAAATAAATACAAATAAAATATACCTTCATTGCTCCTTCCTCTTCATGGATTGAGCTCAACACCCTTGTCTTGTAGATTTTCTCCAACGATTGAAGGGATATGGTTGCTCAATATTTTAGCATGATGATGGTAGGATGGAGATGGATTTGATGGAGATTTGAGCAACATATGGATATGGGGAATGTGTGTTATGAAAAATGAGAGCCAAGGCCTCATTATATAGAATTTTGGTGAGAGGAATTAATGGCTAAGATTGAATGGCTAATGGAGGGTTGAGATTGATTGTGAAGGTGAGGTTTGGATCAAGGATGAGGATTGATTAGCATTGTGACAAGTGTCACAAGATGGAAAGGGTGAAATGGCGAGGTGTGCTCACAAATGTGTGAGCACACATTGGTAAGAGAGGCATTAAATTTGTGTAAGAGATAGGGTGGCTCATAGGGTGGCTTGTGTAAGAGGTTAGTTGGGGTAGGTGAGATGTAAAAATTTAAAATTAGGAAAGAATGATAATGATGATTGGGATGAGGATTTGATAAACTAATCAAGGATTAATTGATTGATGAAGATGGGTTGAGTTAATAAACCAAGTAGGTGGAGTTAAAAGTTGGAGAATGGGGTAATGATGATTAGGTGGGGATAAGGTGAATTAAGCAAGGTTAGGGGATTGTAGGAAAAATGTTAACTTTAATTAAATAAATGGATTTATTTAATTAAAGGTGGTGGATAAAGGTAAACGAAAAATTAATTAAATAAACAACAAGTATTTATTTAATTAATAGGTTAGGGTAGGCTAAAATGAAGTGTGGAAGGGTAAGAACATATTTTAGGTGTCTACATTATATATATATAAAATTATTTTAATATTCATACTTGAACACATATATTCTCATATTCATTGATCGATGAATATACACAAAGTGTTCATATATATATATGTCGCATTCATCCTATCTATATTCTTATGCATATGGGTTATCCATTCATGAGTGCGCGTAGATAGGTTTATCTACGTATACTCATGCACGCATATACTCACATGTATGAGTTATCATAGAAATGTACATATATACATGTATGGATGAGGAAAATCTTAAAACCATGCAGCTAAGGCCTAGTAGCAAGCACTATACTTAAATCCAAGCCTAAATCCCAAATCCCATACAAGAAAGCACAAACAATAATGGAGATCAAATGAACAACAAAACTAAAGCAAACTCTCCGTATTGAAGTTGATTCCCTTTCTTGCTTCTCCTTCAAACTGCTTTCACAATGTTGCCCTTAGATTTTGAAGTACCTGCAAGTATACAAGCAAGATTGTTGGAGAAATGTGGTTGTAGTTAGCCTTGAAATGACAAGGATCCATCTCTTTTATATAAAGCCAAATTTGAATGAAGGGCCAAGATTAAATGACGAAGATCAATGGATGAGATTGCTTTTGAGAGGCAAAAAAATAGGGTTAGGGCAGAAATAGGGTTTAGTTAAGGATGGATGATTGAGATTAAAAGACAATAAAACCTTATCAAAGGTGGAAGTTAATTTATATTAAAAAGAAGATTGACATGGAAAAAGAGTAAATTAAATAATTATAAAATTTTTTACTTTAAGTGGGAAAGCAAATAATTAGATAATAAAAACATTTATTTAATTATAGAAAAAGAGGGAAAAAGCTTGATTTTTAAAATAATTGGAAACAATTATCTCATTAAAAAGTGGAGCAAAAAGACAAGTTACTAAATAATTAAAATAATTATTCAATAGTGGAGGGAAAAGATGACTTTTTAAATAAAATAATTGGAAACAATTATCTCTTTAAAAAGTGGAGGAAAAAGACAAGTGAGAGAAAAGCTGACTTTTTAAATAAAATAATTGGAAACAATTATCTCATTAAAAAGTGGAGGAAAAAGGCAAGTTATTAAATAATTAAAATAATTTTTTAATAGTGGAGGGAATAGCGGGAAATAATTAAATAAATAGAATTTATTTATGGAAGAAAAGGCTAATGAATAATTAAACAGTTAATAATAATTGTTTAATTATAGTAGAAAAGTGAAAATGAATAATTAATTAAATAAGAATTTATTTAATTATAGAGAGAAAGGAATATTAGTGACGTAATTAAATAAAAGGAAGAGTAAAAGGCAAAAGTGAAATAATTAAATAATTAAAATTGTTTAATTAATAGAAGAAATATGACTTTTTATTTTCAGACTGCAGGAATCGGGTAGCACAATCCCATATGACTTTAAACCATAATCAAATAATTAAAATTATTTAATTATGCAAGGGAAGAAGGGAAATTGATGGTGAAAATAAGGTTCACAGGCTTAGTGTGATGAGCCCTGTTGGCTCTCAATTCCAACCCCCGTATTTCTTAAGTCTTTTAGTGTTATTTAATTTTTTTAGAGAAAGTTTGATAGACAGAAGAGAAGGGCCGCACAGCATAAATGCTTGTAAAATGTAAATTTGCACTATTTTCTTCAGAATGAAAGTGTAGAAGACATTATTTAATTGAAACAAATAGATTGCAAATGATAAACATACCAGAAGGGTTCCAGATTATTTATTTAAAAAAGTAAGCCAGCTCGCCAGCCAAGAATGGTGAAAACTGACATATAAAGACGTCTGGCTTCCAGAATTGAGTTCTCCCTTTCAGAAACTGGATACAAGCGCTTGAGAAAGGTACACGCCAGTGATGGAAGGTAAACAGGAGCCAAAACAAAGGCGTTTTCAGCAAGATGCTTCACACGCCTTCCTTAATGAGCACATATCCCAATGCAAGTGTACGGCCAAGGTAGAAACCCCAAAAGAACACTCTGAAAGCTGAAAACTGTAGAGAATGGCGTCTCTGGAGATGAAACCCTCTTTGCCTATTGCAGACAAATAAATACTGAATGGTAAATCTCTGATAGAATCAAGTAGAACCTCTGAATGAAGCTCTCAACTGCACTGATTCGATTGATCTCTCACAATCTCAAGAGTGCTCAGCACTGAAGAGGAATCGTTCTTCAATGGAAAATTGTTCAAACCCTGATCACAGGAGAATGCACAGGAAGAAACACAAGGCAAAGTCGAAATTATCAAAGTAAGTTTCTCATTGCCCAAAATGCCCTTATATGCAAAAGGCACGACTCCCAAGAAATATACGCCACTTTTGATATTAAAATCTTTTAAATTATAATTTAAGTCACTTTTCAATAGTTTTTGACTTAAATAAAGTGGGCGCACTTTATTAATTTAAGTGATTAAATTATTAAATCACTTTTAGGGAATATTTAAGTGATTTAAAAAAGTATAAAGTCAATTTGACTTTATAATAAAATATTAAGTTAATAAATAACTTAAATCACTCAAATAGGCATAACTTCCACAAATCTTCATAGAATCCCGTGCCGTCAGAAGCTGTCGACTCCTGAATTGCTGACGCCTGCTGTGAACCAATACTGGGCTCTGAACACGAGAATGATCAAACTCTCCAGAAAGTACCACCGACCCTCTAACCAAACCTGTTAGCCTACGAGAGTCTGAGTAATAGGCTAACCACCATCAAACAAGATCACGCCAAAAAGGGGGACATTACACTTAGGGCATTTTTTAGTGTCTAATACATATATACATTCTATGTATATACTTCATTGATTAAAATATGAACATACGAGGAATAACTTTCACTCAACATAAAGACTCAATTACATATCCACAAATAGGAACATTCAAAGACTTAAACCGCATTCCAATACAAAACACACTCAAACCCTGAGAGAAGGTTACTTGCCATTTCTCAAACTATCTTAATTCAACGAGACCGACTAGGAAGTGAGTGTGTGTATGTTCAATTAGGCTCATCAGGCCAAGTTCTTCTCGTGAGTGATACTCCCCCTCTTTCCTGGAGGTTCGAATTTGTTCCCGCATCCAACTTAGTATATCACAACAGTAGTTAGCTGATAACATTACATTCACATGCGTCATATATTTTCATCTTCAGAACATTATAAAATATCAAATTGAATAAAGCATTCATTCATTATATTTCTTGTCATGTCCCCGAAATAGCAATACCATAAAGACCAAGTGTTAAAATACAAATAAATTAATAGATAAAATAAATAGCAATATTAATATTAAATATAAAATAAATGTGTACCATATCAATATAAAAATATAAAAATATGAAATAACAAATATAATAATAATAATATATAGGCAAACATTGTGATTACATTCTAGTATTAAATAACTTAATATCAAAAATAATAATAATAAATAAATATTATAATCATTACACATCAAAGATTGTAATACATTAGAATAAAATAATAATTAGATATTAGCAAATTGGTTTTATTATTATACTTTAATGTAAAAATATGTTCAATAAAACATCAAAATAAAATAATAAAATAAGTATATAATCTGAAATAACATAATTATTAGTAATAATATATTATTTTCAAAAATAGATATTATTGTGATAATAAGCCTTTAAAGGCAGCATTTAAATCTAACAAAGGGATATATTTTATGAAAAGTCACCTCTTTCACCAAACAATACATTCCCCCCATGTGTCACCTACCTTGAATGGTATAAATAGAAGATAAGGAAGAGGGAAAAACATGGAGAAACAAAACAGCAGCAACAATGATTGTTATGCATTGGAATATAGAGCCATTATATATATATATATATATATATATATATATATATATATATAGTATTTAATACGCATACAAGTATATATGCATAGATATAGATAAATTTTATAATGAATAATATGCAGTGAATAAAGAATATATATGAATAAGGAAAGAATAATTATATAAACATATATATATGAATACTAATGGATATAAATAAAAGAATAATTATATATATATGTATATGAAGTATATATATATACATACACGATTATGCAATAATGATACTTATAAGTAATGATGACTCTTTAATATAACATAAGTAGATTATGTATATTTATGAATTGTCCTCATCCTATGATCAATTCAGTATAAGGTTGAAGGAGGTGAGTAAGGAAACATGGAGAGATATAGCAACTCAAATGATGTACTCACTTAGCAATAATATTTAGCATATTTTGAATATAAGAAATCAATATTGTTAATCTAATTATTGATATAATGTTTTCTTTAATCTTATCATAATGAGAATTATTCTAGGAAATGATGAACTTAAATAACCATTAATAAATGAAGATATATTTGATTATAGGCATAAAATAAATCTTGGATGATTGTGTAAAGATTGTCTTCTTGGTGCTTGTAACCCTATCAGGAAGGTTGATCCATGGTTTAAGTAGATTGTCTAAAAACCCCTCTTTCAGCCCCTTAAGCCCTACACAAGGGATTGGGCCTTGCAGCCCCTTAGGCCTTTGACTGGGGATTGGGTTATAGAAGGTTGGGGGTCCCACCTAGGCTTCAGCCCCATAGGCCTTGGACAAGGGATTGGGCGAATAGGAGGTGGTAGACCTTAGGCTACTTAAGGATTCCATGATTTCCTCTCCCCCTGATAGGATGAGTGTCTTCCGAGGTGTTGCCATGAGTGGAGTATGCAGGTACTAAGCCACTAGGCAAGAAGGATTGTGATGGACAACCTCTTGAGCTTTATTTGAGGGCTTCAAGGCGGGTCCACCTATGGCACTCCTCATATGTCTTCTGAATTGCATTTATGATTATGCTTATATTTTGGATATCTAGATATTAATGCTAATAGATATGTGTGTGGAAATGTTGTTAATATGGTGAATGCAGATTTCAATCCAAAATTATTTCATGAAAAAGAACAACCATTTGGAAAGAAGAAACCCTAAACCTAATCCACAAGTGAATTTTAGGGCAAACCGGGTAAGGGACATTACATTTGCATGAAGATTCATATGCAAAACACAATCACATATTAAAAGATTTTAACCCATCAAGGTAATAGTAAATAGGTAATAACACAATGAGGTGTAACATGCAATTTTGTGTTTAGAAAATGGGTAAAAAAGTGTGGTGCAAATCCTTGAATGACTTCACAAAAGTGTCATGTAAAACCATGGAAATCAGCAACAAAGAAGGAAAAATACTTGCACAAATCTTTAATTATGACTATTGTTGTTTTCACCCTTTGTTGACTGAAATTTGCTATAAAACGCTGGTTAAAAGTCTAGGAGCAGTCTGAAAACAGCCACAATATATGGAGGTTTTATGGTACCAAGCCTAGCTGACTTGTAGGATGCCTACAAGTTGTTTATATGCTCATGAAATGGTGCTAACACCAATTGTCAAACCCTTGTGAAAGGATGAAACCCTAGTACTTGAATGTAGAGATTTTGTTGGCATTAAACCCTAGAGGACAAGCTGAAAAATGCTGGGGCATGGGATTATTGAGAGGAAATGAGCACAATAATTACAAAACAAAATCTGAAATTCTGTCCTTGTAACCCTTAGGATTCTCAACACCAGCCTTGATGGTGCCTCCCAATGGTGAAAGTGTTGAAATTTGATATGAAACATCACAGGTAGCCCCCTTAATTCTTTGCAAATCTGAAAACCCTAACATTTCAACTCTTTGCGTCCCCCGTACTCTTGAGCACTCCAATTTGGATTATCAAATTAAACTGCTTGCAGTTTTATAATGCTCGCTACGGTTGCATGTTCTTTTTTTGGGTGTTTTTCTTTATGTTTTTTGCTTGGATTGGCAAAGAAGGCTGAGTGTGCAGCTAGGAGGACTTAGCTTCTCAAAACTTGTGCTTTTGGAGTGAATTATTAGCAATATGAGAAGAGCATGCCTAGGAGGACTCTGCCACTTGAACTTTGGCTAAGTGATGCTACACTTTTGCCAATAGGGTTCAAATCATTCACTTTTGGATGGAACATTAAAAGTGTGAGCTTGAGAAGTATTTGGCACTTTACCTTTTTCCTCGACTGGAGAAATGCATGCTTAGAGGTGTCTTGCACTTGATTCTAAGTCATTTTTACAAAGTGCGTATTTGAATGTGGTATGTCAAGCCAAAGTGTGTGCTTTTGGAAACATTGCCATTTTTATGACTTACTGAAATTTCATTGCTTTTTGGTTCTGACTTCCCAGGCACGTGCTTTGATTTCCTTGCCAAGGCTAACACCTCTAATGCATTTTTTAGCTGTTTCTCATTCATTTGCTAGTCATATAACACTTTCTGCAGCATTTGTCCTTTGAGATTATAGGTAAATATTCTTTACTTGTCTCCAATGTGCCAAGAAAGATCTCCTTTTGCTACTAGGATATCATTTTGAGTGTTTTGGGTTGTAAGATGGGTTAACATTGTCTTTTACATTTTCATAAGTATGTTTGTACTTTGTACACAGAATTTTGAGCTATGCTTTTATTTTCATTTCAAAATATAGAGACAGTTTTCTTTTTTGCTTGATTTCTTTAAACAATTACATGCTGGTTTCTTTTCTTACCTAATTTCCAAGATTACAATTTAAAGCAGTGCTACTTCTTTCTTTATAAGTAGAAAATACCTTTTTACTAGAAAATGTGGCTGTTTTCATTGTTTTTATAAAACTTAGAGTTAACATTTATATTTGATAAATGCAGGTTATTTTTCCTGTAAGGAAAAGACAATCTGCACTGCCATCTGCTCCACATCTCAAGTTGGTTGCTTCAACATCATTGAAGGATTTATTTGATGTTGAAGAGATGAAGCTTCCAATATGGGTGGATGGGATGTGGGTACATTTTGGGATTATAGTTTTCTTTCTTTTTGGATTTGGTAATATCTTATTTTTTCCAATACTAATATTTTATTTATGCTATTGAAGGTGCATGGCTGAGTATATTCCTACTTTGGAAGAAAACCTAAAAGCTCAGGCAAGTAAATCTTGGTGTCTTGGGATTGTCCCATATTCTGCTCAAATTCATTTTCTAGTCATAGATGCTTGACATGCATGTGGATTTTTCATCCTTCTTAATGATTGACTTTGTTTCATAATTGTTCTTTTCCCATATTGTTTATAGTTGTTTGTTTTATAATGCATTATAGGCAATAACACTGAAAATAGGTGTGCTCCACCAAGTCTTTGGGATGGGGATGGTAGGGGATGGTGGGATGCATTTCTAGGACATCTTTTAGGGGATAGTAGGGAACAACTATAAAACAATAGGGAAAAAGTTAAAATATAAGGAAATTTCAAATATTTATATGATAACATTGACAAGACATTCGTGATATACAGTATAGAACCTTAGTACATAATATTAGAATTGAATTGAGATTTCACATAAGAGTTGACAAACAAAATAACAAAATTTATTGCTTTCATTGTCAATATGCATATATATTATATAAAAATCACAACAGAATGCCCAAAGGTTACAAATTTCAAATATAAGTGACATAAACATTGAAAATATGCAGCTGTCCATAATCAGCATTTCGTAACACTTCATTAGAAATAGAGTTTGAGTTTGAGTCACTGCCACTATGCGGGGCTGCCTCATCTAGTGGAACCTCAACTAATCCCTCTTGTGCATCCTCATCAACTTGTGTGGTAATATCGGATCAACATGCCAATATGCAGCTAGAGTTGATGATACTTAGGAGGTTATTAATTTTGAAGCTACAAGGCACTATGACAGCCACCAACTTCTCTACTCCTCAGTAGTTAAGGTTGTTCCTTGTGACTATCCAATTGATGTTGTATGTGGACCAATTCCTCTCTGCATCAGAGGAACTGACAACCTGTGAAAGGAGGTGAGTGACAAGTATTCTTAACTTTGTTGCATCCTTGCCATGCCACATCCACCATCCAATAGGGTCAGTTTGAGCTAAGGTAGCTCTATCCATCCCCATCTTTTGTTTGTTGAATGTTGGACCAGGGAGATTGACAAAGGCTAGCCATTGTTTTTGAAGTAAAGTAGGTTCCTCATCGATATACATTTTCCAAAGGGCCTTGTGAGCCCTTCTTTCACTTCTTCATCATGAGATGGAGACACTCTCTTAAGCTTAGTGACATACCATTTGGGATTTAGAGCATAGGCTTGCATATAAAGTGGGGGTGTTCATAGTGTTTCACCACCGTGTTGAGTACACAATCATACTGAGAGGGAGGGGACGGCGGAAGGGGGGTGTGGGGGGTGAACCAATATCAAACAATCATTTACTTTTTAAAACTTAACCAATCACAATAAAACCATTCAAGTAAGATCTAGCATTAAGGAACACAATGAGAACACATGATTTATGTGGAAACCCTTTTTGGAGAAAACCGTGGCACAATATTTGATATATATTATAGTTTAATCTTCTTCTTCTTGTAGGCTCCAACTTACTATCAAGGTCTCAAATCTCTATACCAACTGAGCTCCAACTCAGCAAGAGGCTCCAACCTTTATTTGATAGGCTCCAACCCCCACACACAAATTGAGCTCCAACCCATAAAGAGGCTCCAACCTCTAATTGATAGACTCCAACCTATTAGTTCTTCAATGGCTGATATAGTTTCTTCCACACCAATCTCATTCAACCTCTAAATATTTTCACAATCTTCACAAATCTGATTCAAACTCTTATTTTTTTCGCAATCCTCACAAATCTAAGTCAAGCACCAACCTTTTCCTTCTCAAATCTGAACATTGTTAATCGAACTCACTAGCATAAATTCTTTCTTTTCATCACACAAATGTCTTTAATATACATCTGATTTACTGTTCATATTTCTGCTCTCACTCTTCTGTATTATTCAGAAAATATATTCATTGAAAATTGTTGCTTTTTGGTTGTTAGATTGACTTCTATTTATACCACATTAATTTGCCAAGGGATGTGTCCTTATGAGAGATGTGTCTCTTTGAATGGACATGTCTTTTAATAAGCCCAATCACTGCCTTCATAAACTATAAATTGTCTTTAATAATTTTTCTAAGAATAATCGCTGCTTTAAGTTATTGCCTTTTTAATCTCTAACTCAGCCATTAATATTAGTTGCTGCTCTTCTCATTTATATAAATTGCTGCATTTTTAACTATTGCTGCCACTTCTTTATTTAATCACTGCTTTCTTCCTTTTTAATCATTTTTTTCATTTTTGTCTTGGTTGATTCAAATCATATATAGATACATGGTTATTTTTGAATGCAAAGTGAAGGAGTCGGTGATAAATAGGATGCATATTAGATCATATTGCTTCCTTCAAGGGTGGCAACTAGGCTAGAGGAGTTAGCCTTCTTTGTATGAAGATTGTATAAGTGCTTTTCATTTTTAGGTAACGCAAGACTTGAGTATCTCAGGTCGGCCAGCTTTAACAAAGACTCTTGAATCTTTCTATGTTTAAATATTTAATTTAATTTAAACATCCACATCCTTCCAATGTCACAATCTCTCAATGGGAATGTATAACGGGCAATTGTTAACATCAATTACTCCTTGCCTACAATGATAATAATGACAACATTTGCAGCAATCTCCACAACAAGCTCTTTGAGATCAATGGCGATCTCTTTGACAATTTCGATGACACACTCAACCTTGTCCTTTGACATCAATGACAAATTCCAATACATTGTCACAATGGACTTAATAAACTCCTCATAAAATCCCAAAGAAGGATCCTTTATGAATGGATTGCTTCATTTGCCCAAGGATGCTATCAAATGTCTCATAGATCTCTTCAAGACTAGGAGTGTCTGTATCAACATATTTGATGACTTGCACAATAAGTGAGATGGAACAAACATATCTTCTACAAACAAGTTACAAATATTAAATTTTCGAAACATATTTAAGACTCAAATGACAAAGAATGAATGCTGTTACAAAGAATGAAAATAAATTGAGTTAGAAACATTAATAATTAAAAGAAATAATAAAACCAATAATTTCCTACCTCATCGTGGACCATTAATCATCATCAAGCATCTTTTGTTTCACATTTTTTCCTTCAGCCATGCTTGCCTTGTTGGCATTTCAATTAGCACCTCTGGAGTGCTTATTGGAAAACGACAGCTATTGCAAGTGTGTAGTCACTTCTCTTCGAATTTATAGAGAGGAAGATCTCTCTTTGTTGATGTTTGCTTTAAAAAAGAAGTAAAGTACTGTTCCTATCTTTTTACTTAGTGGCAGGACACAAGGGTGCATAAACACAATGCGTTGCAGCTAAGGGTTTTCTCTGGTTTCTACAGATCTTAACTACAACTAAGCTAACGTTAAATCTATCCTATCTCTTCAAGATAAACAAAGCATGAGGGCATAGGAGCGGGAATGGATGGTTCGATCACTTGGACGAATGTTTCTCCTAGAATGCATCCAAAGGCTTTGAACTTCCAGACTTACACCAAAATAGAATCCGCACAAGTAATCTTCAGACGGTAGACTAGATCTCAGGATTCCCAAGGAGGTACCAAGACCTTTCTGAGGTGTAGGCTGAAAGATAGTCTACTAGAAACAACAAAGAATGATAATCTAACTTACTAAATTCCCAAGGAGGTACCAAGACCTTTCCGAGGTGTAGATCAAAAGATAGATTATTAGAACAACATTCAATGACAAACTTTTAGACTTTTAGATCAAAGGCAAGCTAGCTCTCTTGATTTATTATTTCAATCTTCGATCAAAGATTACACTTTGGGACAACAACGTGTGTGAAAGAGACAATTACACGTGAAGCAATCGACCAAGAATACATGAACAATGATTTGATGTTACATCCCAAATTGTGAGGGTACTATTTACTAGTGATATAAAAGGTAGAAATGAATGTAATGTGAAATCTGGAGATGCTTGTACCTTGTTATCAATGTGTATGTTGGCTCATTTGACGTTGTTTCATTTGATGTTATTTCAATTGATGTAATTCATGGTGAAATAGTGCATATATGTGAATAGGAGGATAATGAATCTTGCTTTTTAAACTTGATATATTTGTATAAGTACTGCAAATGTTATGAACAAGTAAGTGCTGTGGTTTTGTGGCAATGGATGCAGGAACATGAACCATTTCTCCAGGCGGAGGGGAAACATCACAGAGGAGCTTGGCCGGGTAACCGGTAAAGTGAACTATTGAGCATACACACACTCACTTTAGATTGAGTAAACCAAGTCAATTTTGTATGAGTATAAGGTAAGTCATCCATAGCTTGTATGTCTTGCAAGTAGAGGTCTTGACTGCTTCTGTGTGTGAAGTTTATCCTTGTGCTTGATTGTGAGATTATGATCATCATGGTGGTATCATGTTTGGATGTGAACGTCGGAAGTATGCATATAAACACATGTATAGTATATATACGTATCCGTAAGTATAGACATATCGATACAGGCGTAAGTGACTAATGGACTTGTCATACGAATGTGTTGATATGGTGTACGTACATATACGTGTACATAGAGGATTATACTATGGTATATATATGTTTATAAGCATACGTCTGATAATGTGGAAATATTAAATATTTGCCCTGGAATTTATATATACACATATACATAGATATATATATATTGAAAGTATGCTGACTGGCTCGCAGTATATATATATATATATAAAATCAACAATTAAATATGTATATGTATATATATTTATATTTGTTAAATATAAATATATTTATATATGTAATTATATATAATATTATAATAGTTATATTAAAATATATATGTATATTAAATACTCGGGTATTTAAATATTTATATGTTTAATATTTAAAAGAACTATAATAATATTTATATAATAAAATATATAAATGTATTTAGCTAAATATTTTAAAACTCTTAAGTGTAAAATTAAAAGATTTAAATCTTTTAATTAGAGTAAATATTATAAAGCAAACTTTGGAGAAATATTATAATATAATATATTATATTAAATAAAAGAAATTTATTGGAAAATAAAGGACTTAGCATTATTAAGTCATTTGGTAAATATCGATTATATTCACCATGGGAAATAAACTATGAAATTCGTTTGAAATAATTAAGTATTTTATTCACCGTGCTAAGCTGGGAATAATACACCAAACTTCAAATATTTCATATGGCAATAGTTAAACTTTTGAATGAGGAAAAAAATGCACTGCTGCATACGCGCGCGTGAGACCTGGTTGCAAAAATGCAAGGGACGTGATTCTAAAAATGTTTGGAAGAGCCTAAAACAAGGGCCAGGTGGAACACCTTTGAGCTAGGAGATTTTCCCACTGTGAATAAACCCGCCAGTTTAGACGCCATTGTTGGAGGACGCCTGTAGGTGTCAATCAAACCATTTTCATCATGTGTTATTTGAATCGTTCTTCATTGAGAAGGGTCGACTCACCTTTTAAATGCTGAGTAAGGTTCTAAACTGCTGCCACCATGAGTTTGGCACTTTCAAATAGGTAGAGGTGTCAATTCTCATGCCAAATCTGTAGGATGGCATGAGAATCCGAACTCTATAAATAGAGCTCACTTGTCAATTTCACCAATTCACAATTTGCTTTCACCAATTTCGAATTTGCTTTCTGCAATTCACAATCATCCATAGTAATTCTGAGTAAAGACCTGAGATTATCATTTTGTTGCATATACATATGTACGCAACTGTTGTAGAATCCATTGTGAGAAAAACAGTAACCAACATTACCAGTAATTGATTTCCAGTCATTCTGAGCTTCAGCTAAGAGTTTAGCATCTGAATAGGACAATTAGGAGAGAGAGATTCTTTAAGGGAAAAAAACAGAGGAGCTGGTACCAGCTGGATCGGGAGCATTCAAAGGCAACAAGAAGGCCCAGCTTGAGGAAACAGGCATGAGGAATACCTTCCTAAATATCTTTGTTTTATTTAAAGGCAGAAATCATGGATTTTGTTTATGCATTGACTAAATTAAAGCATAGGTGGAACAATCTAGTGAAAGAGAATTATGTTTTTTGTTTATAATTGCATTGACTAAAGGAAATGTCTTGATTGCAAAATAATTATAAGGGAAAAGGGAAACTGTTGTTCTTACTTTGCTTAAGAATGGGATTTTTAAAGGGATTAAAGAATGAATGTGATTAAGATGGATTGCATTTTGTATGTACATAGCCTATACTGTATGATCTCCATATAAGGAGAATATGTTTGAAGTAGATACTAGATACTGGGAATGAAATGAAGATAGTGGTCTAGTAAGGTCTTTTTAGCTTGAGTTATAGGGATAATTAAGGTAAGCTAAAGTACTCCTAGGATAAAGGTTTCCTGAGTAGGAGGAATGGTATAAGACACTTGTAGACTGTTTCGTTTCTAAGTAGATTGTTTGAAGGTAGGTTGTCTGAAACAGGATATACCTCTCTTATGTAACTATTTGAAGTAGATTGTTTAAAGGTAGGTTATTTGAAACATGATATACCTCTCTTATGTAACTATTTGAAGTAGATTGTTTAAAGGTAGGTTATCTGAAACAGGATGTACCTAGCTTGTGTAATTACTTAGTAGATTCTGATGTTGTAGGTTAGTCTGGGATAAAAGATTATCTAAAAATAAAGGACGATACCTATGCGTAGTGTAAGATAGCCTTAAGTCAAATCGGCCCTGAGTAGTGTATATGATAGATGACCTTCATTTGAAGTGCTGAATGAGAATACTTTGGCCAAAGTAGTGAAATGTACGACATCCACTTAGACTGTGTGATGCTTGAGACTACACTGTTAGTTCATCGTGATCCTTGTACTAGTATGAGATTGTGAAATAGCAAGGTTCTAGTTGTGAATAGGACACAACACTATGCTCAGTTGGGTTGTCGTAGTCGGATACTCTACCAATCTTTTCGTAGAAAGGAGGGTCGTTTATTTAACAGTAAACGTGCGGGGGACCGCAATATAAGTCAGTGGTTGGCGGAAAAGCGCCTGAGTGATGTTTCTCCTCCATAGCAGGCGACGGATACACCAAGATTTGAAAGGAAGGGAACCTAGACTGTCTTACTACTATTTGTGCAAAAGCTTATGAGCTATGTATGTAATTGTTTTACTTTTGTACTCTGATTTATATTTGCAATGAAAATGGAATTCATGTGGAAATATATATTGTAACTTGCATGTATTTATCAATAAAGAAAGGAAGAATTTTATTGTAGTGTCTTTGTTACTTGTTACTTTTATATGTTTGAAGTGAAATGTTGGAAATTTTTTAATTACCCAAGGATAGGGTCGTTACATTTGACACACCTATTTGAATAAGAAGAACACAAGCTATACTTAGCGTTTCCCTACCACAAATACAAAAGTGCCTCCAAAATAGAGATCCACAATTAGTGGAGATCTAGAAATAGACATCCATAATTAGTGGGATCTGACATGCATGATCAGTGGGACGGTGAGTTAACTTGGAACGAGGCATCAAGTTAACTCCCGTTGCCATTAATGCTATTTTGGAGGGTAGGACGTCCTAAGTGTGTGTTTTACACCTCATCAATTCTAGTCAACAATTCTCCCAACCAGTCGTTGACTTCTTTATACGGAGATCGTCACATGTCTCAACTGTCAGTGTCAACAATTTGATGTATGTATCTCCTTCATTCTGCCTCCCTTAGGAGGGTCACTCCTTGTCTTTTTGTCTATGTTTCCATTTTGACGTGGAAGGTAGTGTAGTATTAACTGGCGGCGGCTCTGCGTTGGGAACGACTAACTACCGCGTTCTTTTGCAGCTTTACATTTTTGAATTTTTCCTTGATCTTTCTCAACGAAAGAGTAGTGTATGATGAAACCGCGAAGTTTGATGATGAAACCGTGAAGTTTGACTATGAGCACTCCAACTATGAGAAATGCACATGAACTTGCTGCATACGCAAAATTCCAACGGTTACAATCCTCTAAATTAGCCTTGGAAGGCTATCAGATATACGAGGTGAAACTAGTATGGAACCTGTGGACTTGTGTCTATGCTTGTCAATCTGTCCAAATTGACCTCTGGGTGTGCCCGACGCAGATCGGTGTCATTTGTTTTCATAAAATCATGGAGTAAGACCATTTTGACCTTGTATTCATCTTGGGAGAATTGCATTCTGAAAACCTTGAAGACTGACTGTGCACACGATATTGTTTGGACAACTTTTTCTAGAACTGCTAAAAATAGCCTTGCTGGGGCAACTTTTTACGAAAAATTCTAAGATGTGGGTTTTGTTGAGAATGATTTTTTAAACAAACCCAAAATGCCAGAAATTCGAAAAAACGAGTTTTTCTATGACATGTAAGAGCCCTTCGGTGGCAGAGGCAGTGAGGCACCAGAAAATGATTTTTCCCGGAAAATTCCAACACATAGGTTTAGTTTGTGCTTTAGAGCTGAACAAACCCAATTTGTCTGTTTTTCAAAATTATGACTTTTTTCCAAGGTTACCCCAAGTTTTCGGGACGGGGACGGCAGGGGATGGCGGGACGAGTCCCCAAGTTTCCGATTTTTGAGGCCAAAATTAGGGACGGCAGGGGACGGCTATATAAAAATATAGGGAAATTTTAAATATTCATATGATAACATGGATAAGGCATGCATAATACACATTATAGAACACTAACATATAACATTTGTGTCCAACATTATGCCAATACTCAATACGCATTCAAAATTAACATACACGAATCATGAAGCAACCTCCAAGTTATAATTTATAAACTTATATCAAAATATCCAAAGGCTACATTGCTGCCATATAGTTTTCAAGTTTGCTATGAAAATCAAAATACAATGTCAGTAATGAATACAGAATAAACAAAGTCAAAGAGCACTACTGCCCCTAATCATCCCTCATAACCGCATCAAAATCAGAGTCATCCTCTGAGTCACTGCCACTGTGATGCTCCTCCTCAACCAACGGAACCCCAACCAAACCCTCAGCTATCTCCTCCTCATCTACCTGGGCCACGTCCTCGGGATCAATATCCCACCGTAGAGCTAGAGTCTGTCGATACTCTGGAGTTTTCCGATCCTGAAGCCGAAGAGCACTATGAATGGCCACTAGCTTCTCCGCTCGTCTAGAGGTAAGTCTATTCCTCTTGAGGGAGTGGATAAAGCTATACGTGGACCAATTCCTCTCTGCAGCAGAGGAACTAGCAACTTGTGCAAGAAGGCGAGTAGCAAGTGTCTTCAACTGCGGTGTATGCCTCCCATGATAGGTCCACCATCCAATAGGGTTTGATTGAGCTAATATAGCTCTATCCAACCTCGCCTGTGGTTTACTCAAGTTTGGGCCCGAAAGATTTGCAAAGTCTAGGAATTGTGACCGAACTAGTGAAGCCTGCTCTGCTGGATAAATCTTTTCAATGGCTCGTGTGAACCCATCTAAAACCTCACTATCATCACATGGAGGCACCCTACCAGGCCTTGGTGCATACCATTTTGGATTTAGAGCAAAGGCAGCCATGTGAAGCGGGGTGTTCATTATATTCCACCTTCGAGTCACAATGGGCCCAATGTATTGCTCATATAAATCCAAAGTGGGGTCTTTTGCCGAAATAACTTGATTGATCTTCACAAGCATACTGTCAAATGTCTCATAAATTTCTCCAAGACTAGGAGAGTCTGTATCAGCATATCTGATGACATCTACAATAGGGGAGATGAAGGAGCAAATATATTTGCAAAATGCAAACAAAAAGTTCAAAATAATTAGTTGACAAGTTAATTGACATGTTAGAAACTTCAAAAGTTGGAACATTGGACAATAAAATTAAAATATTAAAATCAGAAATTTAATATGAAAATCAGCCATCTAGTGTCTTACCTCACATTGGCCCACCAATCGTGATCGAGGATCTTTTGTTTGACATTCTTTCCGGCTGTAGAACTTGCATTAGGCCATCTAGCCCACTCTGCATTGACCATCATTGCTTGTAGAGGCTCATACACCTCTACCATCCTCTCTAACAAGATGAAGTATGTGGCATATCTACATTCAATGTTCATTCATTGATTCAATGATTCATTAAAAATTAAAAATTTAAAACAAAATCAGATTATGAATACAAATTGAAAGTGAAACAAAATAAAGTGAGTGGCATACCTTGTCTCAACAGGTTTGAGAAATTCCTTCTTTGAAAATGTTTTGAAGAGAGCAAGTGAGGTGTGGTGATTGCAAATAAACATTTGAATATCTCTAGCTTCTGCCACTATTTTCTTCACCCAATCCAACTTCCCTATGTCTTTCAATGCATTGTTCAATGCATGAACACAACATAGGGTCCAAAATATGTGCCTGTACTGACCCTCCACCGTCAACCCAGCCGATTTGCACACACGTGCAGAATTGGTGATCACTTGCACGACATTTGCAGCCCCAACGTCCTCTATAGCATCTCTCAAAATGGAAAACTGGAATTCTGCATCCTTACGTTTCCCCGAACAATCTATGGCTCTAAGAAAATAAGAACCAGCAGGGCATGTGACTATGACATTGATGAGTGGCCAACGTCTACAATCAGTCCACCCATCCATCACTATAGAGCACCCCGTCCTCATCCACGTTTGCCTCATGTCCTCCATTAACACATTAACTTTGGAGTACTCTTTGTCTAGGAGGGTGGTGTGTAGCTTATGATCTCCAGGGGGTATGAATGAAGGACCAACTGTGGCTATTTCTCTCACCATTTGTTTAAAATAAGAGGAACGAGCCACATGAAATGGAATGGCATGTGCAAAAAAGAATTTGGCAATGGCGGATTCAGTACTCTCTCGTGCTTGGTTATTAAATAGGGACTCAACTGAGGTCGCCTTTTCACTACCACTACCACTCACCTTCCTCTTTGCTCTTAAGAGAACTTCACTACTACCGACCGTGGAAGGACTAGGAATGGGCATGGATGATTGTGCACTTGGGAAAGAAGGAGACCCACCTTGAACCCCACCACCATCACACTCTATTTGAATTTTTTGGCATTCTAAAAATAGGTCATCTGTCAATGAAGGACACACTCTAACTCCATGGCCCACCTCACCCAAAAAATGAGACCTAATTCTTGTGTAGCTGCCCCTAAAGTCTTTTTCACAAATATGGCAAAACCAAACCCTACTCCCCCCTGAATTTTTTTTGTCTTTCACCCACAGGTGTAACATATCGAAGGAATGGTTTTTCTGGGTTTAATGGGTGTCTTGCATAGTCTTCCATAGTTTTGGTATTGGTTGATGAAGGATGGCATTGGATTGGGGTTCTTTCACTTCTTTGCTCTCTAGTTCTACTACCACCCCCACCACTTTGCCTTCTAATTTGCATTTCAACTTCACTATCACTTCCATTCTCACTATTGCTCATGTTTTTTGTTTTTAGAATGCAAGTTTAAACTGAAAATGCAAAAAAATAAAAAAAATCAGACAATGTATGCTTCACATTTTGCAAAAAAATGAAAAAATATAAATAGGAAAAGAAAATGCATACCTCTTTAGTGGATTTGCACTCCCTTCAACACTATTTCAACCTTCTCTCCTCCTTCAAGCTGCTGCTCCTTCTCCTTCAATGGCTGCAACTTCTTTTGCTCTCAAACCCTTGGCTGCTCAAACAAACAAAATGCAAATAATGAGGTTAGAGAGGCCCTTTTTCATTCATATGAGAGTCAAAATCCATGGGGCCCACACATGCCACGTAGGCTGGGCCGAAATTTTTAAATTTTATGTTTTTTTTTATGAGTTTGAAGTGACTAAAGCGTGGGGGACGGCCGGCCGTCCCCTGGATGGTCGAGGGATGGCTCAACCGTCCCCTAGCCATCCCCGGGGACGGTCAGCCGTCCCTCTTCCAGTCAAAGCCGTCCCCCCCATCCCCGGTACGTTTCCTGGGTTTTCTAGGAAAAGAGGGACGGTCCCCTGCCGTCCCCCAGTACCCGGGACGTCCCGGGAACGGGTACGGGGCATTTTGAGGGGGCGATGCGTCCTCGGGTTTCCCTACTTTTTTCAAAAACCCTAAAAAAATAGGGGCAGCAGGGCTACATTTTCTGAAAAAATCCAACATGTGGGTTTTGTTGAAAAAGTAGTGCTAATCATACCTAGTTGTTCAGATCTGTGATTATCTGCTCTTTTCTTGGACATGCAAGAAGATCTAAGACAAGGAAGGACGAAAAAGACGAAGAAAATTGAAAGTTATCAGCTGTCTTTCTGAAAGAATTATGCCTTTTGATGCAACCTCTGATAAATGACCCCTCTGTGCAACAGATCTTCAAAAATATGAACAATGGTGAAAACCCCTCTCACAGATCTTCAAAAACGTTTGGAGAAGAAAAATATCTATTTTTGAGCTCCTCAACTTGCAAAGAAATAGTGAAGAATGGATGGCTAGATGCTTTGATATGTCAGTTTGGAGTTGCAAGCATCGATTGGGTGCTAACTCATGATGCAGGAGTCTTTTTGCCTGATCTGGAGTTCCCGGGAGTGATTTCCACCAATTGGGGGGGCCATTTTAGGCCATTTTAGGCATGAAAAGGTTATCTAAATAGAGATCTGCAATCAACTGAGACTCCTTTTGACTTTAGGCATCCCTTTGAGGAGTTGAACACTTTTTTCATTATTTTTCATGGTGAAGTGCCTCTTTTCGATCCTTGATCCCGGTTGTTTGATTGATCATGAAGTGTCATTGAGGGATCCATTGCCAAGTTGAGTCAACTCTGAAGAAGTGTGCCTAGGAGTTGCCAAGCCCAAAACCTGAATTTGATACCTCAAATTCAAGGGCGCCTTTTCCCAACAAGGGTGCTTTTAGCTTCAAACTTAGTCAAATTCTTGAGTGTTGTTCAGTTTCTCCATTTCGACCCTTTGTGCTCCGATCTGAGATCATCATTGACTGATGAGTCTGATGATCTTGCTGGAACGTGGGATGGAATGCCAACTCAGCTTCAGAAAGGATGAGTGACTTCATAGATTTTGAACGTTGATTTGAATGCCTTAAAAGCTTGAGTGCCCTTGGCCTGCAGGGGCACTTTTGGCTTTTTACTTGTTATTTTCATCTTGCAAACTTCCACAAACTGCCCTAGTTTGGTCTTTGTCGTTAGGTGTTTGCCTTGTCTGTTGTCTTCGCTGACGGTGTCGTTGTTGAAATCAACCAAAACAGAGGAGGTCATCTTGGAGGTGATTGAGCTTGCAGGCTGCATTGGACTACCCAAAAAGATGGGTGCCTTTCTTCAGTAGGGACGCTTTTCCTTGACACTTGTTCAATTTCTCCAGGTTCTTCATTTGGCCTTCACCTTTGGTTTTTTCTGCTTGATCTCTGCCTATGACTGTTTGACATGTTCTGTGAATGCGCAGCTGGATTGATCGCGAAGCTAAGAGGGAGCTGAACAAATGCCTTGTAGAAAGCAGTTGTTGAAGACTTCATCAGGTGACTCAAAATGAGAGGCGCCCCTAGCCTGTAGGGGCACTTTTGCCTTGATGTGCATTGATTTACCTTCATTTGGCATGCTCTAATGATCATTAGTTGCGGTCGTTTGATGTGTCTCGTAGGCTGACAAACAGGTTCACTGCAAAGTTGAGCTAATGCTGGAGAGATTACTCGAAGATAGGCTTGTTCAACAAATGACATTTGGACAATCTAATTCAAGGGCACCCGTGGTCAGCGGGGGCTCTTTTTTCATGTTTCATCATTTTCATTGAACATCTTCATCTCTTCATGCTTCATGTTTGTTGTGCATCGTGACTGTCTTGAGCATTGCTGTTGACGATGTAGACGCGTGCATCCTTGCAATCACCTTCATCATGTGTGTATGGGTGTTTGGAAAAATGGCTAAGGCATTCAACTACACAGCCTCCTTGGTAGCAAGGTGTTTATTTTCTAGACTTAGCTAGTTTTCAACATTTTTCACTTTTGAAAATCCCCTTCATCGCAGAGTATCTTTTCGAGCATTTTCGCCATGGATTCATCGTTGAAGCTTTTGAAGCTTAGATTTCACCACCTGGTACTGGCCATTCTGCCATTAATGGATGTAGAGATCCCAACTTTCTTCCTGAAAAATGAAAATAGACCCACTAGAGTAAAACATACTTCTTGATGATTTTGACTTGATCAGTGTGATCGTGAAGCCAAATTATCCTATCAAAATCATTTTCAATTATTTTTGGAAATGTCCTATTTTTTAGGTTTTTCCTAAAAACAGGGGTTTGAAACCCTAATTTTCAAATTTTCAGAAGTTTGCAAGTATCTTCCTTGACATAAATGCACAAAAACCCTAGATTTGGTTTGACCTAAAACATACTTTTGACAACATTTTTACATGATTTAGCTCAATTTAAGCAAAATGCCAAAAAATTATTTTGGGTACAACATGCCTCTAGCCATCTACAACTTTGAGTTAACTATCCTTAATTCTAGAGGATTCTGCACCTCAAGCATCTTCTCTATCGAAATGAAGTAGTTGGCATATCTAGCATCCATGCGCTTGAGGAATCCCTTCCTTAGAAAAGTCTTGAACAAAGAAAGTGAGGTGAGATGGTTGCAAATGAATATTTGTATGTCTCAGGCTTTTGACACTACTACCTTATACCATTATCTTTAGTTCATTATGTCTTTCAATGCATTATTCAAGGCATGAACACACCACAGTGTCTAGAAATATGCTTGTAAGCACTCTGCACCATCAAATGAGCTAATTTACATACATGTGTTGATTTGTTCAACACTTGTATAATATTAAAAGATCTAACCTCTTCTATGACATCTTACAAAATATGTGATTATAAATTTGTATCGTTCTTTTTCTTTGAACATGAACACCTTTAAGAAAATAAAAGCCAACTGAACATGTGATAGTGGTATTTATAAGTTGATGATGTTTATTATTGATCCATCCATTTGTGATGATGGAGTAGCCATCCCTTATTCAAGTTTTCCAAATTTCCTCCATCACCACACTCACCTTATAATATTCTCTATCAAGGAGGGTGGCATGTAACTTAGTTCTCTAGGGTGGCAAATGAGGGATTGACAACAATTAAATCTTTAAAAATTTGGTTGAAATATGAAGAATGTGCCACATGAAATGGTATGGCATAGGCAAAGAAAAAATTAGCAATAGAAGGCTCAACCACCTCACATGATTGCACATCAAAAACCTTGCAACAATAGTAGCTCTTTTCTTTCCCTTGGTAAAACCTTCTTTCCTTTGACTCCCAACATCTACTGTTTGGCAATGACATGCTAGTCTCAATAGTCTCTTTGATCTTCTGTTATTTCTCGCCTCTCCCTCCATGTGCAACCTAGTGATTCAAGCCTTCTCAACTAGGGGTTATTTTTTCAGTACTATTCTCTTCTCGCTATTGTTCTCTCTCAGTCTTTTTCACAAATTAGAAAATAGCAAAATGAGTTTGTTTTTTGATTTTAGTTTTTGTTGAAGCTATTTTAAGTTTAGGGTTAGTTAAAGGGGTGTGGGGGAATTGGTGGTTGCCCCATCCTTTTTTTTCAAATTTTGTATTCTTTTTAAGAGAAGTGCACACAAAACTTGTGTTGTAGGGGACAACTACTCATCCCTGTGATGGTCTAGGGATGTCTTGAGATCCCCTGATGTTCTGGGGTGACTTGATGTCTCTTGGTTGTATTGGGGCTTTCTGTTCCGTATTGTTTGTTTTCTTGAAATGGTTGTCCTCAAAAAGCTACCATTTTTTTATTTAAAATCAGGTACAAGGTGGGGATGTTTCCTAATTCCTACCATCCTTGTGTCCACAAAACATCCCCTATAGGGGCTGGGGTCAAATTATGCAAGGGATGTGTCCCTATGGAACATAGGAAAATAATGTTTCCAAAGCAAGCTTGATCATGGTAGGCAAGGATTATCTGTAGGATTTTTCTTGTTTTGAAACTTCTAGTGCAAGCATATTCAAGGTTGTGACAATGATAAAATCCAAATATTCAACACTTAGTCTCATAGTTTACTATATCTAAAATTGGATTAATTTTTTGTGTGTTTTCTTGAGTCTATTATAGACTCTCATCAATGCTAGTTACCCTTCTTTTTTGTAACTAGAAATTTAGATTTGAAATTTTGACAGTCATATCCATAATAAGTTGTATCCGGATTTTGATTGTCTTCTTGTTTGTAATGGTTCAATATGTGATGTAGTCTAGATCGAAGAATCTTATTAGTTAACCCAATCACACAAGCAATGCAATAATCAACGGAAAAAATGTTCACAAAACAACAACTTCAAATTCTTATTATCTTTAGGTAGCAAAAATTTGTTATAGTATAAACAAATCACTTTGATCTCAATCACCTTTCTCAAACTTCCCAAAAATATTTCCCCCTCTAAAAAAAGATCTCCCCTAGCATGTATCGATCTCCCTTATATCCTTTGATGGCTAGGAAGTTAAATCAAATTGGATCTTGGCCATTATAGCAAATGAATCGTTACAAAAATGAAAAATGTAGTAGAAAGCTAAAAGTCTGCAAATGCAATAGAAAGCAGAAGATCCGCAAAGGATTGATTCAAACAAGAAATTCCAAATGTTTAGTTGGCGAACAAAACTCCGTAATCTGTACATGGTGACATCATCATTACATCTAGTTTATCCCATGCTGACGTCATCGTCAGAACTGTTCATCTGAACTGGTTGGCTGAAGATCAAAATGTCCAATTCACTTGAGTTTACTTGTAAATCCTGATGGCCATGAGAAACTTGAAAAATCTAGTTGGATGTGGAATTCTCGAAAGAGTCAGACGGGTAAGACATTCTTGCAAGCTAGATGAGCCCAAAGTTCCTGTAAATGCGAAAAACCCATTGGTACTAGTTGTGCAAGTAGATACGTTGGAATTGATTGAAACCGAGCCAGTTTACCAACAAATCTCCACAAAAGTTCAATAGCAGACCAAAACCTTGCTTAAGGTTTGTTCAACAACAAGTCTCCACAAAAGTTTAGTAACAAACCAAAAACTTGCATAAGGTCGGTTCAACAACAAATCTCCGCAAAATTTCAATAGTAGACCAAAAACTCATAAAGCCACAACTTACCCAATTTTGCGCTTAATCTTCGCCGAATTTAAATTACTGATACCCATTAAGCTATTCTACAAGGTGACATCTTTAATTTGACACAAATTGAAGCTAAAAATCCTTTTGAAGAAACAACCCAAAAACCAACAAAACAGGAACAAAACACCACCAAAATTGGATTGAAACAAAAAATAAACTAAAATATTTTTGGGTGATCCAAGAATTCTTGTGGTCCAGATGCTCTTGCATTAGACATGTGGCGTAAGTGAAATGTTCCATGAGTCAGAAACTCATGATCATTTGTAGGTGTTTGAGATGGTGATCCCATGCTTGTTTTTTATCTAGACTTCTTCTTTATTCACTTGATCTCTTCCCTTTCCGCTTTTCCTCGCTTGCCATCCATCTTCAATGTGTAGACTGCCACTACTTGTTCTACTCGGTGAATCAGATCTATGGCTTTCATGAAAAAATTTCAAATGTCCAAGCTATGAATTATATTGTTTTCTCTTTGAATCTCCATTTCCCTAGTGGTTACCTTTAGTCTTCATGCTTTTCTCTCTTTCTTTATGCTGATGTTGTACAAAACCAGTACCACTTCCTCTATTCCCTATTGTATTTTTCTTGATAGAAACCTCCAGTTAACTGTTCTTAACCTCTTTTGTCACCTTCATAATGTGTTTTTCTGAACCACAACAAATTATGGGATTGCTGTCCATCTCCTCTTTCTCTTTCAACAAATTCAAAACAAATTTCTGCTCACCTTTCACAGTGGTGTAGAAATTCCTTCTATCATCTCATAGATAGCCTCCTTGTAAAACTGCCATGGCCTTCCCAACAAAACATGACATGCATTTATTGACATAACATCACACAAAATTTCATCCTTGTATGAACCAATCTGAAAACCAACCATACACTGCTCATCCACCGTTAATTTGTGTTTCTTTTGCCACTAAGAAACTTTATATGGATTAGGATGTTTTCTCTTTTTCAAACCTAGTTTCTCTACCATCTCTTTAAGAACCAAGTTGTCAGTACTACTACTGTCATTAATAACTTTAACCACTTACCTCCAAATTTGCATATAGTTTGGAAAGGGTTTCTTCTCTAAGATGGTCCATTCTCTTCTCCATCTGTTTTCACCAATACTCTATTAAACATGAGAGATTCTCCTTCCTCTAGTTCTTCTACTTGTTTTGGCAATGCCACACTTTCTTCCCCTTCTTGTGCTAGGTGATTTTTAGCGATGCTCCTCTTACTACTTTCTTGATGTAATTGTGGACATTCAAAGGCCTTATGACCAACTTCTCCACACTAGAAACATTTTCCAAAGAACACTTTGCTGCTGCTACGACATCCTCTTGTCAAGTATTTTGTTCCTCTTGTCCCTTGACTCGATTCAACTTTTCCTTTGGAGCCTTCTTCTTCTTCTTCTTCTTGAACTTGTTTTCCTTTGCCACTGTTTATTTGTCTTCTCTCTATTGCCATTCTTCCTCTACCTCTTGAACTACTTTGTTGCCTTCTCGATATCTTCTCTTCAACCATTAGAGCCTACTGATAAGCTTCTTCAACTGTAGTTATTCTCAACATACTCATTTCTTCCCGAATATTAAATATCAATCCATTCACATACTTTGCTACCTTTTCTTCGTCCATTTCATGACATCTAGATCTAATACTTAGTTCATAGAATTCTTCCGTATAGTCCTTTACTCCCATGTTTTTTTGTTTCAAAATTTGAAGCCTTTTTTATAACTCCAATCGATAATATCCAGGAATAAACTTTGCCTTCAACCTGGCCACCATTTATTCCACCAGGTTATCCTCATCTCACCATTTGTGATTGTCTCTTTGCAACTCCCTCCACCAAGGGGTAGCATGTCCCTTAAGTTTTGTTTGTGCCAACTTTACCCTCTGTGGATCATGGATATCTTCCAAGTCAAAATATTCTTCCAATTCAACTATCTAGTCTATCAACTCTTCAAGGTTTAATGCTCTAGAAAAAATTGGGACCTCCATTCGATTACCTTTACTAATCTTTGCAAGAGCTCTTAAAAATCATTCTTGTTGTTCATCCGTCGGCAATTCATTTTCTCTCCCACGTTCATCAACTTCACTTTCTTCACCACTTGCATGGTCTTCTGTATTGTCTAAATTTCTCCTCAATTCTGCAACTAAATCATCAACTCGTTCCTCATTTTAGTACAAAACTGTTCAAACATTTCCTACATCTTGACATTTCGTCTTCTTAGGGGCATCTTTCCTTAAGATTTTTTAATAGCTATCCTCTATCTTAACTCTGCTGATTCCACATAACTTATCCTTATCACAATTTCCAATGTCCCACTTCATTCTTTGTAATTGTAGGACTCCTCACAACTTGCAATAATTTCTAGAGCCGTAGGAACACCTATTGCTTCCACTCTCTGCAAGATCAACACCTCTGTAATAACCCACCCTGTTTTTGTATATTTTTTGTTTATTTGCTGAATACCGCTGTTTTAAAATTTTGTGTTTTTGCATGTTTGAAAATGCATAAATAGAGCAGAAATAACCATAAACCAAATACCTAGTTTCTAAACAAAATATTGACAAATACCCAGATGTAGATTAATGATTAAAATCACAATAGAAACATGCCCATTTCACTGTTCACAAATTGCAGGTCTGATATAAAATAATACAGCCAGTTAGATGCCACAATTAGCTCCAAAATGGAGTCAATACAATGTTCAAACACTTTCCAAATGATATACAACAGCAACAAACAATCAGGTGCCTCAAATTAAACATTACACAACTCCCAAAATGGGGTGCTTTGCTCCAGAATTCCCATGCCTCCCTCCTTGGATGGTATGGCCAAAAATGAATGAATTATGGTGGCTGAAAAGCGTTATCTTCAGTTTATAATAGCAAATGAAGACCTTCCTTTCCTCTGGAAAACGCACTTGAATCGCAAGAGCTAAATAGCAATGCAAATGGTATCCAAATTCTTCCCAAAATTATGCAAATGGGGTACGACTTGGTTGAAAGAATGGTACGATCAACAACTAGCAATAAAGACATTCACAAACAACACCAATCTGCAATATATTCCTTGTGCGTATCACCGAAACAAACCTTTAATCTACAAAAACACAAACTCTGAAAATCTGCGATAACAAGCTCCAACAAGACCTCTAATTGAAGCCTTCAACAAACAACCTTCTGAGATCTTTCACTCCTACAACTACTGTTCCTTCCAAGGGTTTTCGTCCTCAAAAAACAATGGAAATCGATCATAAACCAGCAAAGGTCATATCCAAAATAATATTCAAGCATATCCAAATGGGTTCTCCAAACCTCTTTTTATACTTTTCCATTGAACTTTTGAGAAGCTATATTTAAAAACTCACTTTTAACAAAATAACTCCTTTTTGGCTCCAAAAGACCCTTTTTGAATAATAATATATTTTGACGCGCAAGGTCCCTATTTTTCACATCGAAGATTTAAAACATTCCATCTTGGTTCCGACGAGCTATAACATCAAGGTGCCTTTTTAAAAAATATTTTAATTAATATTTGGTGACCATAGTAAAATAATTAAAATAAAGCCATTAATACACCCATTTTATAGAAATTGTCGGAATACATCAGAATCGAAAATCGATTGCACTGGAGTGATCCTGATGAAGACTAATGATAAATAGAGCCAACTGGGTGACTTACTATAAATAGAAGCCCTCGCAAAGAATCTTGGAGAGCACAGTAGAAGTCGGAAACCACCCTAGAAAGTGGCATATGGGTCCTCCAGACATCTTGAGCTCATTGGAATCATCAAATAACTCCTTTGATCACGTTGACACACATCCTCAAGGTCAATGCCAACTGCACTACAAGGGAACCCAAAAATGGGGACACGATAGTCCACCCTCCCCAAAGATTTCTTGTTCTCAAGCAATGCCAATACAACCCCTACAATCAACAGACTGATCCAATTGAAACCAAGAACGATTCCAGGGTCCCAAGTCAATCTCAAAACGAAACTACCATGCTGATGCTACGCCACTTTGATAAAAACTATAATAACATCGTGCCACAACAACACTCTCCTCTCCTGGAAACTAGGAAGGTAAGCATCATCAAATCCTAACCTGAGACACCTATAAGGGTTGAAACCTAAACCATGAAGCATCGCTTGCTGAAGCATCCCTGTAAGGTTCATAACTGCAATCCTTGTACCTAACATGGTCTTCGGCAATTGGAAAAACTATTTGCTTAGCCCAAAACCATACTCCTCAATATACCTCTTCAAGGTGTCATGCAAAGTCATAATTGCAGTTGCAAACTCCCATGTCGTATCCCCTGTAGGCAAATCTCTCCATCCTATCAAATTCTTTATGATCACCCTGCTCCTCAACCTGTGGCTATATCTCCCATAGTGAAAATGAAAATGATATGCAAGGTATGCTCTATTGGCCAGCAATTAGACAAAACTAGCCATACACACTCAAACTCAATTCGGCTCCATTCCCCAAATTCTGAAATTCTACTCCTTGCATTCTGCCTATGTAGCAACAAGTGATATTTGATATGATCTCTAAAGCACAACCACATGCACCAAACCGTCTGTTGGTCCACCCTGATATAAACATCACTCAACCAAGGGTTGTGAAGAAACTCACCCAGATCCTTGTGAAGAAATGTACCAACCACAACAATACCTATGATTGTGTTAAGAGTACCTCTACTGCCATAGGATGTTAGGACCTCATCATCTTGCAAGTTCCCAATATTGTAGTAGCAGATCCAAACACTCCAATCTGCCCAAACAATTGAAAACATCGATGTGTAATCTGGAAACTCCTTGATCAAGAAAGTAGAACAGGCATCAACCAGCAATGTGTGAGCTAGAAACCAATGGATTAGGGCTGGAAATTTCCTGCTCTCATGCTCATCTCCATGCCTTGGACTATAGTCCAATTAAAATCCAATATCTACATGCATATACCACTCAAAATCAAATACCTTCGTGACATCAACTTCACATCCCTCAAGTCCTGAAATTAGGATAACCTTATGCTCCATCAAGGAATCACCATCTTGATGGTGTGGTGTGAAAACACAAGTAGACTCAATGAGCTCTCCAATGATGGTTAGACCCCCTACCAAATCTGAATGACAATAGTTTCCTTCTACACATGCATATATATCATTATGTGCTGATTCACAATGTGTATGTACAACTACCTCCCCATTAATCATGGCTTGAGCCTTCAATGGGCTCTGTGAATGGTGTGACTCATGTCCCTTGTGAGGAAGATTATTTGAACAAAATGAATTTTTAAATCATACCTCTCATCAAACCCATGCAAAGGTGATTGCTTCTTGTGTTCTACTACGATAAGAGGTTCATCCCGCACATGCTCAACCTCCATAGCTTCTTCCCTTGGAAGAAATATGGGTCGAAGAAATGTCTCTCTTTGCTGCCTCCCATGATCTATATGACTGCTTTGCTCGTCTACCTTCTGTAGGTGCTTTTCTGCTTGGGAAGCCAGCAACTTGGCTTCTCTAGCTCTCCTTAGCCACTCATCACACATGCTTTGGGTCCTCCTTACATCCTCTATGCCATGATGCACAAAATCAGACTGCGTGTGACTTCGATCCACAACCATTACCTCATGCTTAACCACCAACTCTTAAGTGTCAACAAGGTAAGGTTTCTTACCACTATCATCCTCATGTGATATGGCTGCCACCTCAAGATTATGTCAAGGTAAAAGACTGCTGTTCCAAATCAGAAAATCAGAATTTGCCTTACACCTTATTGTAGTGCCTTCTAGGGCCTGAAGCATTCCTTCCTTCACTGTTGGATGCTCATCATCAAGTGCTACTCGATCCCTGTCAAAACATTGAATCGTCTTGGTATGATGAGTGCTTGAATCTTCATGCAATGCCTCATCCTTATGAAGTTCATCCAAATCTTTGCCCATTTGTCTAACCTCCGTAATCTTTGTGTTGGATTGTTGTTCTTTGGATGTGGATTTGTCTAACCTCCCTAATCTTTGCCTATTTGTCTAAACTTTAGTTTTTCATTCTTGAAGGCCCAATTGAGTACTCTTCAAAGAATCCTTAGTAACCTTAAGCTTGAAGGTAAGCTGATCAACTTCTTCTTTTCCTCTCAATGCATCATAATATATTTCAACAAGCTTGCAGAGATGATCTCTATTTGAAAGTAGGTGTAAATAATTTGATTTCATTGCTATCAAAGCTTCTATAAGCACCTGCAAATCTGTAAGAGAAAGTTCTCCTTCAATACGTTTTTTTCTCCTCTCAAGCTATGTTTTGATGACGTTTTGGGGATGGGGGCGGGGGGACGACTGTGGACGTGTTTCCGAGACGTTTCCTAGGGGGCCATTTTTAGGGGACGACAACATACCATATATATATATATATATATATATATATATATATATGATCTTTTGAAAATTTATTAATATATTATAGACAAAGAGAGCAAAAGAGAGAGAGATATGTCAATAAATGGCTCTAAAGAATATAAGAGCCCTCTACACATGTGACTATCATGTTGGTGAATTACCAATGTCTAATATCAATCTACACATCCATGATAATATAGCAGCTTGTCCTCAATCAAGTCTGCCTCATGTCCTCCATCATCATATTCAACTTAGAGTACTCTTTATCAAGGAGGTTAGTGTGTAGTTTATATTTTCCAAGGGTTTAAATGATGGATCGACATAAATTGCATCTTTGAACATTTGTTTGAAATAGAGAGAATGTGGTTAGCAGGCTATCCTACTTCAAAAGGGCTTGAATGCTCTTTTGGAAATTTGAGCGGCTTGGGTGGTCACTGTTAGATGTTTGAGAAACTACATCTAATATTTAGTTTTAGTAGATTTAAATTGAGTAGTTGGAGGGGTAGTTTCTCTGCAAATGCCGAAATTATTGAATGCCCTCTGGAAGAAGTTGGCTTTATTCCATTAACATCCAAGTTTTGTCTTGTGGGATGCATTTGTTAGAAGATGAGGAATAAATCTGCGATGACGACAGTGAAAAGCCTAACACAAGGTACAAATTTCGAGTGGCATAGGTGTGTGAGGCTTGCAAATGTCATAGTAGAACCTAGTGGCATGCCAATTTTTTTAATCATTGCATCTTTCAAAAACCAAGAATTGTGTATTGGATGCATATGTGAATCCAAAGTTTGAATTTCCTTAAAACTCTTAAAGGTGAAATAAATTTAAAAAAATTCAAATTTTTAATGTTTTTAGCCTTCAGAAAGCTCCCAGTCTGTGGGGGACGATTAGCCGTCCCTGGTACAACGAGGGACGTTTCCAACGTCCCCAATCTGTACCGGGGACGGGGAAACGTCCCCAATCGGCTGGAAACGTTTCCTACTGGTTCCTTCAAATTTGCTTGATTTGGGGATGGCAGGGAACTGTCCCCTTTGTGTCCCCCCATCCCCGGTATAGCTGGGGACAGGGACAATGGCTTTTGCCACAGGGGGCGCGCCCCCGTGTAACACAACTCTCAAACTCAGCTGTTTCCTTGACATTCAATTTGCATACTTTATAATCTAAAGGTTGGGACAACACATTGATGAAAAGGAATTTCATCCCAAATTGATTCATCGTATTTTGGTGCTAAAACTCTTGGATCCCATGGATCAAAGAGCTGATGTCTTTTATCTGAAAGAGTATGCTCAATGTGTTCCTCCTGAGTGGTTGTTTCCACAATGACTTGATTTTTCCCATTATCATTTTCAGCAGTAGACTATGGATCCAAATCATCGAAGTCACTAAACCTTTGCTCAAAGTTAGCTTCATGTGCTGATAAATCAGATTTGTTCTCAAGAAATGAATCAACACCATTAATGCCATCCTCCATGCATGCATGCATTGTGTTCTAGAATCAGAACATCATCACGATGAAAAGGGATTTCATCCCAAGTAGGATCCCCATCATACTTAGGTGTCAACACACTTGGATCCCATGCGTTAAAAGGCTGATTGTTTTGTTCATTGTGCTCCTCCTGTGATGCTGTCTCTCTGAATAAATCTCTCCAACTCACCACTACTGATGTTAACATAAGTATTTCTCTCCATAAGCTTAGTTTGGTAGTCAAACCAGAAGCCACCCATGTCACCATCATTGTAATGAGATAAAGAATCATCAATGTTAGCTGTTTTGAAAACTTCATCCTTCTTGCCTTCAACGAGCCCATCATTTGAAGGTATATTAGTGATCTCAACTATGTCAACCTTGGTACTAGTGTGAAGAACTTCATCGGATAGCTGTAGAGTTGCATTCAGGGTTGCTGTTATGCCATTTTCCTTATGCACAATCTCATCAATAGTAGTCCCATGCACTCCTAAGGAGTTATCTTGAGGCTTTCTCATACATGCCTCTTGATTAATGAAGTCTTCTTCTTCATAGGAAAGTTCTAATAGTTTGTCTTCCTCACATTCAAGCTCAACTCTAGAAATTTCTGTTCTTGTCATGTCAAAATCAGCAAGCTCTTTCGTTACCACATTTTTTGCCTTAGCTCCATCCTTTTCTTTTGCAAAGACTTATCATGAATCTTCTCTCTTCCTTGATCTTCTTATGAAGTTAATGAAACCGTTTTTGCTAGGGTCCCCCACTTCAATTAAGTCCAAGAAACCATCAAAGGAAACTTGGTCTTTGAACTCATCAGGGAATTCTTGATACTCATCAAGAATTTTGGTGGGTTCACTTTCATAGTTTATGTAAGAACTCCAAGTTCTCCCAAACTAACTCTAACTGCTGAAATTGACTGCTGGAATTTGTTTTGATTGTTTTGTGATTTTTTTTTGTTTTTGGTGAATATTTGTTTTTTTTGTAATTTTCCCATTAAATGCGAGGCATGAAAGAAAATACTAGAAAATAACAAAATACTGAAAGGAAATAGTGCTGCTAGCAAATTTTATTTTTCTTTTGATCTTTCTCTTCAAGCTTTTACATATAAATGCATACCCGGGAAAGAAGACAACTTATAATGGCAAAATCTGAGTTGCTCCAGCAATATGTTTAACAGATGGGAAGCTTGATTTGCTGCAACCAGCTATTTCTCCACCTTAAATCTCTTTCCAAACCCTTCTCAAAGACATACACCTAGCAAGGAAGAAAAATGGGCTCCAAAGACAAAGCACCCAGCCCTAAAAGGAACACGCAAAACCCCAAGCTGCTGGTACAGCTGGGAAAGAAGGTACGGCCTGAAAAGTACAAGTCCAACAATGAATAAATCAGCCTTGATGTAGTGTGGTCTCCTTGATGGAAAATCTGCTTGTAAACCCTTGAATGATTCCTCCAATCAGCTCAAACTTGACTCGTAGATGAAGCCAATCGTAAGCAATCTTCAGTTGATAGTCTCACAACCTCAAAATGTTGATACATTAAAGAAGTTACGCTCTCCAATGCCGATACGCACCGGAAAATGTAGAAACCCTTGTTCCTGTTGTCCAAACGCCAATAGAAGTCATGAAGCAAAGTTATCAAATGCACAATGCGATAGTCGACCTCTTCTTGGTTTTTCTTATATACTTCTCACAAAGTTCGATCCCTCCCTTTTTGCCTTTTAAAATCATTTAAAATGATATTCAGTTGCACTTTAGAAATATTAAAATAATGTCTAGGAGTTGGCGCCCAAGACATTAATTATAAATTGGCCTCCTTTTTAATGTATCCATGACCCTTCAAACATAAAGTGCGAATATAACAATATTTTATTACTTAATAATATTAATTATTATTAACGTTACCCTTTAATAATAATTAAACTCTATAACTTAGGCAAACTCCATATTTCATCAAACCAACTGAATTCTGGGATCGTCACTGCCAACATGACACATTCAGGTGCCTTGCTATAAATAGTAACCCTATTTGAATGACTTACTATAAATAGTAAGTATGAGAATTGAGCCCTTAAATCTCTGCAAAGGCCAAGTTTGGAATTTACTGAACTCTGGAGAAGAAATAAACCATCCACTGACTAGGTATTTGCCTCAAAAGACCCTCTATCCAACCCCATTAGCCTACGAGGGTCACTGATAGGCTAATCTTGCTGTCAACTAGTGTCTAGCTAGAAGGGGACATTACAGTTTACTCTTTCCTTTTGTATTCTTATTAGTAGCTCTTGGATAGGATCTTCTTCTTTGGGTAGGAATTTAGGTCACCAATCCATGTTTTCACTTTAACAAGCCAATGAACTAAGATATTCAACTGAGATGTTTCTATTGAGTCAAAAGCAATTACCAACACACACATGCAAGTGCTGGTCATAACATGCAATTGAAATTCTGACAAGGGTTAGCTTCCTAATAGGTTGGCAAGATCACCGGCTTTGATACAACTGTAGTGACAGACCCTCTTTCTGTATAATTTTTGTTTATTTTCTAAATATTGCTGTTGCAACATTTTGTGTTTTTGCTTGTTTGAAAATGCATAAGTAGAGCAGAAATAACCGTAAACCAAATACCCAAGCTAAACAAAATATTGAAAAATACCCAGATGTAGATTAATCATGAAAATCACAATAGAAACATACCCATTTCATTGTTCATAAATTGCAGGTCTGATATAAAATAATACAGCTAATTAGATTCCACAAATAGCTCTAAATTGGAGTCAATCTAATGTTCAACCACTTTCCAAATGATATATAGCAGCAACAAACAATAAGGCAGCTCAAATTAAACAATACCCAACTCCCAGAATGGGGCGCTTTGCTCTAGAATTCCCATGCCTCCCTCTTTGTATGGTACGAGCAGAAATGAATGGAATATGGTGGCTGAAAAGTGTTATCTCCGGTTTATAATAGCAAATGAAGTACTCCCTTAACTTTGGCAAACACACTCGAATGCCAAGAGCTAAATAGCAATGCAAATGGAATCCAAATTCTTCCCAAAATATTACAAATGGGGTATGGCTTGGTTGAAGGAATGCTACAACCAAGAACCAGTAATAAAGACATTCAAAAACAACACCAATCTGCAATATATTCCCAGTGCATTGATCACAAAAACAAACCTGTAAGTTGCAAACACACAAACTCTGAAAATCTGCGATAACAAGGTCCGACAAGACCTCTGAATGAAGCCTTTAGCAAGCAACCTTGGGAGATCTTTCACTCCTGCAGCTACTGTTCCTTCCGAAGATTTTTGGTCCTCTAAAAACAATGGAAACCAGTCATAAACCAGCAAAGGTCATATCCAAAATAATATTCAAGCATATCCAAATGAGCTCTCCAAACCTCCTTTTATACTTTTCCACCAAACTTTCAAGAAGTTATATATAAAAAACTCACTATTAATAAAAATAACTCTTTTTTGGCTCCAAAAGACTCTTTTTGAATAATAATAATATTTTTGACACGTAAGGTCCTATTTTTTACATCTAAGATTTAAAAAATTTCATTTTGGTTCCGACATGCTATAACACTTAAGTGTTTTTTAAAAATATTTTAATTAAAATAAAGCACCCATTTTATGGAAACTGTTGGAATGAATCGAAATCGAAAATTGACTGCACTGGAGTGATCCTGATGAAGAATAATGATAAACGAAGCCAACCGGGTGACTTAGTATAAATAGACGTGTTGTACCCAAAATAATTTTTTTGCTTTAATAAGGCATTATGATTAAAATGGTCTAATGTTGTAAAATTGTCCGCAAAATTCAGTTTTAGGTCAAAAAAAGCGTTGGCTTTTTGTGGGTTTACTGTACTGAAGATACTGGTAGATTTTGAAAATTAGGGTTTTCGGGCCCCTATTTTTAGGAAAAAAAACCCTAAAAATAGGATCTTTGTAGAATTGACTGAAAATATTTTTGATTGGCTTATTTCACCTCACGATCACATTGGTGTAGTCAGAATCAAGAAAAGGTCAGTTATGCTCTAGTGGGTCTATTTCACTTTTTTAGGAGAAAAGTTAGGACCTTCGAGGTCGTCAATGGTAGATGGCCAGATACCAGGTGTCGAAATCTAAGCCTCGAACGCGTCACAAAAGATTTTGTGGTGAAATATGCTCGAAACGATGCTTCGCAACGAAGGGGGTTTTCGAAAGGTGAAAATGCTTGAATTTTTTTTAACTTTGGAGCATAAAAGCGCCCCTGCTCGCTAGGGGCTCCCAAGATTTCAAAGGCTTAGATCAACTTTTTGGGGTTTGTCACTTCCAAGAAGTCGTCTTTAGAATTCTTCCAGCTTCACGATGAGCCTACCAGTCAGTCCAAAAGAACTATCTAACGCCTGAATTTGAAGATCAAATGAAGAACAGAGGAAGACATGGAAAAGAAGTTGGTCAAAATTTGACTAACACTGATGGGGAAAAACGACCCCTGTAGCACAGGGGCTCCCAAACTTTTGAGGCTCCAAATGCAAATTTTTGGGCAAATGACGTCTAAGATGTTTGTCTTAGACTTGATCAGGTTTCACAATGAGTCCGTCAGCAGATTAATCGGAGGTACCAAATAGCCAGGATCAAGTGTCAAACAAAAGGATTTAGTCATAGTCAATTTTGAGTTAAGAGCTCAAAAGAGCCCCTGTTGCCCAGGGGCGCCTAGGGTTTTGAGCCCTCAAATGCAGTTGCTAGGGTTTGCTCAAATATTCATCCTGTTCGGAATTGTTCAAGCTTTCCATTGCATATCTCAGCCTGATTAGAGGAATTGTCAGTCGCTGGGAGTTAGTGATTGAACGAAGAATCAACACGTTGGAAAAATGGCTAAGTCTGGCAACAAAAGAGCCTCTGCTGGCGAGGGGCACCCAAAATTTAAACATGCCAGATGCAGTTTTTAAGGTTTATGCCCTCTAGAAGATGTCTAGAATTCTTCCAGCTCCGCAATGAACCTGTCAGTCAACTCTGGAGATTTGTCAAGTGCCGAGAGATGCAAACTGGAGGAGGTGAAAATTATCAAAGAATGACCAACTCAGGAGCCAAAAGCGCCCCTGCTGGTTAGGGGCTCCCTTGAATTTGAGAGGCCAAATGCAATTGTTAACATTTGCAAAACCAAACATCTTCTCTAGAATTCTGCTAGCTTTCCAACGGATCATCAAGCAAATCCATTTGATTTGTCAAACATTGGCAAAAGACGACGGAGGCAATAGATGCTGAAGGTCAACAAACATCCAAAATGGCAGTTTGTTATGGAAAAAGCGACCCCTGTAGCCCAGGGGCGCCCAAGAATAAAAGGTCTCAGATGTCAGTTTTTGCATTAGCAATCTCTAGATGATCTCCTTTGATTCAACTCGGCTTTGTGATGGATCCTACAGCCAGTCCACAAGACATACCAAACGACAGTAGTTGTCGATCATTCGAGCATGTGAAATGGATGATGAATTAATGGACATAAAGGAAAAAGCACCCCTGCTGGCCAGGGCGCCCATCATTTTTAGCAATCAGATGTGGTTTTCAGAAGTTGTCTTCTGCAAGGCATCTTCTTAGCAGCGTTTTAGCTTCACAATGAATCCAATTGCACTCTCACCGGACGTATCAAGCACTCACAAACGAAGATCAAGCGTAAAACACTGGAGGCAAAGGAAAATTGAAAAACATGGAAATTTGGTTGTGTTGAGAAAAATTCACCCTTCTTGGAAAAGGCACCCAACTTTTTGGGGCTTCAAATGCAACTTTCAGAGTTTGTGACTCACATGAACATCTCTTCAGATTTGATCTAGCTTCGCGATGAATCTGTCAGCTAAGCTTCAGGATCGACTGGGCATCCAAAATTCAGGGTCAAACAGAGGCTGTTCCTCATAACAGAAGTTGAAAATCTTTAAAATTTTTCTAACTCCCTCAAAGCTTGGGCGCCAAAAGTCAAAGTGGGCCCAATTGACTTTCAGTTGTGATATTTGTATGCTTCCTCTTGCATATGGCATCCTAAATTTAGAGGAAAACTTCCAGTTAGTGAGGCATGCACAAGAATTGACTCCTCAATTAGGGTTGGCACACCTAATTGACACTCGCACCTCCAAAATGGATATTTATGCATGCTTAGGCATCATTTCTCCATTGTTTCTTGCAGGTTGAAGCTAAAATCAGCTCTTTTCTCTCCAACGCATTTTGAAGGGTCAAACAGAGGCCATTTTCAGTGTTCTTCACAGTTCTAGGTTTAGATTGCACAGAGGAATAATTTTTCATGCTTCATCTTTCCAGTTTGTTCTTGCCAAAAATTCATCAAATTGGGTGTATACAGAGGCGTTTTTTCAAAGAATGGATAAGCCTTGAGATGAAAATAGAAGGAAAGCTTCTAGAAGATTGTTGCTTTAAACCTCCATCACATCTGCCAAAAAGTGGGAAACTGTATCTCTGTCACGAGCATCGATACTATCAATAGCAAATTTCTGCTTTTCCAGCATTTCTTCTCCTTCCGCAATTGATCTCAAAAAATCTTTGACCTCATTGGTTGCTTTCTCGAACCTCGTTGACATCATGGAAATCTGACTCATCCTTCCGACAACAGGATCATTGCCATCCCTGCCACGAACAACACTCTGGAACTCAACTTGTACTTCGCCAAATCTAATGTAGAAACCATCAACATGACAATACTGACAAGGGATCTCTGAAAGAAATTCTCTTATGAACTCGAAAGCATCAACAACCCTTTGTTTGTATGCAACAAACTCCTCAGATATCCTTTCATAAGTTCTCACCTTGAAGAGGTGACGTTCTTTCCATGCAAGGATTTGTCACTTGTGTTCTCTTGAAACCATTGAGCCATATGCCGTATCTAAATCTGCAATGATGATTTCATGCATAGGCTTCACCTCTGCTATCAACTGCTCAAATTCCTGGATGCCTTGGCGTAAATCATGGGCATTATACCTTAGCTGATATATCTGTGCTAGAATCTCCATGCCTCTAGTGATGATTTCCTCAATCCGTTCTTGTGTTTGCTTCCCACATATCACCAACTGCCTCAACTCCTGCTGATCAACTGGTGTCTCTAGAACCTCGGGCAAAAATTGAGTTGGTCGTGAAGTGCCGTAAACAAGATTTGAAATGTATAACCTGAATTGCCGGATTTCAGCCTTGAGGGTTGCTTTATCCTCTCCATCTTTAAGCACTCTCTTTTGAAGATTCTTTGCTACAACTTTGAACAAACTCACATCTGTATGCCTGGTGTTTTTACCAAGATTGGCCTTAACCATTATGAAATCATTCACCTCCACTTCATCAACATTTGTATCTTTTGGAGGCGTGGCAGTCTCGATAACCATCTCACCTTTTGGATTCTTTTCAAAATGAATTTGCTTCTTTGCTTTCTTTTTAGGAGCCTCTTGGTAAATGTTGTCTATTTCATCAAAGTCTAGCTGATATGAAGGCCTCCTTCTCTTCCTTCCTAGGGAGCTCTCAAGCCAAGATGTGGTGTCTCTACTAGCTTCCCTGGGAGGTTCAGCTACAACTTCTTCTACTTGTTCTTCCTCCAAATCAATATGAATTGGAGAAGCCCTCAGTGATGGCGGAGTATCAGGAGTCACGAGCACCTCTTCTGCTTGTGGTGTTGGCTCTACTGGAGTGACTTTTGCTACAACTGTTTGCTGCTCTTGTATAATTATACCTGAAAAATCCAACCTTTTATTTACATTCTTTGCTGTTCTACTACCTTTTACACCCACTTGAGGATGACTTACAACCTTCATCTTTGGTTGTGCTCTTGAAGAAGGAAGAGATGCCTGCATTCTTGGTAGCTCTGCTATTGGAATACCTTTCTTCCTCTTGTGACTTAAGAAAAGCCTTTTGTTCTTTATGACCCGGTTTGTCCTTTCTTCGACTGGAATGCACTCTTTGTTGGACCAATTGACATGTGGGAGAGGTTGCTGCTCAATTTGATTCTGGGTGTATGTTGGGAGAAGTACATATCCATCATCATCAGATAATCCCGCAATATCTTCTGATAAGCAATCTTTCATTTGATGAAGTGTAAGCGTATTGTTACTGCACTTCCTTACCTCAAACTGATCTCTGCAATTAGCCGAAAAATCTTCAAGTGCAGGCACATGAGCATAGTTTTGACCATGTCTGGATGCATAGACACCATGAGGATTGTATGATCGTCTCTCGTTGAAAAGGCTTGAGACCAAGTTTAGACAACTCATCACCCATTGACTTAGCATCTGTTGATGATCTACATCTGTAGATACCCAACTCAAAAGGAAAACTGAAGGCGGGCTTCTTTTGATTCCGCAAGAAAGTGTGAACTTCATATACTTGGCTTAGGAATTCCATAAATAACAGTTCATCTGAAGGGTACCTCGGGGACATGAGTGGAGCACTCGAGAAGCCGTATACTCTGATGTAGGTGAAGGTAGGAAACTGAATAAACCAATCCGCCCACTTCGCCATTGCTGCCCTGGCAGTTGATGAAATTCATACGTGCAACTCATTGTCTAGGTCTCTCACCGTATATATTAAGAAAGCCTCATTTACCCTTTTGTAATGACGTGTTGACTCTGAGAATTCCAATTGATGGTAATAGTTATAGACATGCTGCACATTCAGAGTTCCCGCTGTGTTCAATCCTCTGAATTTGCCTTGAAAGGCCACTAGATAGACTAGATATGAAACCATGTGGAACTCATGAATTTTGAAGTACTCAGTTATATGGTGATGAAGACTATCTCTGATCAATGTTGGCCAATCATAGAACTCTATCTTTTTCATGATATGGGAAATGATATAGAACATCCATGGATGGAATTTTGTAGCATCCTCTTGACTTGTGATTCGATTGAGCAGGGTGAACATTATGGCAACCTCATCCTTGAATTCTCCTCGTCCAATTTTCTTTGGCAGGGTTTTATGTTTTTCCTTCATCCATTTCTGTGCAACTTTCTTGCTATATTTCTCCTTGTGCATTTCCCACATCCTTTGGTATTCTTCCATTGAGATGGCTACACTTTCTGACCATGGTGGTATTGAGAAACATTTTTCAATCATATCTGGTTTGAGATTGCGAATCACTCTTCCATGTGCTGTTTGAATCTCCCGTGTAGCTGGATTGTAATGCTTGATACAAGCAATTACCAATTCTAGACTTTGTACTGAAATGGGAATCTATGTTGCTGCAAGTAGTTCAGAATGACCAAGGTGCCTAATTGTAACATTGCGTGCGTCTTCCATAGCACGCAAATTGAACACTGATTTGATGTGGTGCAAGTCAGTCTTAGTTGTTTTGGTGAAATCATGCTATAGCACTGTCTTGGTCTTGAATTCGATGGGAGTGTACTCCATACTGAAAATATTGAAGATTGATTGTGAGCTTGACTATGTTTGGACGAGTTTTGCAGAAACCCTAATTTTATCTTGCCAATTTTTCTTCTTCAAACGGACTATGGGTTTTGTAGGAAATTTTATTGCAAGAGGACCCAGATCGATCTTTTCGAAAATTTTGATGGTTGGTCGAAAAAGCAGCAAACACTAATTTTTGAAAATTTTGACCAGAAAAACTGAGAGCTGGGTTTTGTGCAGAATCAAGTTTAAGAACGACCCAGTTGATGAGATATTGAATATACTGAAGGTTGGTTAAAAAAGCAGCAAACCCTAGAATCTGAATTTTTTTGAGAAAAAGCTGAGACCTGGGTTTTATTTAGAAGTATGTTTCAAGAGGACCTAGAAGATTAGATGTTAAAATTTTTGAAGTTTTCTTTGACATGCATGGGAAAAACAGCTGCTGCAATTTGAAAATTTCTTCAAAATTGTCCTAAATCAAGAATTGATATGACCTAGATTGCTGAAAATTGAAAATACTAGCCTCTTTGTGAAAATTTATGCGCTGGAAGAAAAAAGAAAAGAAAAAAGAAGCCTCCGTGTGTGCTGATCTGAAAAATATAATGAACTTTGAAAAATCAACAAGCTCTATTCTTAAAATTCTGAAAATAGGAAATTTTTTGGTTTTTTTACTCTTGCCTTGATCACCTGCAAATAAAATTATGAAGAATGAATGCATAAGGCAGCCTTAAATAAGTTTTTAGATTGAAAGCTGCTTTGATTGCTAAATCTAGAGCTGAAAACCCTAATTCAGGTGCATCAAACTTGGGCACTTTTTCTCTTCTCTTTAAATTTTGAATATTTGAAAACTTTGTCTAAGGCATGAGAGTTTGGACGCCATCCTTGAGGAACTTATCCATTTTCATGAAATTCAAACTTTTTCTTGATTTTTAACCCCATTTTGATTTTGATTTCCTTATGCTAGGTTGATGTTGCGAACTGGCTGAATGATCCATCGCGGAGCCTGAGTGAATTTGACGAAGTTTGTCTGGAGCCATCTTTCGATAAAAAATTCATCTCGACCCTTAAAATCGTGGGCGCGTATCTCTCTTTGGGGCGCCCAACAAAACTAGTGTTAGACATTTTTATGTTCTTCGAGTTTCAACACTGTTTCCTCACCTTCAGATGATTTCACGAATTCGGGAGCTAGACTAACCCGATTGACTGACTGTCAGATTCGCTGGGTAACTTGATGAATTTTGAGGAGTGTCTTCTAGAGATGATTTCTTTTGAAAACTGATTTCAGGCCCTCAAAAGTTTGGGCACCCCTGGCTACCTAGGGCGCCTAGAATTCTAGATAGTCTTTTGGATGATTCTCAACTTTTACACTTGCTTTCTGATCTTCTGATGGATTCTTGTTTTTGGATGATCCAAACTTTGATTGCTTGATGGTTGGACTTGTCGGATAGCTCGAAGGATTCTGAGAGGGGTCTCTTGGGAGTTGCATTCTCTGAAAGTTGATTTAGGGGATGAAAAGCTTGGGCGCCTATCTCCTCTAGGGGCACCCATGTTTTCAGACTTAGAATTTTCTTGAAATCTTCGTTTTGCCTTTGACTTTATCACTCAACTTCATCTTTGATATCAGCTGATTGTCAACTCTGATGAGCTTGCTGACGATTGCGTTGGAAAGCTTGGTTAAGACTAGAGAAGACATGTTGGAGACTGAAACTGCAAATTCATCCATTTGATGCCTCAAAAGTTTGGGCACCTATTTCCTTCTGGGGCGCCCAAGTTTTCATACTTGGCCATTTTTACTTTGTTTCCACCTTGAAGCTTGAGAACCTCATGTTATGACCTTTGTTTGATCTAAATTTGCCGACAACTAATGAATTTGATGACTGTGCCAAGATATTCATTGCGAATCTGGCAAGATTCTAAAGAGATTGAGCATATCTGCAAACCCTAGCTACTGGATTTGGTGCTTCAAAACCCTAGGCGCCTATCTTCTTCTGGGGTGCCCAAGTTTCCATACTTAGAATATTTTTTGATGATTTCTATGATTTTGCATTCAACTTCTCAGTTGAGACTCTTCCGTTCAATCTTCAATTTTGGATGACTGGTTGATCAAATGGCTGTGCCGGTGGATTTGCAATGGAGTTGATAAGATTTTGAACAACATTGTCTGGGAGCTCAAACCCTAATTTTATCATTTGATCCCTTGAAAAGATGGGCGCCTATTTCCTTCTGGGGTGCCCATGGCTGGCAGACAGTTTTTATTTTGAAATTTTCAACTTTCTCCTTCATTAGACGTGCTTGCCTTTGTTATGACTGTCGGAGATGAAAATTTTCTAAGGCACAAAACTCTGGGCGCCTTTGCTTGGCACGGGCACTTGATTTCCCAGACTTAGCCAAAATTTTGTATTTTCCAATTTTTACTCTCTGTTCTTCATCCCTTGATCATTAGTAGCAACTTCTTCTGTTCAGTGCTTGAAAGTTTGACTCCGACACCTGGTAGTTGAATGTCCTCCATTAATGGCCTTGGAGCTTTTGAAAAAGCAGAATAGACCCACTAGGGCAAAATTGATCTTTTTGTGATTCTGACTAGACCAGCCTGTTGAGGAAGTATTTTTGACCAATCAAAATCAGTTTGGACCCTAGAAGCCAAAATTTCTATTTTTAGAAAATTTTGCTAGTATCCATTTCAAAAGAAACCTGAAAAAACCCAGAAAATTTTCTATGTTTAGAAAGTTTCGGAAAATAGAAATTATCCTAAAATTTAGGGCCGGAAAACTGAAATCTGGGTTTTGTAGACTTGGTTGCTCTAAGTAGACCCAGAGCATCAGATTTTGTAAATTTTGAGTTTCTGACCCACATGCAAGACATGCAAATCCCCAATTTTGACCTTTTTTGACAAATTTTAACAAGACTTTTTGACTCATTTCGTCAAAATGCCCGAGTGTAGCAAAATTTTTAATTTGGGGTACAATAGGCTGTGATCTTCCAATCTTGAATATTTGAAGATCCAACTCCTACGTAAGTTTTAGAAGCTTCCACGATTATGAAAGAGAGGTGTATGTTAGAGTTTCGATGTCTCACATCCTTTGTATCATCCACAGGCCTCCTAGCATCATATGACTCCCACTATATATGCTGTCCCTATGCAATATGAATTTGACTTTATTTTATGTGATCTTCCACAACAAGGCTGCAGCTATATCATATGGCTGCGATTTGGTTTGGGGCTGACCTAATTAAAGACTGGGAAGATATACTTGTTCCGCTTTTCAAAATGCCGCGACTCAATCACCAAGGCTTCAATAGCTATTCAACCCTCCTCTTACACATCGATCCCCTTAAAATAATATTTCTGAATATTAAAATCAGATAGGAGCAGAGAAGTTTGTGAACTGGAACATGCATATCAGACGGTCATATGCAAGTATTGTCCTGGCTGTATAAACTATAGATGTAAAAATAAATATTCTGGAATAATAATATTTAATTCCTAGAATATATCACCTTGTTAATATCAAACTTCATGATATTTGAACTGCAATATTCTGAAACCTTTCAAACTGGAACTTGCAAACTCAGAAAATCCTCAACTATCAACTACTCATGAAACCCTTATATCTGAAAAATTTTTGCGGAGGAAACTTCACAAATTTCTTCAAACATTATCGTGCAAATGCAAGAAACCTAGATGATTTCTCCTGCTAACAGCTAGGGAGGAATCTTTCACCACCTAAACTGGTTCACTTGCAGAAATTCCCACCTAGGGGTTTGGACTCCGAAGAGCTCCTCCGAAATTCCACATAAAATAAAATAATAAACCAGTCTAATCCACAAATGAGCACACTTCGCCTTTTATCACTTTTTCGAAAACCCCATTTTGAAAATTCCTGCCCAAATTATATCAAACTCTTTATTATAAAGTGACTTTATAAAATACCTTTTAAATATTTCCTTAGTGCCACTTTATAATAATACTTTAATCTAATTATTGAATATTACCTTTTTACATATACTTTTTGTCAAGCAATATCAAATTATTAAATTAATTAATTAAATTAATGCCCGGGTGGTTAGTCGGAAAGCAGGGACATTACAAACCGACAACTTAGACTTCATACCATGCAAATGAAATCTGCTGTTTTTGAGACATTTTGTGAAGGCTGAAATGCACCTCCATTTGTCAGATACATTGATCAAGCTTTTGTGGACAAATTTCATCAATCTAGGGATGATTTTTTTTTCCTTGAGCTTTGAAAAATCTCCTAGATGATGACTCTTCTTGCACATGTTTCTCTTCTATAGCTCCTCTTCTTCTGAATGCTGTTTTGGAATCGTCATCCTCCTTATTAAGCTTAGCATCATGCTCTCAAGCCTATCAATCTTCTCTTCAACATGGGTAATGCTTGGCACATTTGCTGGTATCCTTCTGAAATGTGTTTCCATCATTCTTTGCCATTCTTGCTGTCCTCACTCTTCTTAACCACTCTCTTGACTCTATTTTGATCTCAAAAGGCACTTAATTCCCTTTTAAACTTAACGTTGTGGATGGCATACATCTTCAATCAGATAATTCAACACAAACTCAAAGGATTTTGTTTCTCTCATACCACTTGATCTATAAATAGGGCGGCTATGCCACACTCTGCCCCTTAGCAATGGATTTAATTTGATGCCAATATCTCAAATGCTCTAAAAATTGCATTTAATCCAGTTGATAAAAGATGAACTACAACTTCAACATATGCAAATCATTCAAACAGAGATATCAACAACAACAATAGGGAATAATAAACATGACATCATGCACAAATCTAGAAAACACATGTACCTTGGAGAAGAACCCATTTCGGGTAAAGAAATCCTCCAAGTCTGAGGAGCAAAAAATCCTTGTTCCACTAACCAATACGGAAGTATAGAGGTTACAATGATCAATCTGGTCCAAAACCAGCCCCAACAATGCTTAAAAGATCTCTGAAATACCTCAGTAAACACTCCATTGCTCACATAGACATTGCACACGTTTCTGGTCTACCTTAATGGCTCAAAACCATCTACCATCTGTCTAACATTCTTCCTGGCATGGAGAGTATCTAAGACATCCTTCAGCTTTCCATGGTAAAAATACAGAAGGTCAAATACCAAACCAAAGTATCACTTCATTAGAGTGCCAATAGTCACTCTTCTGAGCATTTTGAATTAAACATGGCACTTTTAAATCACTTATGCTGTTGCTGTTAAGTATTGGATGCTTGTAAGATGTTTATTTGCCACATAGGATGATTAGAAACCCTTAACAAGCTTCCAAAATGACCCAGCAATTATTTAAATTTTAAATGGTTTAAAAACTTGCCGAAAACACTGAAGCAGCAAACTATATGACTTTGGTGACAACATTCTAGGAACCATAACTTTTGTATACAAACTCAAGACATGATGCCATTTGTTTTGAAATTGCATAGAAATTTGAGACATGAATATGCAAAACTATTCAACCTTGATTCCATTTGACCACCTTTTCTAACCCTGCAACAAAGCTGCACGCTTAGGACATGACCCCAATGGTCTAATTGTTAGAATGAGATCCAATTATGTATCAGCTAAAGTCTAGGGCTTAGAGTACTGAAAACTTCACCTTATAATTTGAAATGAGGTTTTATCTCTCACACTATTCTGTTTTGTTTTGTCTCCAAAGAAACAATCAAAATGCTAACAACAGGATATGACCCTTTCTTACCACTTTATTCCTTGGAATGAAATGTGTCCTTCAGGATTCTTTAGTCAATATTAGTACATCAAGGTCCAACATTGGTGGAATCGAAATCATGCTTGCCAATGACAATCTACTTCTAAGCTTCGTACTGGTATCAATGTTATCTCTATTTCATTGTCTAGGATATTTGCTCATTTGAACATACTCTAGATTGTTTCAATTTTAACACTTCTTCTGGATTAGAGGTAAATATAGATTATTAGAAGAAATTGAGGACATATTCCAATTAGTCTTGCATAAGCTAATCCTTGTAACTGCGTAGTATACTGTTGGAACAGGAAAACTGCTTGGAAAATTTACTGTAATTTTTTAAATGAAGGCATTTTTATTCTGTAGTCATAAAAACATTAAATGGTATATTTCAGTTTATTCTCTTTTATTCTCTTTATCCTTGAATTTTGTAGTTTTTAATTTACCGGAAATCCTGACTTTATATGCATGTATCCCATTTGCTTTTTTATGTTTCCTAGTTTCCTCTCATATCTCATGTAAACCTTTCTATTTCAAATTATTTTCTTTTCAAATATATTGATTCTGGAATGGTATTGATTCTTGAACAGTTGTCAGAAGCAATAACATCGGTCAATTTGCGAAGAGCATTTGTTGAAGCTTTAGTCCCACACTTTGGCAGGCCATTGGAGGCAGAGACAGTGGGATTTTCCCTGCATCTCTTGATTGTGTTTCTAATTAACAGTATTTGATTTCTCAGTGTTTCTGTATTAGAACTTTGTTTGATCTAAAGTCCTAATTTCTTATTATATTGGAAATCAGGTGTTTTGTAGGAGGGTATCTGTCCTTGCTGCAATGGGACCCTTCACCTTTCTGGTATAGTAAATTATAAATTTAATAATAGTGTTGTTCACCTGCTTCTCTTTTCAAAAGGCAGTAAAACGTTTTCATTTAAACTTATTTGTATGACTTGCATTGAAGACATGTCATAACAAAAGATCTAGAGAAAAAAATATTTATGAAGCAATGGGAAGTATATAAGTGTCCAATTGTATGTATTCTATAGCTTGCTTCAGTTTCATTTTCATTTGGAATCCATAATTCAATAATTGAGAAGAAAATTGGCAAGGTAACAGTTAAACTTTCTCCTTTTGAAATTCCTCCACAAAACGGCCAATTTAGATTCAAGTATATGCTTATTAGTGTAATAACTTTCTTTGATGAATATCATTTATTATGATAACCAACTAGTATAGACAGATCAAATTGCATTTGTGCTACTTTAATGAACTGCAGCTAACTGCACAGAACTGGGTCTCCTCCCAAAACATGCATGGTGGTTGTTTTATGAGTATCTCCTCCTGCATCACACACCTTAATACTTGGTTGGGTCCCATCTTGTACAGCAGTCAATTGACTATCCAAAATGTTTTGGCTTTCAATGCTAGCCTTCTTTGCTCGACTGGTTGCATGCCACTTGGAAAAGAATATGTAGCTAAGTATTCCTATGTTCTTGTACCACATAGGTTCTATGGAAATTTCAATCAAGTGTGTTTCTTGAAAGTATTCATTTATCCCCTCAATTGGTTCACTAGACTTAATCTTGGAGCGTTGGGCAGCTATAACATGACTCTTCTCCGATTTGACAGTAATTTTAAATGTGAATTATTGTAGAAGCATTAGCAATCTACTCACCCAACCTTGGGTGATGTGCTTATTAATGAGGTACAGATGTGCTTGATGATCCAACAAAATAAGAATGATGTAGCCAGCAAGTAATTCCAGAACTTTTGTACTACATAAACCATACCAAGAGCCTCTCTCCACGGTACTATAATCCCTTGCTGCATGAGGCAATAATTCTTTGCAACGTATAGTAAATGAGTTCCTACTTGTGCCCAGGTAGCGCTGACTGCAAAGTTGGAAGCATCTAAATGCTGATTAACTCTTTGCCCCAATCTAGATATGCAAGGATGGGTGAATTTATGAGGCATACCTTAAGTTCTTTGAATGGATGCTCCCATTCATTATTCCATACAAATGGAACTCCCTTCGTTAACAAATTTAGAGGGTGGGTAGCTAACATGCCGCCTTTCGAGAATTGAAATAATTGCGATACCTGCAAACTATTTTTTAGTTTCCTTTGGCTAAGGGAAAAAGTTAGGGAAATCATTTAATAATAATATTTTAATTTAGTCCTAGTAACTATATTTTAAAACATTGTTAAAGGACAACTTAAATATTATTATTATAAAGTGTGCCATCTAAATGGAACATAATAAAACCTTATATAATATCTTATGAAAGTGTTTAAGTGAACATCTTTGGAGGGAAATTTTGGAGGGAAAAGATAATTCAAATTAAAAGGGGCCAAAATCAAGTTTATAAAGGAAAGAGAATTGCGCAAAGAAAAGGATCCATTGTATATTGAAATCAAACTCTCTTTTAGAGCTTGAGCACTTATTTTTTAATTTTCACTTGAGGATGAAAACCCTTGGAGCACAATAATTTGGAGGACAAAAACCTTCTTAGATTTCAGTTTAGATTTGAGGACGAAAACCCTCTTTTCCTTTTTAGGCGGTTTTATTCAAGAATCACATTTGTGTTGAAAGCTCATAATTTATTTTTAGTTTCAGTTTGGTACAGTGACACTGTAGTGCTGCTACAATGTGTTTCCAGTTTCAGTTTGGTGTGTTCCAATGTGGTCTGTTATTTCAGTTGAGCTTTAAGGAGGATTGTTAAGCAAAGGTGGAAGTCTAAATTATTAGTCACTGTTGATTTAATGATTTTTTTGTTGCTACACAACACTTAGCATTATTTGCAACTTGTCTTTGTTTCTGTACCTTTCTATAGATTGCCATACCTTTTTGGGGAGGCTGTTGTAGGGCATGCAATTGTTGTTCCTCATGCACCATTTAGCTATATCGTTTATTGTATAGGCTGTACTTGAGGTGCTATAACTTTTGAAGCAGTCCCTGTTGCATACATATTTTGTGACTTGGGTTTTGCTATGAATTTTGATAGGTTGAATAATAAATGAATAAAAGATTTGTGTTGTACATTATTGTTTATTTCAATAGTTTTAACAATAAATAAGCAAGAGATTTCTGCTGTACATTGCTATTTATTACAACCTACTATAATAATAAATATGATATGCAAGAGTTTCAATGATAAATATTGGCATTTAATTACTGCTGTTTAGTAGTCCATATATATTTTAGAATTGCATAGATAGGGATTTTGAAAAATTGTAGGGTTTACAAAATAATTGAAAAGGAACATTACAATAGCTTGGGCAATTTTTTGATGAAATGTTGTACCCAAAATAAATTTTTTTGCTTCATTAAGGCATTTTGTAAAAAAGGTCAAAAAGTCTTGTGGAAATTGTCGAAAAAATAAAAAAAATAGAAATTTGCATATCACGCATGTTGGTGAAAAACTCGGATTTTTCAAAATTTGGTGATCTGAGTCTCTTCGAAATGAAATTGTCTACAAAACCTAGATCTCAGTATTTTGGTCCTACTTATTAGGAAAATTTCTAGTTTTAGAAAGTTTCTAAAAATAGACTTTTGACAGAGTTTTCTATGTTTCTTCTCAAACGGATACTGGCAAAATTTTCTAAAAATATAATTTTTATTTCCAGGGCTCAAACTGATTTTGATTGGTTGAAAATACTTCCCGAATAGGCTGGTTAAGTCAGAATCGTCAAAAGATCAGTATTTCTCTAGTGGGTCTATTTTGCTTTTTCAGAAGGTAAAATAGGAGCTCCAAGGTCATCAATTGAGGATGGTTAACTGCTAGGTGTCTGTTGGCGTTACAATTCTCACCTCTGGAGTGCATATTGGCAGCAAACAACTATGCACAGTATTAATTGCTCTTCAAATTTGGAGGGGAAGCTCCCTCTTTTGCCGATATGCGTAAAAAGTAAAGTATTCTAAATTCCTATATTTTTGACTCAGCTGGTAGAGGCACAAGGTTATAAAACCAAGAACATTATAGATAAGGTTTTTTTCTGGTTTCCACACATCTTAATTACAACTAGGCTAACGCTAAAACTATCCTATCTCCTCTAGGAAAATAGAGCAAGAGGAATTAGGAGCAAGTCGGAATGGTTGACGATAAACTCTATGTCAGGATTCCCAAGGAGGTGGAACACCTATTTGAGGTGTAGGCTGAAATGAACGTTGTTGTCCAACAACATCAAACGACAAGCTAGTTCTCAGGGTTCCCAAGGAGGTGGAACACCTATTTGAGGTGTAGATATGAAAGAAAGATTATTATAGCACTAATAAATCTGGGATAGTAAATTGCATAATGAGACACACACACAATGAACGATCAAACCAACTTTATATTAAACAAAGTGAACCAATACAAAATAACAATATTGCACAACAAGGTGGGCACAACAATTTGTTATCACAACAAAAGGTAAAATACAAATGAGCAAGGATGCTCTTATTTATAGAACCTCAAAGGAGTAGGGAACCTTAAAATCTCCCTGAGTTAACATCAGTCTTGCAAGCATGCAAGATTTATTCTTAAGTCTAATTGTATGCAACTTAACAGTTAATTGGAAAAACTACCTCAGTTAACTAATTCTAAATTAAATTAATTGGACTATGCAACACGCAAGTCCTTATTGATATGAGAGTCAACTGATAACCAACATCAATTAACTGAAATCTAACTAAATGAGACAATGAGTTAACTTGGAAAGAGGCATTAAGTTAACTATGGTGTCTAATGTCTATCCTGAAAAGGTGGGACGTCCTGATCTGTAGTTCATTGGATGTGATTTCAAGCAATTAATCGCTCCACGAGGTCGTTGATTGCATCACCATTTGGAGCACTGATACTTCTTTGCAGTACTCGGTGTCTTCACAACATCTCTTCACCGTCTGTGATATGACTTTGCAGTTCTCTTCCACTCTTGGCCGCCTCATCAAATAATGTTGACATGACTACAAGTTGATCCAACTTACAGCCAACTAAATCACCATTGAAAATACCATGAATGAGTCTCTTAAATTTTGACTGTATGTTGAGGACCTCAATGTATTCACTATCCTCACATTGATGCTGTCCCTTGGACTTGTAATACGAAAGTGCTTACAAACTTGATAGCACTTGCCACCTTTTCTCTGCTCTCGGTTAATTTTGCAGAAATTGTTTCATGTACTTTTACCTTGAAGACTAATTGTTCTCTCCAAGTAAAGATTGCTTCCTTGTCCTCTTCTGTAGTGATCGAATCATATGCCGTCCTCAGATGATAGACCATGATCTCATTCCGTGGTTTGTCTACTGCTAAGTCTTGCTCGGAATCCTGAATTTGTAGGCGAAGTTCATGGGCGTTGTACCTTAATTGGTACAATTCTGAAAGTATGAAGCGACCCCTTGTGATGAACTCTTCTTCCCAGTCCTTCAAGTGCTTCCCATATACAACTAATTGACTTAGCTGATTTTGTTCTGTCGGTAACTCTAACATTTGTGGGAGCAAGGCGGTAACATTTTTAGTGCTGTGCATAAGGTTGGAGATATATTGGCGAAGTTGCTGGTTTTCAGCCTTGAGGGCTGCTTTATCTTCACCATCCTTTATCACTCTCTCCTTTATGCTCTTCGTTGCAACTTTGAGGAAATCCACCTCTGCTTGGCGTGTGCTTTTGCCAAGGTTGACTTTTATCAAAGTGAAGTCATCAACTTCTACTTCATCCAAGTTTTTATCCTCTGGTGGTGTAGCGGTCTCAATTACAATCTCTTTGTCAGCATTCCTTTCCACATGAACCTGCTTCTTGCACTTTTTATTTGGCGTGTCTTGATAGACATGATCAAAATCCGCAAAGTCCAGTTGATAGGATGGCTGCCTCGTATTCCTACCTAGAAGATTCTCAAGCCAAGATGAATCCCGACTAATCTCGTTGGAAGGATCGGTGCTAGTCCTAGATACTCCTGATGAGTGAGAATGCATTGAAGCATTGCTACGTGGTGGTGAGTCTGGCTCCAAGTTGATGTGAATTGGAGACTGCTGTGGTGTTGGTGACAGAATGGGAAGCTCTACTTTTGTTTCTGGCATGTTTTCAGCTGAGTCTGTGGCAATTTCTACATGTTGTTCTTGCTGGTCCAAAACCACTGGTGCTTTTCCCTATGTATGTCTTGATGTCCTGCTTGTTCTAGGAGGATTACTCCATGTCTTCTGTTTGGGTTTTGGTTTTGACATGTAAGGTAGTGAAGTAACCACCGATGGAGGCTCTGTATTTGGCACGGTTGCCTTCCTCGACCTCTTGTGATCCAAGTAAAGTATGCTATTTCTGACAACCCTGTTTGATCTTTCCTTAACAGATGTGCATTCTTTGGTGTACCAATCAATGACTGGAAGTGGCTGCGTGTCAACTTGATCTTTGAAGAATTGAGGAAGTGTGACATCCCCATAATCATCTGACAACCCTTCCACATCCTCTGGCATGAAATCAACAATCTATGAAAGGGTGAACTTGCTATTGTTGCATTTTCGCACCTCAAATTCGTCCTCACAGTTGAACCAATAGTCTTCCATAGAAGGCTTGTGTGAAGAACGACCGCCAAGGCGTGCTGAAAAGTGACCCCAAGGGTCATATGAGTGTCTCTCGACGAGATACTTAAGGTTAAGTCTCGTCATCTCATGGCTCATAGTCTTGGCGTCAACTGTTGACTTGCACTTGGAATCATGGCAGCTGGCTTATGTTTATTGTGCAGATAGGAGTGGACCTCGTACAACTTCTATAGAAATTCCATGAACACCACCTTATCCGAGGGATAACGGGGTAACATGGTAGGATGACCTGAGTATCCATATACGCGGATGTAGGTGGAAGTAGGGAATTGGATGAACCAATCTGTCCATTCTACCATTGTCGATTTGGCTTTTGTTGAAATATGCACATGTAACTCATGATCAAGATTCCTCACAGTGTACATTAAGAATGCTTCTTGCATTCGCTTGAAGTGTCGCTCCGCTTGTGTGAATTCAAACTGCAATTAATACTGATGAACCATTTGTACAGTTAGGATCCCCATAGTGTTCAACCCTTTAAACTGGCCTTGGAAGGCTATCAGATACACAAGGTACGAACACATGTGGAATTCGTGAGCAACGAAGAAACTGGTCATTTGTTTGTGGAGAACATCGTTGATCAAAGAAGCCTAGTCGTAGCATTCCTTTTTGTTGATGATCTAAGCCATGATGTAATACATCCAAGGCTAAAATTTGTTGGCATCTGCTTGATCGGTGACAAGGTTGAGTAGGGTGATCATTACTGCATATTCATCTCTTAATTCTCCACGAGCCACATTCTTTGGCAAGTTGTCCTTTTCTCTTTGAGCCATCTCTCTGCCATTCTTCTCTCACATTTTTCTTTCTTAGAATTGAACGCTTTTTCACATCTCTACATAGATATGACCTATTACATCCCTTACATTGAGAATATGTGTTTGGTTATGTATCTTCGAATGCAATGTTAGTTGGAAATAACTACCTTTCATGTGAATGTGATTTTCCAAAAGAAATTCTAAATTTTATAAGGTATATTGTATATGCAACATGAATGATTTTCCTTGCATAAAATTGTAAATGAAATGTTTATGAATTATGTTGAATATATACATATAAATTATTATTGTGAATCATCCGGAACTATGTAACCCTAGTTGTCTTTGTCAAGTGGATGCATGATAGCCAACTCTCTGAGGGAAAAGGGAAATATCATCAAGGAGAGGACGTAACCAATAAGGAATCATGAATTATCATTATGTCATAAGCCAGTGCAAGAGGGGCTTTAATTGAATCATCACCTTGGTCAAAGGTTTAAAAAATTAAGCACCTTATATTTTTAAATAAAGTTAAATAATTAATCTAGGCGTCGGCCTCCTCTCTTGCTCGATGGGAACCTTTTCATCCTATTTTAATTATTATTAAGAAAAGGTATTCTCTTGAATCGCCACCTTGCTGCCAATAAGGGACGTCCATGCATGGACGTTACATGTAAGGAAGCTGATTCTTGTGTCGCATATCTCTTGGCGGATGCTTTCTCTTTCTTTTGTTCCTCTAACTGAATCATGGGCATTGGGGCTTTTGTCTTTTCTTTTCATCGGAGTTTTTGGCTGTCGATCCATGATCGAACTTGTGTTCTCTCCTTTCATTATCGTTCTTAGCTTTGAAATATTTGTTTTAGACGTGCTTTCTCCTGGGAGCTATCTCTTTTGCTGTGTGTGGAATCCTTAGTAGCGTCGCCCTCATTCTGATATTTTCGATTTGAGCTCACTACTCATTCCATTCTCTCCCTTCTACTTTATCACTCTCGTTTCGGCCCAATGGAGAATTATTTGGAGCTTGGCTCTCTTGAATCTATTGTAGATACTTTGATAGCTTACGCCATCGTCCTCCTGAAAGCTTGAGATGGGTTCTCTGGACAAGTTTTTAGTAAAGCCAACTTCGAATCAGACCTTGTTACTCTCAAGCGAGTACTTGATTTTCTCCATCTTTTATTTGAATTCGATACTTGCAGATGTTCATGGTGTGAATGCTTGAATCTTGGATTTACGGGTCATCGTTGATGTTCAAGATATCACTGTGAAACCCTGTTTGAAGATTGAACCTTGCAACCTTGTCTTAAGTGTCATTGTAAGCTTCTAAGGTGATCTTGCTGCTATCCTCTATATTTAAATCCGTTCCTGACAAACTGGAAAGTATTTTTCTGCGAATATATTTATACGTGCCTTGAACCTTGAGTTTGGTCTTGAATGCTTGGCACTTGAAGCTATATTATGAACTATAAACTTGTAGAGCTGAATCTTGCTCATCTTCTCATTTAAATCTTGATAACAGATTTGTGCCGAATCTTACTTTTTCTCTCACACAAATTATGATAAGCAGATTCAGTCGAATCATGTGCTTTTAATATCTTTGTTATGAAACCATAGCTCTGTTCACTTTTGAATGACTAATGGAAAAGATTAATACTTGATCATAAAATATATACATCTCAGATAAGAGATAGAGTGCCGAGCAAGGGTGATTGTTGACTGCATGAGATGTGTGCTTAATTATGGAAATCCTTGGCCAAGGTATGATGCTAGTTAGGCAGTTGTCAGTTTTTCATGGCCAGATATACCCTAGTCAGAATGATCTCTCTAGTTAGGAGGTACCTACAGAGGAGGGATCGACTAGAGGTATAGGTACATGACACTGGGCTCAAAATGGCATGATGAAACATTGTGATTCTTTATTGATTGCCCTTGTGAAGGGTCGGGTTTCTTCAGTTAGAAGAAGCATGGGAGACCAGTAGGTCTTGGTTGGGCGGAAAAGCCCTTGATGATATTTCTCTTTTCCTCTTGATAAAGTCGTACAAGCATTTCAGCATGAAGATGATTTCATATTGTGTCTCTCTCTTCCATATTCTCAGGTATATGCAATTTGTATAGTTATGTTTCTTAAATTACTGCATTAAAAGTTATATCCTGAGATGATTTACTCATATGTTTAATTTTGCAATGAAAAGCTAGACAATTATTTGTTTCATTTTGATGAATGGAAATCTGAAAGTTAGTTAACGATTCATAAGTTGTTATTCTCTTCCTTCAATTCGTTATCATTTTAAATGTGAAACCCTAGTGTGTTAGTTAATTAGCTACATTCAGCTGAAAATGGCTGAATAAATCCTTTTCCTTTAACCTTAAGATGATAGTTGTTACATGACCAAATTATTTTAATTCAGAGGAATTCCATAGCACTTCTTGATGTCTTTGGGCTTGAGACTGCATATCATTCAGCAGTCAATTGATTGAATTTCTCGTGTAGTAGAGTTGTAATGCCTTACACAAGCAATTACAAACTCTATACAGTGTGCTGAGATGGGAAATGAGGCTGCTTCTAGCAATCGAGATTCCTCGATGTTCTGAAGTGTTGTTTGGTCTATCTCTGAAGCATTCAAGTCAACCTCCTTTTCCACTTGATGGAAACTTGTGTCAGTCGTTTTGATAAAATCATGAATTAGGACCGATTTGGCCTTGAATTCAGTCTGAGTGAATTGTATTATGAAAAACTAGCCTGTTGCTTGTAAACACAGATATGTTTTGACAACTTTTCTGGAAAGGCTAAAAATAGCTTTTGGCGAGGTTAAAAATAGATTATCGAGGGGCAATTTTTCCGAAAAATTTCGATATGGGTTTTGTAGAGAATGTTTTTCTAAGCCTACCCAAATCATCAGAAATTTGAAGAATTGACTTTTACTTAGGCATGCATAACTTTTCAATGTAGACACTGTAGAGTGAACCGAGGTTATTTTTCCTCGAAAAAATCTGACATATGGGTTTTGTTGGCGCATGTGAGTTGATCAAACCCAGTTTCTTTGTTTTTTGAAATATCGACTTTTTTCGGAAACCCTAATTTGATGGGGCAGCAAGGCAATATTCTCGGAAAAATTTGGCACGTGGGTTTTGTTGCCAACACTGACCTAAATGACAAGATTTTGAAAAAGATGTCGTTTACTTGTGCATGCAAGAGAATACCTAAGACAAAGATAGAAGAAATTTAAGAGAGAAGATAAAAGTTATATTCTGCCTCTGTCAATCTTCAAGAAAATCGCCTCCTTGTCCTAATTTGATGAAATCTGTTGGAAAAATGAAGCATGCAAAACTATCCTGCTGAGCAATTTGGACCTATAACTGCAAAGAACACTTAAAAATTCTTCCTGTAGCGCCCCCAAATCTTGCTTGCACAAGAAAATATGTGTTTGCCTTCAACCTGCGATGAAGAAAATGGACGACCAAGTACATATTTAAAGAATTTTCATGAGTTAAGGCATTACATGCAAGTAAAAACCCTAAATTTAGGACGCAACATTCTCATTGGATCTCATTCAGTTCGTAAAAATGAAGATTGATCCTTCAAATAGGGGCCACTCAACATGCAAAGAAGAAACACGCCACATGCAAAAATAATGGACTATTTTGCAGTTCGATTTGGAGGTGAAATTGAAGTTTTATTATTATTTTAATTTAGTTCAAAAATCCCTCCATTATAGGGCGACCAAAGCACTTTAGTTTCAGAAGTCAAATTTGACTTTAGGCACCAATATTCTCAGACTTAGAAACTTTCTTGAAATTTCCAAATTTTAGCCTTTGCAAATGTCACTGAAGCCTCTATTTGACCTTGAATTCTGGATGCCTAGTTGATTCGAAAGCCGAGTCGACGGATTCATCATGTAGCTGGATCAAGTCTGAAATGATGTTGTTGGAAGCTGTGAAAGCTAAAAACTTCATCTGGTGCCTTGAATTCTAGGGCGTCCTTTTCCAAAAGGGTGCATGTCTCACTAGACTTGGCCATTTTTGGATTTTAACCCCCTATGCTTCAATCTGCAACTGTCGGTGACTGACGATTCACGTTGATTGGATCCTGAATCTAGCGTGAAGTTGAAAGAATTCCGCAAAGGATGATTGTATGTGCAAGTTCTGAAAGTTGATTTAAAGTAATCAAATTCAAGGGCGCCCTTGACCTGCAGGGGTCCAATTGACCTTCTGAGACTAATTTTACACTTTCTAACTTTCAATGAATCGCCCCACTTTCACCCTGAATTCTAGAAGTTGGATTGCTTTGATGTTTGCGATGATGATCCCATTGCGGAGATTGAACAACTTGGAAGAGATGTTCCTAGGAGTGATGAAGCCCGAAGATTGCATTTGAGGCCCCAAAAAGTTGGGTGCCTTTTCCAAAAAGGTTGCATCTTTTCAACAGTCAAATTTCTACTTGCTTTCATCTTTCGTGTTTTACGCTGATTCTTCATTTACGGGCGTTTGATAGGTCCCAAGAGCTGATGGTTGGATTCATTGCATAGCTAGAACGATTCTACGCAAATCTCTTGAAGAAGACAGTTGTCGGAAACCTCATCTAGTTGACCAAAAAGCTAGTCGCCCCTGGCCTGCAGAGGTACATTTTGACTTTCATTATATCTTTCGTTTTATGTGCTCATTGGATCAACAACTACGATCGCTCAGTAGGTCTTATGGATTGGCGAACAAATTCATGGCGCAACTGGGTTGAAACTGGGGAGATCACTCAGAGATGGCTACTGTGAATTTTGACATCTGGTAGGCTTTATTCTTGGGCGCCCTTTGGCTAAAGGGGCGCAATTTTTGAAATTGAGCACCATTTTTGACATTCTTTGCTTCCCACGTCTTCTGCCTCTGTCTTCATTTGTCGATGTATTGCAAATCTGATGGATTTTCTTGATGATTGATGGGAAAGCTAGCAAAATTTTGAAGAAGATGACTATATTCGCAAGCATTAACAACTGCATTTAGGCCTTCAATTTCAAGGGTGCCCTTGGCCTGCAGGGGTAGAATTAGCTCTAGAGTTGGTGATTTTCGGATGATTTTCACCTCGTTTGCACTTCACAAGCACCGTGTCGCTTGTTGAGTTGATTGTTTTGAAGCATTGTTGTTGCTGACGCGAGTACATGACTGCGTTTCACCATTTTTCCGTGTACGGACACAGCAAAGTTGACATAGGTGTTGATTGCACAAGCACCTCCCTCGTAGCAAGGCGTAGTATTTCTAGACATAATATTTTTCATATTTTTCACCTTTTTAAAAGTCCCCTCCATCACGAAGCATCCTCATGAGCATCTTTCGCCATAGAATCTTCTGTGATGAGTTTGAGGCTTAGATTTTGACACCGAGACTGGCCAACTGCCATTGACGACCTTGGAGGTGCTAACTTTTCTCCTGGAAAAGTGAAAACAACGCACCAGACCTAGATTGACTTTTTCTTGATTTTGACTTGGCCAATGTGATCGTGACGTCAAACAAGGCAATCAAAATAGTTTTTAGTCAATTTTGGCATTATCCTATTTTTTAGGGTTTTTCCTAGAAACCCTAATTTTCAAAAGTTTAAAATTTTGCCAGTATCTTCTAGACATCAAGCCCACGAAAATCCCATGCTTGGTTTGACCTAAAACTGACTTTTGACAACAATATTACAAGATTTTGGGTACAATAGTGTCAGATTTAAGGTCTCAATGCTACACAGGTGACGTAAAATGGCAAAAGATGCACGAGAAATGGTGAATAGAGGAGGGGAATCGATAACTAGTCAAATTTGCGAAAACTTTTCGAACGCTGGGGCTAGGCGCCCCTGCCAGCTAGAGGCGGCTAACATTTGTGAAATTAAAGAAAAATTTCTAAGTTCGGTAATCCTAGGCGCCCCTGTTCAGGCAACACTCCCAAGCAATCATGGCTTAGTCATTTTTCAGTTTCCATCATTTGTCATTCGAAAAAGTGTCTACATTCAAAGTTTTTGTTTCCATATTGACTTGAAAGTTTTAAAGCTTGGAGAAGAAATTGCTTTTTCGTCCTCGAACTCGTTCAAAAAGGCTTTTGGCATTCATTCTTCATATTTTGCAGGTTGGCATCGAGAGGAGGAGAGATAGAATTTTCTTCTCATCAAGATTTGGAGGCCCAAACGGAGTGCTTTTTTTGTGTTCTTTGTGGATTCGAGATTGGGAAGCACAGAGGCGTGATTTTTTATAATCCATTCTTCTAGGGCATCACATTTTAAAAACAGGTCGTCAGCTTTTTCAATTTTCATCGATCTGGGTCCATCTACTTTTTGTTCCTCTTGAAGATTGGAAAATTTTATATTTCCAAAAATCTTCTTTTTTTGTGCTTTTTTCGGGAAGCCCTCAACTTTCCCAAAATCTTACGAACTAGGTCTCTTTAGAACGTGATTCTCTACAAAACCCAAACCACAACTCTTTTGGAAAATCCACTTTTATTGGAGAAAAATCAGCAATCTATTTTCAACAGTTCGTGCAAAACTTTTCCGAACATAGGCGTGTTCATAGTCAAAATTCAAGTTTTTGAACATGCAGTATTCTCCAATAGAAATCAACATTTTGGCGAATATAGTTTTCCAACTTATCAATGAATGAGTCATCTTTTTGGGACAACGAAGATTTCCAAAGATAGAATTAAAGTAGTTAACTCGATGCCTTTTTCCGAGTTTTCTTGCTATTCTTGCCTCATGCTTATCTATTCTTTGTGAAATAAGGAAAAAACAAATGTAATAGTTGGAACCTTCCCCGCTTTTTGTTTTTAGTAGGTTGTTAGTTAGTTGTCAGGTTTTAGTCTTAGAAATAAAGGTTGCAAGTTAGAAGATCTAGTTTTAAAAGCAAGGAGATTTTAGGGTTCCTTACTCCTTGCTTGTGTATAAATAAGGGCAGCCTTGCCCATTTTTCGGCAACTGTTATCGTGATAATAAATTGTTGAGCCTACTTTTGCTGCAACTTTGTTATTCAGTGTTTGTTCACTTAGTGTAAGAGTGACTTTGCATGCCTGCCTTTTGTTGCAAATCATATTGTTCAGTTTTTGTGTAATTTGTGTCAAGTGTAAATAGTTTGATTGCTAACTTGTAAGCTTGTTATTGCTATAAATTTGCTGTCCTAGAAGTGTAATTGTTGTTAGAAATTTGAGAAAAGAAATCTTATGCCTACTTTGCTCTGATTTACTATCTCAGATTTTGTTTCGTGTTTTGTGTAATGTCCCCAATCTAGCTCTACACTCTTTAGTTAGAATTAGCCAATTTTTGAAAACCTGTAGGCTAATCAAAAGTGCAAATTCAGGTTTCCTATTTTGTAGGAGGTTTCAGATGAGGTTTTGAAGGGTTGCATGCTAGAGTTTGTCAGTGCGCTTGTTGGAGCTTTTTGGGTTTTTGGAGAGCTTCAGGATGTGGTGACATGCATGTTATGAAAATGGCATGCGTTTTTGGTAGATATTTTGCATGCAAGAAAGGTTTATGGGTTTTTAGAGAGCTTTAGAATGGTCTAACATGCATCTTCATCTGACAACCTTTCTCGACACTATTTTTAGTAAGTCACGACGGCTGCTCGGTTTGTGCTCAAAATGAGTTTGGAACCACTTACTATTTTTAGCAGTATGCTATTTTTAGTAGTGCTACTTTTGGCAGTGATATGTTTGGCAACAATTCAGTAGTTCAGTGCAGTTTTTATTTCGAGTAGAGCAGTTTTGGTACTTTCGCCTTAAACACTTTTTGGCTAATTTTGGCAAATTGAATAATTTAAGTTATTCTTATATTTTAATGTTATTTTGGGCCCCATGGCCTAGGCGAATAACTTTATGTTGTTTTTAAAAGAGGGCCTTGAGTTTGTACGCCCTCATGAAGAATTAAACATTATAATGTTTTATTATTTGCCATATACCTTGGATGCCTAGGGAGATGTGGAGAAAGATGTTTTATTTGAAAATAATATTCACATATACTTGGGCATCCACTCTTGGAGGGGAAAAGAGGAATTTCAAGAGTCATCTTTTGATTTTCATTATTGTTTATTGTATTGAAATGCTGCTGAAATGAATTTAGAGCTCTCACTTTGAGGAACGCATACCTCCTAGCTCCATCCATTCAGTTTTGTGCTTGCAAGAGAGTATCTAGCTGGATTCTGAAGACTATGCTTCATCCAGGAGTGCACATTGAGACTATTTCTGATTTTCGAATTCAGATTGCTGTTGAATAATTTGATTTTAAGGTTGTTGGTTCATGTATGGCTGTAGCTTATTTTCTGTCATAGCTTCTTGTGAGAATTTTTGCTAGTTCTGGGTATTGGCTCATTGTCTTTCTTGGCCTTGGGTGCCCCTTCTCATGAGTTATTGGAATTTAATATCAAGTGGTTGATTTCTTAGAGCTGGTCGCCCCCTTCTAGAGGCCACCCCTTGCTGGTCTCTTGCATTGGGAATCATGGCATGATATTGAATTCTTTTTGAGGTGTTTGTCTCTTGCATATTGGACGACTAATTTCCATTCTTCTTTGGCACTTTGTTTGATGAAGTTTGGATCTGTTTTGATGGAGATATGAGCATTCTAGTGATCTCCTTACTTGCTGGTTTGTGTTTTCAGTTTGTTGGTTTTTGTATATCAGACCTGGTTATTCCAGCTTTATGGAATATTTCTTTGATGTTCTCACTCATATTTGTAACAAGGAATATTGTAAAACATTTGTACTTGAGATAGAGCAGAAATTATCATTAAATCATTGTAAAAGGGAAGCCTATTGTAAGGTTGGTTCAGTAGTACTGATCAACGATTTACTTTTAGTATTTTATATCTTTGTAATTTCCCAGTCTCGTTGAATAATTGGTCGAGTGTTTACTTTCAGCATTTAGTTGTAGTTCTCATTTCCGCTAAATAAGTGGTCGAGCTTTTCATGGTCGGTTATTCGCCTACTTTTCTTTTAGCATTTACTTTTTAGAATGGTCGGCTAGCCGCCTACAACATTGTATTTCCATTTCCAGTTATTTCCTAACAATCCCCTCACACCGTATGCTCTCACCTCGCCTACATTGGGATCTTGGTGATCAGATAGTGAAGGGTTCCCATTCAGCTGGTTTGATTATTAGGCTAACCTTAATGGGTGCAATTTGTTTGATGAAAATTTCAAAAAAAAAAAACTAAGGGTGATATTTCAGTGGTATCAGAGCTTGTTTTCTTGGCATCTAGTGAGTTCAACACTTCAGTTGTCAGATGAGAGGCAGATATCTCCGATACTACACCAAAAGATAAAATAGAGTTCAGTTTCAACTTCCAGTTATATCTTGAAGTTGAGAATATTTTCTTAAGGTTTTGAAGAAACTGAGAGTTATCATATTGAATATGGCTTCAAAAGAAAATAAATGTTTGGCTAGGTCACTCTTCCTTGTAGGTACAAGGCTGAATAAAGAATGTCAGACAAGAGGTGAAGAAGTGAGTATATTGTTTGAGTTGGAACATTGTTTGAGCCAAGTCCAGTAGTCACCTATTGAAATGATAAAGAAGGCATTATCTCTTCCAATGACCCCTTTGATTCATCGTTATTGGATAAGGCATCTAGATGAAGATATAAGTTTGCTTGTTACTTAATGCTTTAGTGAAGTTATGAGAATTCTAGCACCTTTGATGCCTTATGATGATGATACTATGAAGAAGATTCTTCATTTGATTGTAGAAAGTTTCCAAGATCTTGATGAAACTGGCAGCAGTCAATTTCCCAAAAGAGCTGCCATCTGAAAGACATTTTCAGATCTTAGGACATGTATTTTGCTAATAGACTTGGAAATGCAAAATTTTTTTATCGCTTGTTCTACTATCTCTTCATATCCACTTGGAGTGAACAAGAAAAGAATGTTATTGCAGCTGTAAAGAATATTCTTGTTCTCACTATTAAAGAGGTTGATGGAATTCCACCAAATGCCCAATCTCTCCTTTTGGATGCATATGAATGTGAAGAAAATATTTCTCCTATTCCTGATATGTTGCTCAATGAATTGTTTAATCAATGTGAGGAGAAATTGAAGCCACTTTTGAAGAAGATAGAGCGGGTAGAGGAGAATTATGAAGAAGAAACAAATAGAATGTTGAATTGCAAAGTTTCTATACCGGAATCTCAGATGAGAACTTTAGACATGCAATTGTGCATGTACTGCATAGAAGAGTGCAACGAGGCAACATCAGTTTTGGAGTCTCGTGAGGTGTCCATGCTTCCTACAATGGAGTGCAGTGCGTCAACACTAGCTAAGGAGACTCATGATGAAGTTTCAAGAGCTGAACCTACACAAACAATTATTATGTCTACAGTTGATGATATTCTATCAGCTAATGAATTACTTCTACATCTCCGCAATTCAGGAGGATTCTGGTTAGAACAACAAGAAAAAGTTGAAATGGTAGAAGTAGAAAATTCTTCCAACACTAATGCTGAGTCATGTAGTGAGGAAGACATAGAGGGAGTTGATTCTTGTGAGCATAAGACCGATTTCTCTTTGCTTGAAGCCAAATTGAAGCAAAGAGCTAGCAACCTAGAAAGCACCATTGAAGAGATGATGAGAAGTGTGCAACAAATGCGTGACAGCCTGAGAAGCATAGCTGAAAAGATTTTTGATGTCTTTATACTTCATAGCAGCAGTTCATCAGTTCAATCAGGTCATGGAAGAAGCAATCAAAGTTCTCTAACTACTGATAAGGAGATTCAAGTTTTGTCCAGACTAGATGACATTCATTGGCATGTGGAAAATCTGATTTATTACGTGCCAAGAAGTCAAGATGTGTGCAACATTCCTCTTGCTGATTTGAAGTCTATTAGGAATGCTATGGAAGAAATCAATACAAGTCTTTTGCACATCATTGGTGATAAGGACAGGGTTGCTAAAGTTGTTGATGAGGCTTTGGAATGGAACAAGCAAATAAAAACTAAATTGCTTGAAGTTGAAGAGGCCTTAAGAGAAGCTGAAGAACAAATCACTACTGCTCATTATTTTAAGGAACAAGAAGACAAGAAGAGAGCTGAAGAAATTCAATAAGTCCTTGAAGAGCTTGATCTCATATAAGAGACTTTTGACTTGAATTGTTGTCCTGAAAGAATGGAGAATTCAAATTTGCATTAGCATGTCTTTTAGGCTTATGATAATCCTTTATTTGAGGTTGGTGCTAATGAGTTTCATGAAAATCTTTTTTTTGAGATTAATGAGAAAATATCTTTAGACACTAATGTTGAAGGGAAGAATTCCAGCACTTCTTCCAGCAATGGAATAACGATACATGAATTGCATAATGGCAAAACTACTCCTGATAATAATGCATGCACTCTTCAGGAAGTGGAAAATTAAGGAATGAGGAGGAATGAGGTCGTTGTTCTTGTTTGGCATCAGAGAATTGATTGGCATTCTGATGAAGAGTTTATTCAATATTTGATGGGGATGTTGGTTAGATTTATATCAGATTTAATGTTTGCACCAGATTGCATAAGAATAACCGATTCCATAATTGAGTTTGATGATGGATTCATTGAATCATTTTGGCAATTCTTGTCTCATAATTTTGAATTCAATTTTTTCAATGAATTCATATTTGTTGAATACTTCTTGGAGTTTCAAGAAGTAATGATTCAGATGGAACGTATAGATTAGAAAATTCAAATCAAAATAGTTCTCCGTCTGCGGAATGGCACCTCCTTGCTTATGATTTGGGATCCTGGTATAACTTGGGATTCAGTGTTTATTGAAGCACGGAAGGAAGAAGGACCAAGACAATGTGTTAACATGTCTAATAATCCATCCTTTGTGTTGAGTGTTGTTTTAGCTCACACTAATCCTTTCTTGGGATGGTATTTGAAGACATTGAGTGTTCCATGCACACTTATTGTTGAAGCTTTCATGGTGAGGCTTTGAAGGTCCAATAAAGGGAACATCAGTCTTTGGAGAGAACTCTTGGTTCTAATCAACTTTTGGGAATGTGTTGAGAATTTTTTTTGGAGTTTTGGAGATCATTTTCAATTGAGTATCCATGTTTGGAATTCTCAACATGTTCTGATGATAATCATTATGTGTGGAAAGAAGGATGTATGGAACAATATGCATCAGTATTTCAGATTGTTGGATGCTGATTCCCTTGTAAATCGCCCAATTTTTGTCTCCTCCTGTTCATAAATTAAAGGTTTGGATAGAAAATTTGAGCAAAGAATGTCTGTCTTTTTTCTGTGATGGAGTCTTTAGATTGGGTGTTTCCAGCAGCGGATATGAGCAGATGTGGTATTTTGGATGTTGATTCTCGGTTTTGCAGCAGCTTTTCATCTTCTTGGACGCTGATTTTCCTTAAATCAGATCTCAAGTTGACCTTTTTAGACTTGTTTGGCAGCTGATGTATTCATTTTCAGACTTTTCAATTTCTTATTAGTGATGGTTTTTGGCCTCAAATGAGGGAAATAATGTTTGAGAGTGATTTGAATTAGTATTGAATAGTGTTCAAGTGTTTTTCTAGTGGCTATCTTTGTACATTCTCTTGTACAAATGTTTGGGGCAGCGAACCTTTATTTGATTTGGTTCGTCATTTTGAGACTCTTCGAAAGAGATTTGTGAAAGTTGATTGGGAGTCTTCTTGGATATATCAGTATTATTCGGAGGAGGCATTGTACATCCTTGAGGAGTATTGAGGATGAGATTGTTGAGCTCTTCCAAAGGGTTGTTTTCTTCTTTGCAAGAAGTCTTGAAGGAGTCACTTTTGTAGTTGTGACTCTGTTCGATGCTTTGTGGAGTTATGTTGATGAGAATATTTTTGAGTTGATCAGATTATTCTTCTTTGTTCTCAGAATGGTGATAGTCATTGGCCTTCCAAATGTTAATTCCTCTAAGTCTTTTGGGTTTGAGATGCTGCAAGGTTTTGATTCCAATCCTCCCACGTTTTCCAGTTTGAGTTTCTTGAATGGTAACCTTTTGAGGTTACAAGGGAGGTTAGAGCAGAATTGGCACAAGGGCTTTATTTGTGTAATCAGAGTGGTGCAACACCAACATGGTGGGTCTTTTCAGAGATGGACATGGGACCCTCGAGATCCAACTTGGTTTGGTGTGGATCAGTTTTAATGTTTGGAGTGTAGTGACATTGCTTGAGGACAAGCAATTTTGGGAAGGGAATACTGTAATGTCCCCAATCTAGCTCTACACTCTTTAGTGAGAATTAGCCTATTTCCAGAAACCGGTAGGCTAATTAGAAGTGCAAATTAGGGTTTCGTATTTTGTAGGAGGTTTTAGATGAGGTTTTGAAGGGTTGCATGTTAGAGTTTGTCAATGTGCTTGTTGGAGCTTTTTGGGTTTTTGGAGAGCTTCAGGATGTGGTGACAGGCATGTTTTGAAAATGACATGCGTTTCTGGTAGATACTTTGCATGCAAGAAAGGTTTTTGGGTTTTTCTAGGTTTTCAGAGAGCTTCAAAATGGTGTAACATGCATCTCCATCTGACAACCTTTCCCGACACTTACTATTTTTTTTAAGTCATGACAACTGCTTGGTTTGTGCTCAAAATGAGTTTGGAATCCCTTACTATTTTTAGAAGTATGCTATTTTTAGTAAGTGCTACTTCTGGCAGCAGTTCAATAGTTCAGTGCAGTTTCTATTTCAAGCAGGGCAATTTTGGTAATTTGGCCTTCAACACTTTTTTGGCTAATTTTGGCAAATTGAATAATTTAAGTTATTCTTATATTTTAATGTTATTTTGGGCCCCATGGCCTAAGCGAATAACTTTATGTTGTTTCTAAAAGAGGGCCTTGAGTTTGGATGCCCTTATGAAGGAATTAAACATTTTAATGTTTTATTATTTGCCATATACCTTGGACACCTAGGGAGATGTGGGGAAAGATGTTTTATTTGAAAATAATATTCAAATATACTTGGACGTCCACTCTTGGAGGGGAAAAGTTGAATTTTAAAAGTCATCTCAAAAGTGCTATAAATATAGGGCTTTGCTCCATCTTTTGATTTTCGTTATTGTTTTTTGTATCAAAATGCTGTTGAAATGAATTCAGAGCTCACTTTGAGGAACGCATACCTCCCAGCTCCATCCATTCAGTTTCATACTTGCAAGATAGTACCTAGCTGGATTTTGAAGACTGTGCTTCATCCAGGACTGTAGATTCAGACTATTTTTGATATCCGAATTCAGATTACTGTTGTATAATTTGATTTTAAGGTTGCTGGTTCATGTATGGTTGTAACTTATTTTCATTCATAGCTTCTTGTGAGAATTTTCGCTAGTTTTGGGTATTGGCTCATTTTCTTTCTTGGCCTTGGTGGCCCCTTCTCACGAGTTATCGGAATTTAATATCAAGTGGTTGATTTCTCAGAGCTTGTCGCCCCCTTCTAGAGGCCACCCCTTGCTGGTCTCTTGCATTGGGAATCTTGCCATGATATTCAATGCTTTTTTGAGGTGTTTGTCTCTTGCATATTGGATGCGTAATCTCCATTGTTCTTTGGCACTTTGTTTGATGAAATTTGGAGCTGTTTTGATGGAGATATGAGCATTCTAGTGATCTTCTTACTTGCTGGTTTGTGTTTTCAGTTTGCTGGTTTTTCTATATCAGACTTGGTTATTCCAACTTTATGCAATACTTCTCATTCATATTTGCAACAAGGAATATTGTAAACCTTTTTGTATTTGTGATAGAGCAAAAATTATCATTAAATCATTGTAAAAGGAAGGCTTATTGTAAGGTTGGTTCAGTAGTACTGATTAGCGATTTACTTTTAGTATTTTATATCTTTTTTAATTTCCCACTCTCGCTGAATAAGTGGTCGAGTGTTTACTTTCAGCATTTAGTTGTTGTTTTCGCTCCCGTTGAATAAGTGGTTGAGCTTTTCAGGGTCGGTTATCTGCCTACTTTACTTTCAACATTTACATTTTTAGAATGGTCGGCTAGCCACCTACAGCATTGTATTTCCATTTCCAGTTATTTGCTAACGATCCCCTTGCTCCATATGTTCTCACCTCGGCGACATCAGGATCTTGGTGATTAGAAAGTGAAGGGTTCCCATTCAGTTTGTTTGATTATTAGGTTAAACTAAGGGGGATATTTCATTTTCCTCATATAATCTTTATTTCAGCTTATATCTAAATGTACAATGAGTCTTCAAATGTGTTTTGGAAGTGAGTTTTTTTGAGTTTATGTCTTGAATCATTCCTCGTTTACTTCAAACTCTCAAGCTTTTAGTTTACTTGAGTTGCTAGAAGCCTCTTTAGTTAAGGCCTAGTTGTAGTTGAAGTTCTGGAAAAGAGAAAACCTCAGCTATGACGTAGAGAGTTTTATAACCTTGTGCTCTTAGGTAAGAACAAAAAGATTGGCAATAGTTTAGTATTCTTTCTTTGTAAGCATCATCTGCGAAGAGGGAGCTTCCCCTCCTAGTTTGAAGAGTAGTTTATCTATGCATAGCTATCCGTTTCTAATCCACATTCCAGAGCTGAGAATTGAATCACCAACATGAAGCGTCTATAAGACTCAACATGGCTCAAGAATGATCTTATTCTAATGATGTATCTAGGTGCTTCCATCTCAACAACCTCCTATATTTATTAGGATCAATCTTTAATCTAGGTTTGCAAACAAGATGGACAAGAACACTACCTTGTGCTACCTTGGAGTTACTTTTCTTCGTTTTACTACTAATTGTACTACCTGACAATGCTGCTTGCATTCCGTCAAGGTCAGTATGTGAATTCTTGGTTATTGTAGATTGATTAATGTCCAGTGCTAATTGTACTACCCTACAATGCTTCAACACTTCGTCAAGGTTTTGTAAGTGAAATTCTTGGTCATTCTAGATTGATCAGCCATACAAAAAGGCTTTAAAGTTGTCCAGAGATATCTTATCCAAGATATATACGATGATTTTTTGGAAGGTTGAAAATGAATTGTGTTGGTGCTGCAAACTTCTCTCACTACTCTAGAAAATCATTTGTGATTGACTCTGGGGAATGCCAAATTGGTTTATTAGATGAAATTCATGATCAAGCTACAAGTGTGTTCAGGTGTAATGTTCCCCTTTTGGCAGTAATCCTGTTAGTGGCTCATCAGCCTATTCCGGAATCCTGTAGGCTCGTTGAGGTGTTTCAAAAGGTTGTCAGCGTTCAGTTCATCACATCTTTGGAAGCAGTATTCTGAACTAAGCCTTGGCCTTTTAGAAATATTAATTTAATGGTTTTCTTCATTAATTGAGCAAATTGTGCTAATTCGCAATTACCCCCTTGGCCTAAGGAACTAACTTCAAGTTGTTTTGAAAGGGGGGCTTTAAGGGTGGCACGACATGAAGAAGTCAAAAGGTTTTCTTTTATTAATTCCTCATTATCTGAAGTGGGGCGTATTTTTGAAGAATGATATATATTTTTTGGAAATTGAAAAGGTGTGGCTTTTGGCGTACCTTCTTGGAGAACTTGAACAGTCTCCTCTCTTCCTTTAAAAGTGAAGCTTGGCTCCAACATTTGATCATCCATTATTTTGCTAAAGTTATGATGTCAAAATGATTTATCATTTTCTACTTCGAGGAATGCTGACCTCCTAGTTCTTCCTTCAATTTCGTGTTTGCAAGACAACACCTAGTTGAATTATTGCTGCTTCTCATCCAAACTAGCAGATTGTGTTTCAAGGTGAAAATTTGATGTATTTTCCAGTTTTACAGTTGCTGTTTGCATACAACTGAATGTTGTTTTTGCTTATGGTTGAATGTACGAATTTTGTATTGTTCTGGGCATTTGATAATAAGATTCCTAAGGTCTAGGCGACCATCTCCAAGCAATTTCGGATTTTAATTTGAAGTGTGCATTTTTATAATGAAAAATCGCCCCTCTCAAGGGCCGTACCTTTCATCATTGCATTGGGAAGTGTGCCATTAATAATTGCAGGTGTTTGGAGCTGTTCTCCGTGTTTCAACAGGGGCGCCTATCTCCCAAATGAGCTATGCTTTGATTTCACGCACATCGGAGGTACTTTGATTGAGTTGTGAGCAATTTACGAATTTTCTGTAGTTGCTGATATACATTTCCAGAATTACAGTTCACTGATCAGAATTAAAAACAATTGCTGTTTTCTACCTTTCTTCTTTTTTTCTCGTTATATTCTGATAGAGAGATAATGTATAACAAGGTGCTTGAATATTGGTGAAATTCACATTGTAAAATTGCAGCCTTCTCTTTGTACAAGCTGCTAACAGTAGTACTTGTTTCAGTTTCATTATTGCTGCTCTATTTAATTAATTTCACACTAAGCACCCCTGGATGGTTTACCGCCAGTGAGGACAATCTGTTTGTAACCCCATTCACACCCACTTCAAGTGGAGAATTCCCACGTTTCAGTGGATGCCTGCCGTAGCAGAAGAATTTTTAATGTTGTAATCTTTTCCCCCCATTGTTTGGTGGTAAAGTGGAAAGTTCATTGGCTGGTTATCTGCCTTGTTGTTATTTCAATTCAGCAGTAGTACTCCACCATATGTTAGCACCTCGCCTGCAAAGAGAGCTTGAGTGCACATGCTTGGTGTCGAGTTTAATATTTCTCTTTCAATAGAATCTTGTATATGTTGATTTAGTAGATCCTAGGAATCCTCTGATCATGTGCTCGCCCCTCCTCCTTAAGTGGTTTTAGGGCGCATTCTTGGTTAGAGTTCTTTAATGTACGTTTTGGTTATGCTAACCTTAACGGGTGATTGATTCTATTGTAAATGTTTGGTTTAAAAATCAAAAAAATTGAGAGAGAATATTTTAGTGGTATCAGAGCAGAAGTTCCTGCAATCCTGTGTCTACTAGTTTTTCAGTTGACAGATTAGTGACAGAGCAACCAGATACTTCATCAGAACTGAGGCCAGATCGTAGTTACAGTTTCCGCCAATGCCAGAAGCAGATACTTTGTTAGAAGCTTTGAGGGAAACGGGTAAAACAGTTGAGAGAATGTTGGAAGAGTCCCGTCTTTCGATGGAGGAAAAAGATGCAAGAGCAGAAAAAAAGTTTGATAACATGTTAGAGATGATGGCACGTTTGCCTGATAAATTGGATCAGCAAACTACTTAAAATAATATTCAACCCCAACCAAATCATGTTGGTGAAAACAGCAGTAATAGTGGTGTAAATGAAACTTATGTTCTCGGTGGTCATAATGCTTCAGCAGTTAATGGAAGGGATAGAACTGTTTGATAGCATGTTACAAATACAAGAGGATCTTCATGCAGACCTCTCCTCCCTACATTCACTCCAAGAGATGAACAACAACCTGAAATTGGAGTACCTTTTGCGGATGATGCTAGGCAAGCCTATATGGAGTACATCTCTTTACCCCCTGATATGAGAGATGCATGGACCTTTGATCAATTCATGAATCAAAGAAGTAGAAGGCATGGTGGAAGGAATGAACAACGTCCTCCCACGAACCATAGGAATGATTTTCAAAAAGCATTGGGTAAGATTACTTTGGACCACTTTGATGGGAGTAATAAGTGTGCAGCTAGAGCATGGGTGCAGAAATTAGATAACTATCTCTCACTTAGACCAATGCCGGAGGAAGATGCAATTAAGTTTGCCACATTACACTTGGATGGAGTGGCTCACGAATGGTGGACTCATGGTTTGGTTATTCTTGGCCATAACCTCATTCACACCTATGAGGAGTTTACCAATAAATTAATTGAAAGATTTGATACCAGAGATCCTGAGTTGAGTTTCCGAGAATTGGCACAATTGAAACAACACGGATCTTTAGATACCTATGTTGCTGATTTTCAAAGGTTGTCGAGAATGGTGCCTAACATTACTGAAAGAAACTTTGTGGTTCTATTTGCAGAAGGTTTGATGGAGCCTTTGAAAGGATGGGTCAAAGCCTTCGATCCACCATCATTGGATGAAGCAATCAAAAAAGCAAGGAGCATGGAGTTGCCTGCTCCAAGGCCAAAATTTCAATCTAAACCATTCAAAAAGGATAAGAAGAAGTTCACTCCTAATCAGCCCAACAAGTATCCACAAAGAATATCTGATGAACTCCGTGATCAGCTCAGAAAAGATGGAGTTTGTTATACTTGTCATGAACCTTGGACAAGGGGTCATCTTGTTATGGGAAAGTTAAAGTTCAACAAATGGAGGGCTATTCTGATAATGGATCAGAATCTGATCCACTTGATCAACAGTATGAAACAGCAAGTGATGAGGAAGAAGAAGCTCCAGAAGAGGAACCAGAAGTTGGAGATGGTAGTGCTTTTGCCCAACTATCTAGTTTCCAAAAGAACGAATCCTTTCGAGTACGGGGAGTGGTTAGTTCTCAAAGGATTGTTTCTCTAATTGATACTGGAGCAACTCATAATTTTATTGATGAAGGCCTAGTTACCAAAAGAGGATTGAAGACTGAAGACTTTGAAGGATTCAAAGTAATGGTAGATTCCTAATCTCTCTATGCAATTGGGGAATTATGAGGTGAAGGATGACTTCTATGTGGTAGGCATTGGTTATACCGATGCTGTTTTGGGAATACAATGGCTGCGATCTCTTGGAGAGATCACTTTGTATCTGCAAACCATGGAATTGAAATTCCAAGCTGATGGGAAGAAGGTGGTTTTGAGAGGCATGTCCAATGGAGGGCCACAGATTGTGTCCTTGAAACGAATGGAGAGGCTGATCCGTCATTATCAAGTTGAGTGGGCAGCAGAGTGTATGATCTTACCAGCTAATCCGGTTGTAGAGAAAAGACAATACCCACCTGATATACAAGCTCTTCTTTCTAAAAAGAGCAAGGTTTTTGGCAACTTACCTTCAGGAAGACCACCTGAAAGAGGGTGTGAGCATGTGATTGAATTAGAAGAAGGTGCCAAACTTATCATTACTACTCCTTACCGCTATCCAAAGAAGCAGAAGGATGAGATAGAAAAGACTATCGAAGAACTTCTTGAGGTAGGGTTCATCAGACCAAGCAAAAGCCCATTTGCTTCAGTAGTGGTATTGGTCAAAAAGAAAGATGGTACAATGCGGATGTGTGTTGATTATCGTGCATTGAATCAAAAAACCATCAAGAATAGATATCCAATTCCTAGGATAGATGAGCTTATTGATGAGCTCCATGGGGCCATGTTCTTTTGAAAGATTGATCTTCGATCTGGTTACCATCAAATCAAAATGAGAGAAGGAGATATTGAGAAAACAACTTTCAGATGTCACTATGGGCACTTTGAGTTCCTTGTCATGCCATTCGGTTTGACTAACGCCCCAGCAACATTTCAGTCATGTATGAATAAGACCTTCAGGCAGCAGTTGAGGAAGTTTACGCTTATCTTCTTTGACGACATTCTAGTTTTCAGTAAGTCTTGGGAGGAGAACCTTCAGCACTTGGAGGAAGTGCTTAGCATTCTGGAGGCTGAAAGCATGTTTGCTAAGGAATCTAAACGTGAGTTTGGGATGACTGAGCTTCTTTATCTCGGCCACATTATCAGTTCTAAAGGGGTCAAAGTTGATCCTGAAAAGATTAGAGCCATTGTTGATTGGCCACCTCCAAAAAATCTGACTCACTTGAAGGGATTTTTGGGCTTATGTGGGTTTTATAGAAGATTTGTCAAAGGGTATTCTCACATGGCAGCACCTCTTATAGATCTCACCAAAAAGGGAGCTTTCCTATGGACAGATAAAGCACAAGGAGTGTTTGATAAGTTCAAACAAATTATGAGTTCATGTCCAATTTTGGCTTTGCCTGATTTTAAAAAGCCTTTTGAATTACAATGTGATGCTTCAGGAGAAGGAGTTGGAGTTGTTCTTATGCAAGACAAACATCCTATTGTCTTTGAGAGCAGAAAATTGAGAGGAGCAGAAAAATTATACTCGATTTATGACAAAGAGATGCTTGCCATCATGCATGCTTTGTCCAAATTCCGCTAATACTTGGTGGGAAGTAAATTTGTGGTTAAGACTGATCATAATAGTGTTAAACATTTCATGCGGCAAAATGATTTGAATGAAAGGCAACAGAAATGGGTAAGCAAGCTTCAGGCTTATGACTTTGATATTGAGTATGTTAAGGGGAAAAACAATGTAGTTGCGGATGCTTTGTCCAGAAGGCCTCAATTGCAGTCACTTTGTGAGATTTCAGCCAGATTGGAGAGAGTTGATTGCTGCTGATTATGCAAAAAATCAGTTTACTACCAGCATTATAGAAGGCCATTTGGTTGATGAAAGGTATAACTTGGTTGGTGATTTGATTATGTATAAGGGTAGAATCTTTTTGGTATCCGAATCCAAGCTTAAGAGGAAGATTTTTCAGTCATTACATGATGTTCCTCTTGCTGGTCATCAAGGTATGTTCAAGACTTACAAGCAGATAAGAGAAAGGTTTGCTTGGAAGGGAATGAAGGAAGAAGTCATGAATTACATAAGGGAATGTCCTACATGTCAAAGGAATAAAAATGAACATTCTTTTCTTGCTGGTTTGTTGCAGCCCCTGCCTATTCCAAATCAAAAATGGGAAAGCATTGCTATGGACTTCATCACCGGGCTACCCAAGGTGCAAGACCATGATTGCATTTATGTTGTAGTGGATAGATTAACCAAATATGCTCATTTTTATGCTATCACTACTACATTTATAGCAGCTCAAGTAGCTGAGTTATTCTTTAGAGAAGTTTTCCGTTTGCATGGTTTGCCTAAGACCATTGTCAGTGATAGGGATAACAAGTTTGTAAGTGTGTTTTGGCAAGAGATTTTCAGATTGAGTGGTACAATGCTCACTCCAAGCACTAGTTATCACCTGCAAACGGATGGGCAATCCGAGATTGTGAATAAGTGGTTGGAAGGATACCTTAGAAATTATGTTTCAGGGCCTCAAAGGGCTTGGGTTAAGTGGCTTCATTTGGGAGAGTTTTGTTACAAATCTTCTTATCACATGTCAACTAAGATGTCTCATTTTATGACACTCTATGGGTATTATGCTCCTAACTTTGTAGACTTGGTGTTTGGTGATAGTAGAGCTCCCCAGGCAAGAGATATTCTTCAACACAATCAAGACATCTTAAAGTCACTAAAAGAAAATCTACAGCAAGCCCAAAATCAACAGAAGTTGTACGCTGATCAACAGCGTATTGAACGTTCATTTGAGGTAGGAGACATGGTTTATTTGAGACTTCAGCCCTACAGACAGTGTTCTCTCAAAAAGAGTGGTGCAGAAAAATTGAAGCCACATTTCTATGGTCCGTTTAGAGTCACCAAAAGGATTGGTGAAGTGGCATATGAGTTGGAACTTCCAGCGGATAGAAAAGTTCAAAAGGATTGGTGAAGTGGCATATGAGTTGGAACTTCCAGCGGATAGCAAAGTTCACAATGTCTTTCATGTTTCCCACCTCAAGAATGCATTTGGGCATAATGTGGTGGCTACTTCAAAATTACCTCCTTTAGATGAAGAAAGGCAATTGGTGTTGCTTCCAGAAGAGATCCTTGACAGTAGGGGGCGGTCCTTGAGGAGGCGAACAATCAAGGAGTATTTGGTAAGATGGAAAAATTTTCCTATTGAAGATGCTACTTGGGAAAGTGAACAAATCTTGTAGCATCCAGCTTTGCAGTTGCTTGAGGATAAGCAATTTTGAGGGGGGCGGACTATAATGTTCCCCTTTTGACAGTAATCCTGTCAGTGGCTCATCAGCCTATTCTAGAATCTTGTAGGCTCATTGAGGTGTTTCAAAGGGTTCCAGTTTTGGAGGTTTTGTGATCTTTCCTCATTATTTACTATTTATAGTAAATACTATTGTTGATAGTTTGCTATTGTCAGCGTTCAGTTCATCACGTTTTTGGAAGCAGTATTCTGAACTAAGCCTTGGCCTTTTGGAAATATTATTTGAATGGTTTTCTTCATTAATTGAGCAAATTGTGCTAATTCGCAATTACCCCCTTGGCCTAAGGAACTAACTTCAAGTTGTTTTGAAAGGGGGGCTTTAAGGGTGGCGCGACATGAAGAAGTCAAAAGGTTTTCTTTTATTAATTCCTCATTATCTGAAGTGGGGCGTATTTTTGAAGAATGATATTTCTTTTTTGGAAATTGAAAAGGTGTGGCTTTTGGCATACCTTCTTGGAGGACTCGAACAGTCTCCTCTCTTCCTTTAAAAGTGAAGCTTGGCTCCAGCATTTGATCATCCATTATTTTGCTAAAGTTATGCTGTCAAAATGATTTATCATTTTCTACTTCGAGGAATGCTGACCTCCTAGTTCTTCCTTCAATTTCGTGTTTGCAAGACAACACCAAGTTGAATTATTGCTGCTTCTCATCCAGACTAGCAGATTGTGTTTCAAGGTGAAAATTTGATGTATTTTCCAGTTTTACAGTTGCTGTTTGCATACAGTTGAACGTTGATTTTGCTCATGGTTGAATGTACGAATTTTGTATTGTTCTGGGCATTTGATAATAAGATTCCTAAGGTCTAGGTGACCATCTCCAAGCAATTTCGGATTTTAATTTGAAGTGTGCATTTTTATAATGAAAAATCGCCCCTCTCAAGGGCTGTACCTTTCAGCATTGCATTGGGAAGTGTGCCATTAATAATTGCAGGTGTTTGGAGTTGTTTTCCGTGTTTCAGCAGGGGTGCCTATCTCCCAAATGAGCTATGCTTTGATTTCACGCACATCGGAGGTACTTTGATTGAGTTGTGAGCAATTTACGAATTTTCTGTAGTTGCTGATATACATTTCCAGAATTACAGTTCACTGATCAGAATTAAAAACAATTGTTGTTTTCTATCTTTCTTCTTCTTTTCTCGTTATATTCTGATAGAGAGATAATGTATAACAAGGTGCTTGAATATTGGTGAAATTGGCATTGTAAAATTGCAGCCTTCTCTTTGTACAAGCTGCTAACAGTAGTACTGTTTTCAGTTTCATTATTGCTGCTCTATTTAATTAATTTCACACTAAGCACCCCTGGATGGTTTACCGCCAGTGAGGACAATCTGTTTGTAACCCCATTCACACCCACTTCAAGTGGAGAATTCCCACGTTTCAGTGGATGCTTGCCGTAGCAGAAGAATTTTTAATGTTGTAATCTTTTCCCCCCACTGTTTGGTGGTAGAGTGGAAAGTTCATTGGCTAGTTATCCGCCTTGTTGTTATTTGAATTCAGCAGTAGTACTCCACCATATGTTAGCACCTCGCCTGCAAAGGGATCTTGAGTGCACATCCTTGGTGTTGAGTTTAATATTTCTCTTTCAATAGAATCTTGTATATGTTGATTCAGTAGATCCTAGGAATCCTCTGACCATATGCTCGCCCCTCCTCCTTAAGTGTTTTTAGGGCGCATTCTTGGTTAGAGTTCTTTAATGTACGTTTTGGTTATGCTAACCTTAATGGGTGATTGATTCTATTGTAAATGTTTGGTTTAAAAATCAAAAAAATTGAGAGAGAATATTTTAGTGGTATCAGAGCAGAAGTTCCTGCCATCCTCTGTCTACTAGTCTTTCAATTGACTGATTAGTGACAAAGCAACCAGATACTTCATCAGAACTTAGGCCAGATCTCAGTTACAGTTTCCGCCAGTGCCAGAAGCAGATACTTTGTCAGAGGCTTTGAGGGAAACGGGTAAAAAAATTGATTGAAATGGCCGAATCTTTGGGTTGAGACTCACCTAGACTCGGCGAGTCTGGCAAGTACTCTGCTTCCAAGTCTCCCAGATTCATTGAGGGTGGTTCACCTTGGGACTCACTGAGTCTAGGTGAGTCTCAATGAGTCTTGTAACACTAATATATATGCAGCGTAAAATAAACAACAAACCCACCATAAACTCGAATGTCATTTAAAACATAAATGATAAATATTATAAAATATTCATTGTTCAAATTTCAAGTTCAATATTAAACTAATAATATCAAGCTCAACAATTAGTTTTCAAAGTCAAATGGATTTTCTAAATCATCAATATCATCATCATTTAGATTAGATGATGTAGGAATATTTGGAAAACCATAGGAAATGCCATTTCCAGTTGCACTAAAATTGTGCTTGCTTTCAGACTCCCAAGTACAATATGTTTGGAAGTAAAAGCATTTGAGTAAGTGTACTTTGGCTCCACATGCCACAATTTCGTGCCCCCTTCTTTGTAGCCATGTTTGTGCAAAAGGAAGTGCTAGTTGGTATTCACATACACTAAGTTTTGTACCTTTTTTGAGTGCAATCTGTTGTGTTTTATTAAGTGGATGAAAGAGAATGTTCTCCAATTCCTATCAAATGCATATGGACTAGCAACCTATGAAGACAAAGTAGAGAGATAAAGTTATACAATATAAAAAAAAAAAAAAAAGAAAAACTTTAAATGAAACTTTAGAGGTTAAAAAGTAGAATTTAGTTAAACTTACATGCAAGAAAAAATCGATTATGTGGGGTTATAGTTGTTGAAATTGTTGGCCAGGGAACGACCACTAATTGTGAGAATCCTTCTTGGATTTATCATGAAGAACCAAAATACTTTGACCGTTTGAGTAGTAGGGTGGTCATTGTGGTCCATCTTTCTTCAATATTGTGTTTATTTGTTTGAAGAAAGTTTATTTAGGGTTTTTCTCTTTCTTATTTATGATGGTCTTCATCTTCTCTACCATTGATTTGATGTCATCATATATACATCTCCCAAGGAAAGCTTGTTCATGTTAGTAGAACTTATCTTACTCCAAATGGGCTCAGTGAAATTAAGGAGATACTCCACATAATCCCACGAAGGTTAATATAGGATCATCTGCTTAGTGTTTGTTGCCCTCTCAATGTTGTTGTGCTTCCATATGGATGAAGTTTGGTTACCGATCATGCTAAAAAAGGCCTCTCAAAACCTTCACAAGTTGTTTCAAGACAATTGCATTAGAGGCAAAATGGATCTCAACAACCTAGTCAAAATTAAACAATCAAATTCTGAGTTGAGTAATTTTAATTTTTTTTTTTTTTCAAGTAACTAAAGTGAGACTAAAATATAACATTTTATGCTACACTTACCATCAATAGCTCCAATTTTGAAAATGATCTAAATATGTCTTGCCATATGTGGTGGTTGGTGACAAAGATTTGGATCTCCTTAGCCTGGCATACAACTCTTTGATCCCATCAATTTTGTTCCCACTCTTCTATAGCATAAGATTGAGAGAGTGGACCACATAAGCTTTCCAAAAGATGTGTGAATAGTGTTCCTCAACCAACAACCCAATAGCTTTATAATTCTTTGTGTTGTCGATTATGACTTGAACAACTTTATGGCGCCCCATTTCCTCAATGAATCCAATGAGAATTTTAGCAATAAATTGGCCATCGTTCACTTGTTCCTCACAATCCACAACTCTCAAGAACATTGCTCATTTTGAGGGTACTACTAGGACATTGACCAAGGGTATAATTTTTAGCATCATTCCACCCATCGGAAGAAATGGACAACTGTGTCTCAGCCCTTAAATCCCTTATGGGCTTCAATGAATCTTCTACAAGTTTGACCTCTTTATGCGATCAGGTGCCACACACTTTCTCAAAATCTAGGTCTTTGTACCCTTTTGGAGCCTCATTAATTTTCTTACAGTTTCTTGCCAATATGGTGAGAAAACAACATTAAAAGCCAATCCATTTGCATAAATTCATCTTGCTATGTTGAAATATCCCCTCACAATTGTTTCAATTTTTTGCCACAACACTTCACCCGTTAGCGTTAGCAAATCCAAACAACTAGCTGAAAGGAACCCTTTCACTTTCTGATCACCTAGATCCCAGTGTGGGCAAGGTGAGAGCATATGGTAGAAAGGGGATTGTTAGCATATAAAATTGAAATTGTTGGAAAGTACAATGATGCAAATGCAACTTGACCATTTATTCAGCGGGAATATATTGACGGCTCAGCCGTGTTGACGTGCTTTTTATGACAACGCCAGCACAGAATAAAGTGTCCAACGGTCACTCTATTCCCTCTTGATCAAAGTATTCCGCATGCTAAGATTGCGTGAAAGTTCATGCGTTCAACTCCAAGGTTCCTTTTATTGCGAATAGACTCAGTTGGTTGATGTGAATATGCTGGGTATTCCAAGGGGACTTACGTAATCGTTCAACTTCGAGGAAAGGATTTTCAAATTCCGGGAAATTCGTCGATGAAGCTCGGGTTCTTAAACTAACCGGAGAATGCTGAATGTAAAAGGATATAAGGATTAGGGATGCTACCATCTACTCCTAAAGGGTGGAGGACGAGGATTGGCTTAAACAATCTCCAAACCAGACTTCGCTTCGTCTCCCTTCGGACAACTCTGACAAAGCTGATGCAATCTTCAAAGGATGAATAAGATGTTCAAATTGTGATTCAACATGTGCACTCCGTCACAACGATGCAAATGAACACACGAATCACAACCGAAGTTAGGTACTGATATTCCAGTTGACCACACAAGGCGAACTTACCATCAGCAAGCCCGCTAGTGGTATGGATGAAAGAAGATATGCTCAAACCACGACGCCACACTCCACAATTAACAACTACTTGCATAAAATAAAGTCTATTCTACTCTATCAATCTGAATTGGAAAGATGAAAAGGCCTTGCTAGCTATTCACAATAAAAGATAAAACCACCATGCAATGATAAACCTTTGTATTATGAGAGTTTTCCACAACAACCTCTTACAAAACTTTCAAAGGGAAAGTTTTCTTTCCTTTTCAAATTAAGCTAACTTCTAAGCTATCTCCCTATCTACTCTAACTTCTTGATCTACTCTACTCTCTGATCTGATGTCTACTTCTAATATATTACAAATGAGGGGGGGATGCCCCTTTTATAGTTGGCCCAGTCCAACGGACGGCTTAGATTGAAATACGATGAAGGGCTCAGATTGAGCCACATATGCCCTAATTAGGGTTTTGCCCTAAAAACCGCCATTGAGAGGAGTGGGGCAATAAATGCACAAAAGATTCTGCACTCCCCACTACGAGCAATTAATGCCCACTATCTTCTTCTAGAAGACCCTCGTCCAGAAACGCGTTCCCACTGTTCTGCCCGCCAATTAAGTTGCGTTAGGAGGAGAGTAAAAGAATCTCTAAGATCATCTCCGCAGATAATAAAATTTGAAAGGATTTGTCGTTCAGCCCTCCTGTTGCTTTGACTCCTGGACGCCCTTCTTCTTTGCGACTTTCATATTTATCTAGCCCACTGCCTTGGGCGCATTTGCCTCTTTTGCATCACGTTCTTAGTGTCTTAGCCAAACCTTCACTGTCGTTTCTTCTTTCCAAAGTTGCAACGTTGTCTAGCTTCATCAAGTCCTCATGCCTTGGCTTCAACGTTCATCCTGCAAAACAAAAGAAGAGTATCAGAACACTTTATAATCTAAATTCGCTTTACTTACCTTATTCCCATGTTCTGACCGCTTGATCTCCGAATCTTGATAGAATTCATCACTTTTCTAGCAAACTTTCATCATGGGCGTATCCACCACCTTGCTTGGAGTTTGTGCCTTAGAAGATATTTCATCTTGGGGGGTGCATTTGAACGCTTGATGTTCGAGCTTCAGTTCATTTTCAAATTCCTTCATGCCTTAGACAAATTTCTTCCCCGTGAGTGTATTTGACCCCTTGAGATTTATTTTACCATGCCTTAGAAAATTTATCCCTCTGGGCCTTAGGAAATTTGCCAAACGGGTGCCAGGCAGAAATCTTTGTCGAAACAACACGAACAAGGTGTGGAAGAACCTTAAATCATCTCCCAGTGGGAAATGTTCAATACCCAGAAGAAAATTCCCCTCAGAAATCATAATTTCCATGTGTATCCAGACGAAGGGGTAAGTTTAATTTTTATTATTTTTGAAAAATAATAAAAATTATTAAGGTTTATTCCCTTTTCACTCTGGAGGAATTCCACGCCTGTAATCTCCATTTTTCCTGCCTTAGTATTTTTCTTGCTTCCTTGAAGAAATTCCCTTTCTCGCTCACGGGCACAGTTCACCTTGCCTTTGGAAAATTTAACATCACCCCCCTAGGCGTACCTCACACTTTCACCCTTGAAAATACCTTAGAGGAATTTAAATTCTTTGACTTTACCCATGAGGGGCACATTTTCTTGTATCCACTTCTATTTTTCCTGCCTTAGAAACTTTTACCACCTTCACATGACCTTGGGCACATTTCAGCTAGTGAGGAGGATATTTCAAACACTTAGAATATTTTTCCAACCTTTCTTTTCTTGCTGGGCGCATTTTGATAGAGGAGCTTTCATTTTTGCCTTTGAAACTTTTTCTAAGTCTTCATTTTACTTGCTGGGTGCACTTCACCTATGGAGGAGGTATTTTCCACACCTTGAAATTCTCTTGCCATGTCCTCCATGTAACCTTGTAAGCTGGGCGCATTTGAGGTCCATTGCCTCCATTTTCTAACTCAGAAAAAATTCCTTAGACCCTTGCTTACCTTGGGCGCATTTTCCTAGTGGTGCCATAACTTTGCATGACTTAAGAAAATTTTCTAAGTCCCTTACATTGCCTTGGGCGCATTTCAGCCCATGAGATCTCATCTTATCTCACTTAGAAACTTTTTAAGGCTTCTATGTCCTTGAGGGCGCATTCTAGGGGTGCTACTTTTATTTTTGCCATACTTAGAAATTCTCTCAAGTTCTCATTCCCTCTTGGGCGCATTTGAGACCCCTTGCTTTTATTTTCAGCACTTAGAAATGTTTTGAGTGGCTCTCACCTCAAGGGCGCATTTCCACCCTTGAGCTTCCATTTTTGAGGACTTAGAATATTTCTTGATGCCACCCTCTTCCTTGGGCGCATATGAGGGCATCTACTCTCATTTTCATGCCTTAGAACAATTTCAACCAGCAAGCTACATTGTCTTGCCTTGGGCGCATTTAGGAGGGGGAGCTTTTATTTTGTAACTTAGGAATTTTCTAAACTCCCTCACCTCAAGCCAAGGGCGCATTTTATGGGTGGAGCTTCTATTTCTCCAACACTTAAAAACTTTTTCAACTTTCATCCCCTTCATGGGCGCATTTGAGGGGTCTTACTTTCATTTTTGCACACTTAGTAAAATTTTCAAGTCCTCTTGCTTGCCTTGAGGGCGCATTTTAAGTGTCATGCTTTGATTTGTGCCTTAGAATATTTTTGAAGTCTCCACCTCTCCTTGGGCGCAAATGTGGTAGGCTACTTCCATCTTGTGCCTTAGCAATTTTTTTTTTTGAAGACTTCCTTCCTAAGGTGGGCGCATTTCAGCCTTTGAACTTTCATTTTACACTTAGAAATTTTTCAAACTATCAATCTTGATGGTGGGCGCATTTTAGAGCTCTTGCTTTCATTTTCCCATACTTAGAAAAATTTTCATGTCTCTGCTTGCTATTGCTTTTGCATTCTATTTTTAGCAAGTTGTGCTATTTTTAGCAAGTCCCTTGATTTTCAACCTCTAAGGCTCCGTTTTGCCTGAAAATTTCATCATATGATCTTCTTCACCTTGTGAACCTGTTTTGCCAGTCCTCTGCCCTGACCTGCTATTTATAGCCACCTGCTATTTATAGTAAGTTTTGACTTTCTGACTTCAGTAGCTCCGTTTTGCCTGAAAGTTGCAATGCTTGATCTTGATAGCTTGAGTGTCGCTCTGATGCCAACCTCGGGTGCAGACCTGCTATTTATAGCCGTGCCCTGACTTACTAAAAATAGTAAGTTCTCCGATTTCGCTCAAATTTTGCCAGCAGGTACCTTGAAGTGTGCTGACATTGGTGGGGTGCTTCGTTTCGGCTATTTTTGGATTTTACCCCCTATAAAAGTGGAAACCCTAATTTGACTTGTATGTATCCCGAACGGTCTCCGTTTGACTTCGTTCCTTCTGCATGTCGTTCTGTTTGCTGAACTGGAGTGTTGGGGGCGGCTGCCAGAGTGTACCCGCTAAAAATAGAAACTGCCTGAAAAAGTGACTCATCCACTGCCGGATGGTTTTGCATGTCATATTGCCCGTGGGATCTCAAAAAACCCAGAAAAACCTAGAAAACTGGTCAACTTTTCGGCACTGGCTAAAAATAGTAAGTCCTCGAAATTTGATCCCCTCCGCTTGCATGTCACACTGTTGCGCAGCTCTTGAAAAACCCAGAAGGAATATCCGGACATGCGTTAGAGAACTCTGCATGCAAACCCTAAAAATAGCCTCTGAAGGCTGAACTCTGAAAGTGATCGTCTCGGTTTGCATGTTACACCATCGTGAAGGTCTAGAGAAACCCAGATCAATTCTCTTGTCATTTATCGGAGAATTGTATGTTGAAGCCCTGAAAATAGCTTGTGAAGCCAGAATTGCTAAAAATAGCCAGTTGTCTGAATCAGCTCAAATTTCATGCGTAGGTCCTTGGAAGCTGCCTAAATGTGTTGAAGTAGTTAGAATCCCGAAATCCTGATGAAAAGCTCACAGATTGAGCACTTGCTAAAAATAGTAAGTCGTCAGAACATGATAAAAATTCAGTGGGAGCCTCCTGGAAGCAATGTTAAGCTTAGCTGTCAATTTATCAACTTGATTTAATCTTAATCCAGCCTGAAAACCCTAACTTCACAGATTCCTTTCAGACTCGGCCAAAATTTCTAATTAGGTCAAATACAGATACATCCCCAGAAGAACAGAGAAATCAGAGAGAGAGAGAGACAAAAAACAAAAGCCAAAAGACCAAAATGGAGCAAAAATAGGGGGGTCCCCATCTGGCATGGGGTGATGTGTGAAAAGGTCACAACAAGCCGATCAGCATGATGATGAATTACAAAGTATTGAAAGTAAAGTATGGGTGGCTTGACAACCCCTTTCGCTTGTTCAACAGGCAGTACAGGAAAGTAAATGGATGGCGAGGCCTGTTCCTTCAACTAAAAGTGGGAATTATAAAGTAAAGTGCAGAAATATAACATAACTGAATCATTATTACTGATTTCAGCCTTACAATGAGAATAATCTGCAAGTTACAAAGAGTTTTAGCGGTCCAATCCACTGCCAAATGATATTAGATGATCTCCCAAACTTCACAAGCTTATAATCTATGAAAACAAGCCGAAATCATAACTTCTAAAAATCTGATATGAAAAACCAGCAAGTATAAAACACGCTAAAATGCTCATAACTTGATGTAGACTCCTCCAATTGACATGAGATCAAATGCACACAGCTCTAAGGAGTAGGGTGACCAGCTTCAGGCCAAGAAACATGAACAAATTGCCCAAGAATAATAAACATGCTTCCCAATGCACCATAGTACAAGGTAGGACCTTTGAGGAAAGGGGCGACCAGCTTATAAAATCAACACCATCATATTAAAATCTGGAAACTTATAGAAAAGGGTGGCCAAGGTAGAATAAAACATTGGAAGAATACCCAAAACCACTAAAAAATCACTCAAGGAGATACAAGCCGAAACATGCTATAGCTAGCACCAAACCAACAACATAAGAAGATTGGGAAACACACAAAAAATATTAGAAAACTTCAAACATTTTCATCTCGATAAGCTCAATTTGCTCTTCATTGTAAAGAACAGTCCAAAGCTTAGCTAGATGCTATCTTTGCAAGCATGAAATTAAGTTTGCTAGGAGGTATGCTTTCCTCGAAGCAAGTCTATAACCATTTCGGCAACACTTCGTTATAATTTTCAATGGATGCCAACAATGAAGCCTAGCACTCTTACTTATAACTTCTCCACAAATTCAAAATGCTTTTCCCTCCAATTAGGGCGCCCAAACTGAAATTCGCATTCATCTCATGAAAATGTATTTGCATTTCATTTGCAACTTCATTAGCCACCCAGACATGGCGTCCAAATAAGAGGAAGAGATGACTTGGTAAATAATGCAAATAAAGCTTGAGTTTGGCATCCCACTTTATTAAGTGAAAAACACATTAGAAGTAACTTAAATATCTCCCTTATGAAGTCGTCCATTTTAGCATAGGAAGTATTTTTCACTTAAACATTATCTCTTCAAATATTAAACTTGGCGAATTAAGTACCTCAAATGCTGGAGACCAAACTGATCAATAGACCTGCATGAAATAGCCTTTGAACTGAACTACTGAAACCCTGCTAAAAATAGCACTTACTATAAATAGCATACTGTTAAAAATAGTGTCTCCAAAGGCATTTTAACCACATTTTGAGCAGCCGTTGCAACTTACTAAAAATAGTAAGTCCGAAAAAGTTACCCGTTTCAGTTACATGTCACAGCATTGCGAAGCTCTTTGAAAACGCAGAAGGAATCTAGAATCCAAACTCTCAAACTCCAACATGCAAACCCCAAAACTGCCAAACCATCCTCCTAGAAAATAGGAAACCCTAATTTCTGGTTCTAACTAGCCTATGGGCCTCCGAGATAGGCTATTGGCCAATTGCACTGATCACTGTTGAGAAGGGGACATTATAATCTGCCCTCCCCAAGATTGCTTGCCCTCAAGGAATCGTAAGTCTAGATGTTGCAAAATCTCCTCACTCAACCAAGTAGCATCCTCAATAGGCAAATTCTTCCACTTCAGCAAATACTCTTTGATTGTACTTCTCCTCAAAGAGTGTTCTCTGGAACCAAAACTCATTGTCCTTCCTCTGCTAATGGAGGCAAATTAGAAGAAGCAACAACATTGTGTCCAATTGCCTTCTCGAGGTGAGACATGTGGAAGACATTGTGAACTTTTCTACTCACTGGTAGCTCCAACTCATTAGCCACTGCACCAACTCTCCTGATGGCTCTGAATGGCCCATAGCAACGTGGCTTGAGTTTCTCTGCTCCACTCTTCTTGAGAGTAGATTGTTTGTAAGGTTGGAGTCTAAGATAAACCATGTCACAACCTCAAAAGTGCACTCAACACGTTGCTGATTAGTGTACATCTTCTACTGATTCTATGCAAAATGGAGATTGTTTTTCAAAGACTTCAAAATATCTTGGTTCTGCTGCAACATGTACCTCGCTTGAGGGGCTTTTCTATCACCAAACATCAAATCAGCAAAGCTAGGGGCCTCATATCCATAGAGAGACATGAATGGAGACATTCTGATAGACATGTGGAAGGATGAATTGTATCAATACTCTACTAAATGAAGCCATCTCACCTAACCCTTCTGCTGCTCCAAAACATAGTTTCTAAGATAGCCCTCCAACCACTTGGTCACATTCTTTGTTTGCCCATCAGTTTGTGGGTGATAACTAGTCTTGGAGTGAGCACTGTACCACTCAATCTAAATACCTCTTGCCAAAAGGTGCTTAAGAACTTGCTGTCCCTATCACTCACAATGTTTTTCGGCAACCCATGCAATCTAAACACTTCATGAAAAAACAAATCTGCAACTTGAGCTGCTGAAAATGAACTAGTAATAGCAAAGAAATGAGAAAACTTAGTTAATCTGTCAACCACAACATAAATGCAGTCTTTTCCTTGGGCTTTTGGCAACCTAATGATGAAGTCCATTGGTATACTTTCCCATATTTGGCTGGGAGCAGGTAGAGGCTGCAAAAAACCAGCTAGAAAAGTATGCTTATTCTTGTTCATTTGGCAAGTGTGACACTCCTTAATGTAGTGCAAGACATCATCTTTCAGCCCTTTCCATGAAAATCTTTCACGGATCTGCTTCTAGGTCTTGAAATAACCTTGATGACCAGCAAGTGGAATGTCATGAATTGTTTGCAAAACCTTGTTTTTGAGCTTAGATTTTGGTACTAAGAATATTCTTCCCTTGTAGAGTATCAAACCATCAACCACCTTGTACCTTTCATCATGAAAAGTACCTTCAACAATGCTGGTTGCAAACTGATTTTTGGCATAATCAGCAAGTAACAACTCCTTCCAATGAACAGTAAGCTCACATAATGAGCTCAAATGAGGCCTTCTAGAAAGTGCATCCGCTACTATGTTGTTTTTGCCTTTGACATACTCAATGTAAAAATCGTAGGTTTGAACCTTATTGACCCATTTTTGCTGCCTTTCATTGAAATCCTTTTGATGCATAAAGTGTTTTAGACTATTGTGATTAGTTTTGACAACAAATTTGCTCCCCACCAAGTATCGTCTAAACTTGGCCAATGCGTGCATGATTGCAAGCATTTCTTTGTCATAGATTGAGTAAGTTCTTTCAACACCTCTTAGTTTTCTGCTCTCAAACACAATAGGATGTTTTTCTTGCATCAAAACAGCCCTGACTCCTCCTAATGCGTCACATTGCAACTTGAATGGCTTGGTGAAATTGGGTATAGCCAAAACTGGGCATGAGCTCATGAGCTGCTTGAACTTATCAAAAACAACTTGTGCCTTTTCTGACCATGCAAATGCTCCCTTCTTGGTGAGATCAGTAAGAGGAGCAGCTATCTGAGAGTAGCCTTTCACAAATCTTCTATAGAAACCACAAATGCCCAAGAACCCCTTCAAATGAGTCAAGTTCTCTAGAGGTGGCCAATCCAAGATTGTCTTGATCTTCTTAGGATCAACTCTCACTCCCTCAAAGCTGATTATGTGGCCAAGATAGAGCAACTCTGTTATTCCAAATTCATATTTGGACTCTTTGGCAAACAAACATTCTGGTTCTAGGATGCTAAGCACTTCCTCCAAATGCTTAAGGTGTTCTTCCCAGGATTTGCTGAAAATGAGAATATCATCAAAGAAAATCAACACAAACTTCCTCAACTGCTTCTAAAAGATTTAGTTCATGCAAGACTGGAATGTAGCAGGAGCATTAGTCAACCCAAATGGCATGACTAAGAACTCAAAATGCCCATAATAGCACCAAAATGCTGTCTTCTCAACATCTGATCCCCTCATGCGAATCTGATAGTAGCTCGATCTAAGATCAATGTTCGAAAAGAACTTGGCTCCATGTAGCTCATGAATGCATGTATCCTGGGAATGGATTATCGGTTTTTGATTGTCTTTTGATTCAATGCACGGTAGTCCACACACATGCAAATGGTGCCTTCTTTTTTCTTCACAAGCACAATTACTGAAGCAAAAGGACTCTTACTTGGGCGAATGAAACCCATCTCCAAGAGCTCCTTAATGGCTTTTTCAATCTCATCTTTTTGCTTCTTAGGATACCAGTAAGGAGTTGTGATAGCTGGCTTTGCCCCTTCTTCGAGTTCTATGCATGCTCAGTTCCTCTTTCAGGAGGTCTCCCAGGAGGTAAGCTACTAAAGACCTTACTCTTCTTGGTTATCAATGATTGAATATCAGGTGGATAGTGCCTCTTTTCTTCAACTGGATCATCTGGTAGGATCATACACTCCGCTGCCCACTTAACTTGGTCATGACAAAACAACCTTTCCATTCTTTTGAAAGACACAATTCGTGGGCCTCCGTTTGACATTCCTCTTAGCACCACCTTGTTTCCATCCAATTGAAACTTTAACTCCATTGTTTGCAGATTTAAAGAGATCTCTCCAAGAGATTGCAGCCATTGAATTCCGAGTACTGCATCAGTATCTCCAATGCCAACAAAATAGAAGTCATCTTTGACTTCATAGTTACCTAGTGGCATAGACATGTTAGAAATCTTTCAATTGCAAGAGATATGAAATCCATTTGCTACGATGACTTTAAAACCTTCAAATTCTTCAGTTTTGAGTCCTCTCTTTGCAACCACACCTTCATCAATGAAATTATGTGTTGCTCCAGTATCAATCAAAGCAACAATTCACTACCCTCCAAGCACACCACGAACCTTGAAAGGTTCATTCTTTTGAAAGCTAGAGAGTTGGGCAAATGTGCCCCCACCTCCTTGTTCTTTATTAGACTCTTTTGGAGCTTTCTCTTCATCACTTTCAGCAAAATCAGACCACTGTTCTGAGTAATCAGATTCTGATGCAAAATCAGAATAGGCCTCCATGTGGTTAGAATGACCTCTTCCATAGCATCTATGGCCTTTAGTCCATGGTTCTTTGCACGTGTAACATTTACCCTCATTTCCAAGCTTCTCATGAAGCTCATCATCCTTTTAAAAGAAAACCTTTTGGACTGATTTGAAAAGTGTTTCTTCTCTTATTTATGTGCAAAGGGCTTGGATTGAAATTTAGGCCTAGGAGCAACCAATTCCATTTTTCTTCCTTTTTTGATAGCTTCATGAAGACTTGGTGGATCAAAAGCTTAAACCCACCCCTTCAAGGGCTCCATTAAACCTTCTGAGAACAACACAACAAGCCTTCTTTCAGTGATGTTGGGCACCATCACGAAAAAGCCTTTGAAAATCTGCAATGTATGCATCCAATGAACCATGCTGTTTTAGCTGTGCAAGCTCACGGAGCTTCACTTCAAGATCCTTAGTGTCAAACCTATCAATCAGCCAATTGGTGAACTCTTCATATGTTTGAATGAGGTTGTGGCCAAGAGTGACCAAACAATGATACCGCCACTCATGGGCGGCTCCCTTGAAGTGCAAGGTAGCAAACTTGATGGCGTCTTCTTCAAGCATTGGTCCGAGTGAAAGATAATTGTCGAGCTTCTGAACCCATGACCTAGCCGAACACTTATCACTCCCATCAAAATGGGCCAAGGTCACCTTTCCAACAACTTGATGATAATCTGTTCTATGACCCATAGGAGCACGGTAATGAGCTCTTCCGTTGCTCCTTCTATTTCTTTGGTTTATGAACTGATCAAAGGTCCATTGGTCCTTGATCTCAGTAGGTAATGAGGCATATTCCATGTAGGCTTGTCTCGCATCATCTACCAAAGGTACTTTGGTGTCAATTAGTAGTTCCTCCCTTTGAGTAAAGGTAGGAAAAAGAGGTCTAGAGGTTGATCCTCTAGAATTTGCAGCATGTTGCCCAATAGTTCTCCCTCTTGGGTTGGTGTTGGAGTCACTGTTTTCACCATCAAAGTTCTTCTCTTTCGGAGTTACATGCTGGTCCATTTTAGCAAGCAACCAAATCATCATGTCCAACATCAAGTCGAACTTTCTCTCAGTTCTAGTATCTTTATCTTCATCACGGGCTATTCCCTTGTCTCTTTCTGCCATTGTCTCAACTGCGGGCTCACGGTTCCTTAGAACCTTTGAAAAAATGTCCCCTTTAGGAACTGGAGGATTCTGATACTACTGTCTCTTGTGCTCTCTGTTGTAGTATCTAATATCTCTGTCACTCATATGACAAGCCGAATCTTTGAATTTTCACAGGTTGGCAGGAAAACCAACTCTGATAACACTGAAATATCCCCTCACAATTTTTTCAGTTTTTTGCCACAACACTTCACCCGTTAGCGTTAGCAAATCCAAATAACCAGTTGAAAGGACCCTTTCACTTTCTAATCACCCAGATCTCAGTGTGGGCAAGGTGAGAGCATACGGTAGAAAGGGGATCGTTAGCATATAAAACTGAAACTGCTGGAAAGTACAATGATGCAAATGCAACTCGACCACTTATTCAACGAGAGTATATTGATGACTCAACTGATCAACATGATGATGAATTACAAAGTATTGTGTTGGTGTTACAATTCGCATCTCTGGAGTGCATATTGGCAACAAACAACTATGCACAGTGCGTAATGACTACTCTTCAAATTAGGAGGGGAAGCTCCCTCTTTTGCTGATATGCGTGAAATATTAAATAATCTAAATCCTATCTTTTTGACTTAGCTGGAAGAGGCACAAGGTTAAGAAAACCAAGAACGTTGCAGCTAAGGTTTTTCTCTAGTTTTGCAGATCTTAACTACAACTAACTAAATGTTTTTAATCTATCCTATTCCTCAAGAGAAACACGGCATGGGGACTTAGGAGCATGGAGTATTTGGACGATAAACTTTAAGTCAGGATTCAGAGGGAGGAGACGACTCCTATCCGAGGTGTAGGTTGAAAGAAAGGTTATTGGCAACAACATCAAACGAGAATCTTCACTTCTAAATTCCCAAGGAGGAGACGACTCCTATCGGAGGTGTAGATATGAAACAAAGATTATTAATCACAACACAACACGATAAACCTACTTCTAAATTCCCAAGGAGGAGACGAATCCTATCCGAGGTGTAGATATGAAACAGATTTATTAATCACAAATATAACCCAGGACAGAAAATTGTATGAAGGACCTATCACACAAATAAACGATCATCCAACATTATATTGAACAAAGATGAACCATTGCAAGTAACGTTGCATGACAAGGTGGCTCAACAATTTTATTATTACTAATAAAAGCTCAAAGGTGAACCGATACTGAACATAGGAATGTTGCCAACACACAACAACTCTCTATCACAGTGAATGGTTCGTGAACAGATACACAAATAGCAATACTACAGGCAATAGTTGGCTTCGCATGTACACTATCAAGCAAAAGTTATTTACAAATGAACAAGGATGCTTTTATTTATAGAACTCCAAGGTGTAGGGAACACTAAATTCAGCTTGAGTTTACAATCAGTTTTGCAAGCATGCAAGAATTTATTCTCTAAGTCTAACCAAATGAAACTATACAGTTAACTGGAAAGCTACCATCAGTTAACTGAAACAAAACTAGACTAAATGGACATATGCAACATGCATGTCCTTATTGAAATGAAAGCTAACTGATAACTAACATCAACCAACTGGATCCTAACTAAAAGTCCATTCTCCTGTGAAGATATCTCCAAGAATGAGATAGGCGTGCATGAGATCAGCAATGAGAACTCAAGAAATGACGTTGCGTTAACTGCTGCTTCTGACTCTATCCTCGGAAATAACTGTAGGTTCAACTGGCTGTCTTCTATAAGCCCTCTCTGTCTATCACCTCGTCTTGGAACTTGTCGATCGTCTCATCCTCTGGCACTTTGACGCTCTCCACGATGATGAACTGCCTGTTCAACTCCTCTCCATCTTTGATCGCCCTCTGACATTCTTTGACATCTGTAGTTGCCTTGTTGAAACTAGTTGTCATCACTGAGAAGTGATCCAACTTGGATGCCTTAGGATCTCCATCATGGTTATCACAAACCAGTTTCTCAAAGTTAGTCTGCACTGCATCCAACTCAGCGCATATACCATTCTCACGACGATAGTGGAATGGAATATGAGTGATGAACTCACTAATAAGTCTGAGAGCTCCAACAACATCCTCCTTGAGTGCGACCATCTTTGTAGGGATTCTTTCATACATTTCCAGTTTGAAAAGATGTTCTCTCCAAGCGAAAACCTTCTTATCTTCCTTTGGTACAATGGTGGCATATGCAATTGCCAACTGAGATATGAGTATCAAGTCTTTTGGCTTGCGTTCTGCTATAGATATCTAAGGCTGATGTATCCTCTCACGAAGATGATGTGCCTCGTACCTCAACTGATACAACTTTGTGAGGAGGTACCTACCTGCAACATTGAAGGCTTCAATCCAGTTGTCCAAGAGCTTCCCGCAATTGACTAACCGGCCAAGTCTTTGCTGATCTGTAGGTGTCTCTCGAAGCTGTGGGAGCATAGGTGCTTGTCCTGCGGTTCCATGAAGTAGATCCGAGATGTACTGTCGGAGCTGTTTGATCTCAGCCTTCAGGGTTGCCTTATCTTTTTTGTCCTTCATAACACGCTCTTCAAGATTACTTGCGACGACCTTGAAAAGGCTCACGTCCATGTGTCGAGTGCTCTTGCCAAGATTTGCTTTGACGAAGGTGAAATCACCAACTTCAACGTCATCTAGCGTCTTGCTCTCTGGTGGTGTAGCAACTTCAACGACGATCTTTGCTACAAGAGTCTTCTCAATATGCACCTACTTCTTGACTCTCTTGTTCGACTTATCCTAATAAGGATCGCCAAACTCAGATAAATCAAGCTGATATGAAGGCCTATGCCTCTGTCTTCCCAAAGACCTCCCGAGCCAACACGAATGATCAATGTTGTACTGCTCCTGCTGTGTCAAGCACTGGCGGATCAACTAGAATTAAAGTCTCATGAACTGGTGATGTTGGCTCCGAGTCAATATCAATAGGAGAAGACCGTGGAGAAAATGGCAGACCGGGAGATGATGAATCGGCCTCATCTTGCACTACTGGCTCTAGTAGAACTTTTGGTGCTTTCTCAACCTGCTTCCGCTTAGTGATGGTTTTCCCCTTCGAGTTCCCACTAACTTTGACACCTTCAAGCGACTTCAAGACAACTTTAACTCGAGTTCTCGGCCTAGAAGTGGAAGGTAGTGAAGAAAACCCTACTAGCGGCTTTGAAACTGGAACTGTCCTTCGCTTTCTCTTGCTCTCCAAGAAATACATGCTTGTCTTACTAACTGATCTTGATAGGTCCTCAACTGAAGTCTTCTCCTTAGCATACCAATCTGGTTGGAAAAGTGGCTAGCAAGCCACTTTGTTTTTAACGAATGAAGTAAGAAGCACCTCTCCATCATCATTCGACAAACACTCAACATCTCTGACAGGAAATCAGCAAGCTATGGAAGAGTTAGTCTGCAGTAATGACGTCGGCGCACCTCAAATTCATCTTCGTAGTTGACCCTAAAGTTCTCAAGTGCTGCACTGTGTGAATTACTATGGTCCAACCGTGCTGAATAATTACCGAGAGGATCATAAGTACGCCTTTGAGTGAGATATTTGAGATGGAGTTTTCCTGACTCATTTGTCATTAACTTGCAATCCGCAGCAGACTTGCACTTGCATATAGCCAATACAAAAGGAAAGGTGAATGCCGACTTGTGTCAATTGCAAAGAAAATAGTGAACATCCTGAGCTTGTCTCAGAAACTCCATGAATAGGACCTTGTTTGATGGGTACCTCGGTAGCATTAGAGGTTCTCTGGTGTAACCATACACTCAAATATATGTGAAAGGAGGGAATTGAATGAACCAATCCACCCAACTCTCCATTGCTGCTTTTTCCTCTGGTGAAATCCTGATGTGCATCTCATTATCGAGATCTTTGACTATCTTCATGAGGATATGATCATTCACCACCTTGAAATCCTGTTCAGCCTTCGAGAACTCCAACTATGAATAATATTCGTAAACACGTTGAATGCCAAGAGCTCCATTGGTCTTCAAAGTTCTAAAATTGCCTTGAAACGCAATTAAGTAGACCAGAAAAGAGACCATGTGAAACTCGTGGATTTTGAGGAATTTTGTGATTTGTTGGTGAAGATATTTGTTGATCAACATCGCCTAGTCTAATTTTTCCTTGTTTTCGATAATCCGAGAGATGATATAGAACATCCACGGTCAGAAAATATGTGCTTCCTCCTAACCTGTAACCCAGTTGTGCAAGGTTATTAAGATAGCAACCTCGTCCTTGAATTCACCATGCCCAACCTTCTTCGGCATGTTGGTCTTCTGTATTTTCAATCATCTTAGCAAATTTTCTTTGTGATCTTCCCATATCTTGTCGCAATCTAGAATGGCTACAACAAAATTGTCTAAGCGAGGAGGAATAGCGAAGCACTTCTCAACGTCGCTCGGCTTGAGGCTGCAAACGACTCTCCCATTGGCTGATCTGATTTGTCTTGTGGATGAGTCGTAGTGCTTAATATAAGCAATCACAAAATCGAGATGAAATACCGTAATAGGAATAGATGCTGCTGCTAGAAACCTGATACGCTCAAGATTTTTGACTGTTTTGCTGCTAGTGCCTTCCAACGTGCTTAGATTGACCACCGGATATATGTGACCAAAGTTTGTATCAACAGTTTTCAAAAAAAAATCGTGCACCAAGATCGATTTGGCCTTGCAATCTATGGGATTGAATTGCATTTTGAAAATCTGGATTTTTGACTATAAAGTTGGGTATGTTCGGAGAATGTTCAGAAAAAGCTAAAAAAACTCTAGGATAGGCTAAAAATAGCCGGTTGAGCTAAAAAATTTTGGAAATTTTCTGTAATGTGGGTTTCATAGAGAATTGAATTCTAAGCAAACCCAAATTGTCAGAAATTTGAAAAAATGGGTTTTAGCATGGCATGCAAAAGGTTTTTAGTCGAGAACTGCAAGGGTTGTAGGGGCTTTGGGGCAATTTTTTCCAAGAAAATCAGAAACATGGGTTTTGTAGGCAATGGAATTCTAAGACAACCCAGATGATTCCATTTTTGGAAAAAATAAGTTCTTGGCCCACATGGAAAGAAACCTTCGAAAAAAAGCACAGTGCCTCAGAATGGAAGCAACGGTGCAATTTTCTCGAAAAAATATAAGACATGGGCTTTGTTGCTAACATTGAAATATGTGAACCCAGATGATCTATTTCTGAAAATTTCGCCGTTTACTTTGACATGCGAGAGAAAACGTAAGACAAGACTAGAAGAATTTTGAGGTAGAAAATAGAAGTTTATTGTTCAGTTTCTGAAAAAGTCGCCAATGCTTAAATTGGATTTGATGAAGTCTGCTTGCAATCGAAAAATGAAGTCTGGAAAATGCTTCCTCTGAACAATTTGGACCTGGCACTACGAAGAACACTGAAATTTGATACCTGAAGCACCTTCAAATCTTTATTTGCTCAAGAAAGACGTGTTTTCTGTAACTTGTAATGAAAAATGGACGCCTATGCCTTAATAAATAAAAATTTATCATGAAAGGCATCATAAATGCATGCATTTGTCTTAAAATTGCGCTAGCCTTCTGATTGGACCTTTAAAACCAACGCCTTGCTTTTGATTGGACCTCAAAACAATTAACTGATTAAGAAATATGCCCTAATTAGGGCGCCACCTCTAAATACTTCAGTTAACTTTACATGCCAAAATAAATCGCCCAATCACCAGCAAAAATGAAGTCTAGTTGAAGTCGACTTTGAAGAGTTAATTTCAGTTAACAACTTCTAGCTTTATAGGGCACCACTTCTCTTGAGTTCAAAAAGTTAAACTTTGACTTTAGGCATCACTTTCCAGACTCGGCCAATTTCTCGAAAATTTGAATTTGCAAATATCACCGGAGTCGATGTTCGATCACTGATTTTGATTGACTGACATGCCAGATTGACTGGCTGACAATTTCATTGAAGAGCAGGATCAAAACTGACAAGAAACTCCTTGAGGTTGCAAACCCTAATTCTATCATTCGAGACTTCAAAATTTAGGGCGCGCTTGGCCTCCAGGGGCGCTTTTGGCTTCAGACTTAGAAAAGTCCTCATGCATTTTCATCAATTTGAAGGTGGTTTTGACCTTACTTCATTTCACGTTTCTCGGAACTCGACAAAACTTTAGAACTACTTGAAGGGCTCACTACGAAGCTGGCTGAATTCTGAACAAGAGCTCTTGGAGAGCACTTCTCTCAAAGACATCATCTGGCACCTGAAAAAAATCGGTGCCCTTGGCCTCCAAGGGTGTTTTCTTCCCAAAGATAGCCATTTTAAAAACTGGCTAAAAATTCACTTAACCTTCGGCTGCAGGCCGCTGTCAAGTCTTCTGACCCGACTGAGGTATGCAACGGAAAGCTGGAAGCGTCACAGACAATATGAATATCTGAGATGACCAAAAAGACTTTGTTTGAAGCTCCAAAACCAGGGGCGCTTTTGCTATTTCTTGACATTTTTGACCATGACTAAAACCCTACGTTTGACTCTTGATCCTAGTAGTTCAACAACTTAGATTCATCTGCCGACGGATGCGTTGCGAAGCCAGACCAAGTCTGAGACAAACATCCTGGGTGTCATTTAATCAAAAACCTCCATCTGGTGCTTCAAAAAGTTGGGCGCACTTTGCCTCTAGGGGCGCTTTCTGCTCTAGTGTTAGTCATTTTTTCATCTCCCTCATTTCGCGTTCAATCTCTAGTTTCAGGTGCTAGATATATCTTTCAGACTGGCTGGTAGGCTCATCGCAAAGCTAACAAGATTCCAGAGAAGTCCTCTTGGAAGTGACAAATCTCAGAAAGTTGATCTGGGCCTCTGAAATCAAGGGAACCCTTGGCTAATAGGTGCGCTTTTGTCTATAGAGCTGGAAAAATTTCTGCATTTTTACCTCAACGAAAATACCCTCCAAGGCGAAGCATCATTTTGGACATATCTCGCCATAGAATCTTCACCGGAGCATTTCAAGCTTAGATTTCGACACCTGGTACCTAGCCATCCAAGGTAGAAGAAAACATTGGAAGAATACCCAAAACCACTAAAAAATCACTCAAGGAGATACAAGCCAAAACGTGCTACAGCTAGCGGTAAACCAGCAACATAAAAAGACTAAGAAACACACCAAAAAATCAGAAAAATTCAAACATCTTCATCTCGATAAACTCTATCTGTTCTTCAGTGTAAATAATAATCCAAAGCTTAGGTAGATGCTATCTTGCAAGCATGAAACTAAGTTTGATAGGAGGTATGCTTTCCTCGAAGCGAGTCTGTAACCATTTCGACAACACCTCATTATAATTTTCAATGGATGCCAACAATGAAGCCTAGCACTCTTACTTATAACTTCTCCACAAATTCAAAATGCTTTTCCCTTCATTTAGGGCACCCAAACTGAAATTCACATTCATCTCATGAAAATGTATTTGCATTTCATTTGCAACTTCATTAGCCACCTAGACATGGCGTCCAAATAAGAGGAAGAGATGACTGGGTTAAAAATGCAAATAAAGCTTAAGTTTGGCATCCCGGTTTATTAAGTGAAAAGCACATTAGTAACTTAAATATCTCCCTTGTGAAGTCGTCCATTTTAGGATAGGAAGTATTTTTCACTTAAACATTATCTCTTCAAATATTAAACTTGGCAAATTAAGTACCTCAAATGCTGGAGACCAAAGTGCTCAACAGACCTGCTTGAAATAGCCTATGAACTGAACTGATGAAACCTTGCTAAAATTAGCACTTACTATAAATAGCATACTGCTAAAAATAGCAAGTGTCTCCAAAGGCATTTTAACCACATTTTGAGCAGCAGTCGCAACTTATTGAAAATAGTAAGCCTGAAAAAGTTACCTGTTTCTGTTGCATGTCACAACACTGCGAAGCTCTTTGAAAACCCAGAAGGAATCCGGAATCGAAACTGCCAAAACATCCTCCTAGAAAATAGGAAACCTTAATTTTTGCTTCTGACTGGCCTAAAGGCCTCTGGGATAGGCTAACGGCCAACTACATTGATCATTGCCAAGAAGGGGACATTATGTATGAGATTTTTTATTGTCGTCCATGAGACCAAGCATCCTATGTGTTGATCGATAGTATCTTGAGTCTTATTTTGAAATACAGTTTCCAAAGGCCCCTTTGGTCTTTTATTTGTAGCGGGTTCGTTACTTTCAAGGTGGCAAAAAATGGGTGGCTCTCTACCACAATATTAGGATTAGATGGGGGCATAGGCGACTTCATTCCCTTTGATTTTCTTTTTTATAAAGGATGATTTGCTCGATCGCTTGCTAGTTTATCTACTTGCTCTTACTCCATAATATATGCGATCACTTGCATTGATGTCATAGGTACACCATTCTTTCCAGGACAAGCTTTGCTGCCTTGTTTAGGAATTTCACACAAATGGGCTTTCACCTAACTATATGAGCTTGAATATCTAACATCATTCCCCTGGCAAATCCAAATATAGCCCCCATCATTTGGAACCAGTGTATCATATCAATATACTTCTATACAAGAGAACACAAATTTGTTTTGAATTTAGGTCAACTTATTGAGCTAGAAATAGTTGCCATTGTAATTCCTATGGCAAGAAGTTTATAAACAACACATTCAAAATGATAAAATTTAAAAAACAAAACTTATATGTTTAAATTCTATCTCTTTTAAAATTTTAAGCATAGTGATACATTTGTAGAAAAATGAAAGAAAAACAAATTAAGGAGTTTGTTTCATGGTTGTAAAACAAAAATGGAGGAAAAAAATGAAAAAAACTTAGCTCTTTGTAAAAAAAAATTTCTATGATTTTTTTAGTAGCTAATGGACACTTGCAAACACATAGGAATGACAATGCAACCATTGTAGAACCTTCAAAGATCAATCCTTAGTTACTTTTGTTGAATGGAAAGAAAAAATGAAAGTTCAGCGTTTTGGAATGGTATTTGCCTTTTGCAATAGACATGAACTAAAATGAGCTTGTGTTGCTGTAATGCTTTAGAAAGGACTTATAGGGTTTGAAATATGTTTAGGATTCGCAAGTCAAAGTCAAAGGAGAAAATTAAAAAAAAGGAAAGAAGTAAAAAGTTTAAAAAGGCGTAGGGGAATTGGTGTATATGGCTTGGGTTTGTTTGGGTTTGCTCGGATGCTCCTTGAGTTCATCCCATATGAACCCACCGCCTTTGCCCCATGTCTTGCATGTATCAACTAGTAGATCGGATTGGATTAACAATCCGGTAACTTAGATAATTAATTATTAAGTTCATTTTAATTAATTTTTGAGTCAAATTACTACAAGACAAGAGAATAATCAAAAAGTTTCAGTATTTGTGGATATTATGTCATGTCCCCAATTTGGGAGCTAGTTCCAATTGGTGGATAAAAAGCATTTAAATTCAAAATAATATCAAATAATAATTATATAATATTAAATATATACTAAATAATAAATAGTAAAGTTAAATTATTGTTAAATAACATTTAAATTTAAATTAATCCTCTCTGGCCAACTTTTCTGAAGGCAATCAATTTATGTCGACCCTTGTTTCATTGTTGATCATCATTGAATGGAGAGAAAGTGTTTGGCCGTGTAGCGGGTCTTACTAGGTAGGACGTAGTCTTTGCCTGGACTCTTCGCCTCTGTTCACTCACTCAACTCGCTCATTTCTTGATCCAACATCTTTGCACTCATTCTCACTAGGTTAATCACAAGCTCGAGGGCGGCGTTTAGTGTGAAGGTGATTTTAGCTGGGCGCAACATCGATCCATTCTGAAGAATCCATCACCAATGCTCGACTTTGAGGATTCCGCATAGGGTGGAAAGAAGTATCGCCTAGCCACAGTCCATCATCGCATGAATAGATATTTTCAAGCTAAGGATGACGAGATCATCACTTGCCATCATGGGAAGGAGTCGCGCAAAGACCACGTCAATAATTGAGTGCATTCACATTCGGGAAATCACGATCTCAAACTCGCAGGCGATCTAGGCACTACAACAGTCTACATTCCACCGTTGTCGACTCATTCAGGACCACACGATATTATATGCGAGCACATTCACACGACATCGTGATATTGGTGCCAGATATCTTTCATTTGCCTGTGATAGGTAGGAGGAAAGTGCCTATCTCTGGCGACGAGTATTATTTGAGAGGTCACGGGCATCGTGAAAATCATTTGCAATTGTGAAATTACAATGCGTTGGATGTATCTGGAATCTCCATCCAGTGCTCTGTAATAAACTATCCATTGCCGATTATTCAGTTTAATTCACGGTTATTCTAAGAGACCGATTCCTAATTTGATCTGAGTACTGTCATATAGTGTTGTGCACAATTGAACATAGTAGATCGTTGCGAGAAATGTGACAATTCTGTGAAGTAGTGGACTCCTTAATTTCTTTGTATTTGAATTTATTTGTGTGATCTCTATAACTGGAAATGTATTGCAAACTCAGATTCTATTTCAGTTTTGTCAAGAATAGGTTTGGTTCAGTACAGTGGTATCAGAGCCACAAGACCTGCCAGCATGTGGGTGATCTATTGATGCAATTAGGCCACTGAGATTTGAGGGTAGAGAGAGAGAGAAAGGGGATAGAGGCAGAGGTAAATGGAGGAGCAAAATAACAAAATCAAATCTTTCATAGAGAAGCAAGATCAAGTAAATCAGACGCTGATGCAATTGATGCAGACCCTCACTGCTACAATAACCAACAACAAATCAAGGCCTAACAATGTTGATAAGGACATAAATCTTTTTTCAAGAGCAGTATGAGACTGAGGCGTTAGAAATTTTAAATGAATACCAATGCCTGGCAGATGATGCAAAGGCTTGTATTCCCCTTGATGAGTACTTGAGAGCACACGTGTCCTACTCTCGCAAAAAGGGATTTTATGACTACATAAGGCGAAAGAAGAAAGAAGAGGAAAATTTAATTTCTTCCCCAAGGAAGAAATTAAAGGGCCGGAGCTAGAAGAATCGGTCTTGAAAGAAGAAGAGCCCCTTGAGGACGCGGAGATGGAACTTGAAGTAGAGAAGATTTCAACTATGTATGAGGAGGTCAAAGAAGACATGATGATAATAGATCAGGAAGAAGGATCAGAGTTTCAAGTTGACCAACAAGAAGACACCTCAATGATGAGGAATTGTATTGTTCGAGTTGCATCAACCCAAGTCCAAGAACTACAAGGGAACCCCGTGGTTATGCACTCTGATTAGATGGACAAAAAACCTTTACACTCCTTTGTTCCAAGGATGATCAGATCATTGATGGAGTTTTGATCTCAAGTTTGCATAACAGTATTCCTCAATGGAGCATGCTGGAGGAAGGTGATGACACAGGAATCAGTATGTTTGATGAGATGCCTCACGAGCTATTGCAGAAGGAAAATGATGCCCAAAACAATGGCGCAACAATGACTTTTAGATTGATATGGGATCCGGGTATACAAGTGTGAATTGCTTGAGGACAAGCAATTTTCGAGACGGGAGGACCGTCATGTCCCCAATTTGAGACCTAGTTCCAATTGGCAGATAAAAAGCATTTTTAAATGCTAATTCAGAATAATATTAAATAATAATAATATAATATTAAATAAATAATAAATAATAAATTTAAACTAATCCTCTCTGGCCGACTTTTTCGAAGGCAAAGTATTTATGCCAATCCCGTTTCGTTGTTGATCATCATGGACTGGAGACAAGTGTTTGGCCGCGTAGCGGGTCTTACCAGGTAGAACCTAGCATTTTAAAATGCTAATTGAAAATAATATTAAATAATAATAATGTAATATTAGATAATTAATAAATAATAAATTTAAATTATTTTTAAATAACATGTAAATTTAAATTAATGCTCTTTTGCCGACTTTTCTGAAGGAAAAGTATATATGCCAATACCTGTTTCATTGTTGATCATCATGGAATGGAGACAAGTGTTGGGCCGGGTAGCGGGTCTTACCAGGTAGGACGTAGTCTCTGCCTTCCCTCTGTTCTCTCACTCAACTCGGTCATTCCTGATCCAACATCTCCGCACTGATTCGCACTAGGTTATTCACAAGCTCGAGGGTGGTATTTAGTGTGAAGGTGATTTTAGTTGGGTGCAACGTCGATCCATTCTGGAGAAGCCATCACTGATGCTTGACTCTAAGGATTCTGTATAGGGCGGAAAGAAGTATCGCCCAACCACCGTCCATCATCACACAAAGAGACATTTTCAAGCTATATAGATCATGGGATCATCACTTGCCATCACGAGAAGGAGTCGCACAAAGACTAGGTCAATAATTGAGGGCGTTCACATTCGAGAAAGCACGATCTCAAACTCGTGGGTGATCTGGGCACTACGGCAGTCTACATTCCACCATCCCCGACTCATTCAAGACCACACGATATTATATACGGGCACATTCATACGACATCTTGATATTGGCGCCAAATATCTTTCATTTGCCTATGACAGGTAGAAGGAGGAAAGTGCCTATCTCTGGCGACGAGTATTATCTGGAGGTCATGGGCATCGTGAAAATCATTTGCAATTGTGAAATTACAATGCATCAGATGTATCTGGAATCTCCATCGAGTGCTCTGTAATAAACTATCCATTGTCGATTATTCAGTTTAATTCATGGTTATTCTAAGACACCGATTCCTATGTTGATTTGAGTACTGTCATACAGTGTTGTGCACAACTGAACATAGTAGATCGTTGTGCGAAATGTGATAATACTGTGAAGTAGCGAACCCCTTGATTTTTGTGTATTTGAATTTATTTGTGTGATATCTATAACTGGAAATATATTGCAAACTCAGATTCTATTTCAGTTTTGTCAAGAATAGGTTTGGTTCATTACATATTACATCCTACCACTCTTAAAATTTCTAGTTTTGACATTAGTCAAACAAATTCAGAAATTTTAGTTTGATTTCACTTGTACCCCCAAGAAGCACCTTGCTCACCATATTGTTCTTTGCACCTTTACCTTTTTCACCATATTGTTCTTTGCACCTTTACCTCACACTATGCTTGTCTAGTGTTTCAGGTAGTTCAAAGCTGATTTCACATTGCTCTTCTACCTATAATGCAGGCTAGTCAATTACATGTAAGGAATCTGCAATGCATTTCTTTAACAAAGAAGCATGGAAAACATTATGGATAAGTGAGAGAGATGGAAGAAGAGTAAGTCGGTAAGCTAGATGGCTAGCTTTTGTGAGAACTTTGAAGGGTCCTACAAAATATGTTGCTAGTTTTGATGCCTTCCCAAACTTAAACAAACTATTTTTAGGTTGAACACCGAGAAAAGTCTTGTCTTGTGCTTGAAATTCCCTTATAGTCCTCCTTGCATTTGCATAACCCTTTTTCTAGTTTGAAGCTTCCTTGAGTTGCTCTCAAATGATCATTACTTGTTTGTTGTATTCTTAAAGATGTTAAAGTCCTATGATAACTCTATTATCTAAACCATGCCATGCTATGGGTTTTCTACACTTATGTCCTATACAAAGCTTCAAATGGTGACATCTAGATGGAGGTGTGATAATAATATTTATAGGCAAACTTTACCAACAACAAATAATCCTCCTACATGTTTTTTGATCCATAACATACATTCTAAGCATATCCTCCAACACTTGATTCACCTTTCGATTTGACCATTGGCTTTAGGATGATAAGAGGAACTAAAACTCACTTTAGATCTAAAGGCTGCAAGTAAGGTGGTCTTAAACTTGGAAGTTGACAACTTATGCCTATCTAAAATTTTCTAAAATGATAATTTTAGGGATTCCATGCAGCTTAATTATGTAATAAATCTTTTGGCCAAAATTTGAGCATTGCCCTTAACATTTCTAGGAATAAAATGAAGCTACTTTGGTTACTTGACTCTAATCATCTTTGTGGTGAAAAGGTGTCCAAACCTAGAAGGAACTTGTTAAACCTTAGGGACCTCGTTGTAGGGAATGGAAATCAGTTAGCTTCTGATTTTGATACTGAGTAGGCGAACATTCCTTTCAGTATTTGTTCAAGGAGGTTTCCCAAGTCAATGGGAATAAATCTTATCCTTTGATCTCATGAACATGATCTCACTAGAGTGATGCTTCCCCTTCTAGTTAATAGGTACAAATTTGTGTTTTGGTGTTGTTTTTGAAATCCAACAACTCAAAATACTTCTCCATCACAGTCAACCTTGCCTTAATAGTGTCTACACCTCCCATACCATCAAAATTTTAGAGGTTGCATCTTCTTTAGCTCTTTAGGAAGGGGATCGATCTTACACCCTTTACGACAATCATGAAGTGAAGGTTTGCAAGAGGTGTACCTTGGGGTAGGAATGTATTCCATATCTTCAATATTTCCTATCTCTCCTTTGGACTGGCATAGATTCTCTCCCTCTTGGAGCACCGTTAGTACTCATCCCCATGTTTTGGTTTTGCACCATTTCCCTTTGCTCATGGAGATTTTCATTTTGCTCATCTTGTGTGGCAATTTGAGCTCTTAGCACATTCATTTATTTCTATAGTTCTTTAGAAATCACAAGTGGAAAATAAGTTCTCTCATTTGAGGCTCAACTAGTTGCAACCTTGCTGCTCATTGTAGCTGTCCTCTTCGCATGCATGACAATTTGAGTCATAACGCAACCTGGTCAAGGTTATTTAGACCTAGTAACAATTAAGGTCTTGTTATCCTTATATTTGCTGTACTAGTTAATAACAACCATAATGCTTTTTGAACAGATCGTTAGTCAATAATCAATTCTTTGTTCTTTGTTAAAAAATTACAAGAATAAGAGGCTCTTATTGATGATATCTATCTCATAACATAGTTACATTTTGAAGGGCTCTTCCTCATTTGAGGCTGTCCTAGATATACTACAAGGAGGGTGTACTAGTAGGTGTTCCTATAGGACTGACTTATTGATAAAGAGGGCATTTTGACCACATCCAAATGGAAATTTTATTATTGTAGAAGGCTTAGTTTTGCTCTTGAAATAGGCTTAGGAGATGGAACAAACTCCATCTTCCTAGCTGGTTCTACAAGAAGATTCTTCTCCTTCTTGACAGTTTTCTTTAGCTTAATCCTTTGCAAAACATCTCTTAATGTTTTCATCTCACTAATGATTTGTATCTCTGCTGAGGACAATGACATATTAGCATTTGACATCCTAGCACTTCAGATCAAGTTGGGGTTTCAACTATAGTTTTAGACGGTAGTAGGGTTTTTCTTTCACCATCTTCTTCCTCATCCCTTTTTTATATCATTGACAAGGCTAATTTAATCACTTTCAATGGCAATGAGCTTCTAGGTCTAGAGTGGTGATGGGCGAAATTGTACCATCTATCAAACTAGGGAACACAGTCTTGTCATGGGAAAGTATATGCAACTAAAGCCATGGGTAGTTGAACTAAGTGTAGCGACAATGAATGCAAACTGATATAGGGAGCAAAATCAAACCACACTTGCTGAAATAAAATCAACACTAACTTGTTGAAATAATAGTACTTAAAATAAAAATATTTAAATGAAACTAAACTAATCTAAAGATATCTAACACACCACAACCAATATGAATCTGATGTTAAAATTATAAATAGCCAATGAACAATAATAATTTACACATTAAGGTAAAATAATAAAATCAAATATATTAAATAATAAAAAATACATACAAACAAAATCTATCTATTCTCGAGGGAAGCCATCAACCACCAATCTTCTTAGAAAGATTATTCCCAATTAGATTGGACCCCCTCTATACTTGAACTTAGGCAAAAATCAGAAGCAAATTGTAATTGTTGAGATATATTTTTGTTGAATTGCTGTGCAACCATTCTCTTTTACAAGTGAAAATGAAGGAGAATATATAGATAAAGCATCCTTAACAAATCATCTAAATTAGTGGGATTTACAACAATCTTGTCCTAACAATATCTCGTGTGAATAAGATTCTTATCTCACCAATATGTCTCAACCGACCAAATATTTGTCAAGTCTGTAATATTTGGTATGGTTATAATATTTGAAAATACTACATTAGTTATTTTCCACTTGAGATGATATTTGGTAGTGTAATATCCACACATGCATACCATATTACAACTATATAGTTATTTATTTATTTGTTTTTTTGAGGCTACAAATGGGGGACCTCATCCCTGGAATGAACGTGGATAGTCCAAACCCAAGAGCTCAATAGCCTATTAAGGGCACAATGTACGTGATGACAATGGTCTAGGGGTTTTGGACCTTGGTGGCTACAACAACAATGCCATGATTTAACCATCACGATATACTATGAGTGACACCATACAATTATTTATTATGATGTAGTATGTTGTAAAATAACTTTTACTACTTGCATCAAGCTAAAATTACAATTAGAAGCTGCAAGTTATAATTATAGTGCTAGATAAAGCTCAAAGTGAACCTCCTTGTTCTGATTGCTGGAACTTGTCTTATGATCACCTTGTTGTAGCAATTGGAACAACACCACTTTAGGCAAATGATTATTTATGGAAGTACTTAGTAAGCCATCTTCAATTTCGTATTAATTTCTATCAGAAGTTCTTAAATGAATTGAATAATTCTTAGAAATAAAACTATCATAGCATAAATTTTATAGCATGCAAATGGAAGGATGAGTGGTAAATGAAGTGCAAATATGGATGAAAATATGACAAAAATATGCTATAAATGTGCTCATTTGAGGACTTATCAAGTGGAAGCCTTTTCGCTTTGATACAAATGTGAAATCCCATAGAATTTATTTCCAATCCATATTTCTTTTCAAAATTACAGATAATGAGTAACACTATGACAATTAAATCAAAGTAGGTTTTCAACAATTGTGCTTATTAGGTAAATAGCTTCAAAGGCTGGATGTATTCTCAAATAGTATTAAGTGAAGAAGTTGGGGCATGATATGCACCATATTGTATTCCCATGTCGGAGTTAGGTTAATCTATGGCTTCTTTTTGACAACTTACCAACTACTGCTAGTCCTTGGAAGATGCATGTACCTAACTAGTGGGTGCGTATACATATCACTTATTATATTTCCCTAGATGTACCTTGGGCCCAATAATTGTGACATGTGACTAAAGTGTAACTTATAGTCCTAGCCTCAATGGAGGCCTATACGTAGGAGGTATTGCTTTTAATAATTTACAAGAATGCAAAAAATAGTGATAAGTGGCAGTCCTACTTGATGATTCATTGCCAAATGTTTTGCAATTATGGAGTAGAGTAGCTGATGCCTATTTCTTAAATATTTATAGTCAGGAGTTAACTAGATTCATGAAATTGGTTCTAATAAGGGTCTGCATAGTTTCTTCGTTAATATTATCCAGGTCTTATAGATGTAATGTATATGGTTGGAGTCATAAATTCTTGAGCCTGATTTAGTCTAGAATTTTGTTATGAATGTTGAGTGACACCTATTGAAAATTGCTAGAATGAGTTTTATAATGTATATTATTTCTAGGAATAATTTATTGTTGAAGCCATAAGTCTCTGATAAATTACCTCTATCTTTTTCTCATCTCTATGATTTATTTAACATTCTTAACAACTGTATGATTGGCATTATGGTTTTTTTTAACAGCAACTAGAAGACATATATATGTAACCTTGATTCACTAGAATTTTATCTTTATTTTCTTTTCCCCTTTCTTCTCCAAAATTGAGCTTCTCTCTTAATATCATTTTCATCTTTTTCTCTAAAAGATCTTTTTGTGCCATTTTTTCTGTTAATTCATATATAAGGATATTGCAGGTACATTTCATCTTACCAATCCAATTTCCTAAACAACAACCGACCTTGACATTTCAAAGTTCTCAGGTAATTTTTTTTTTGGCTTATGTAATGTGTTCTTCCTACTCTATAGTTCTGATCAAATATTTAATTGCTAAGATTTGTATGGTAAATACTAAAGTTCTATGAGAATATGTCCCTTTCCCTCCAGGGTTGCCTTAGACATTTTAGTATGTAGGGAACTAGAGGGGACAACCCCCCATTGCGACCCCATTTTTTCTACTTGTTTTCTTCACATTCTTGAGAGTTCTTGGATTTCTTGGTCATCCTTGTGAGATTCATGTTTTGAGGATCTACAAGACATCCTTGGGACATTGAGTGATTTTCCCAAACCACTAAAAGCATCTTTTGGATGTCTTGATGTTAACCACTCCAACAATTGTTCAAAAATTAGAAAAAATATTTGTATAACTAAAAAAATAGAAGGGAAACATTTTCAATTAGTTATTTCCATGATAAGTGATAATATAGCAATCAGATATTGATGTTTACAATTTCAAATTTCATAGTTTAGTAGTAGAGCAAGTGGGTATAAAGAAATGTGAATGCATGACATATAAACATAAGAGGGCACAAAGGGTCCTATGAGATTGGAGTTAGTCCCAACAGATAGTACTATTATGATCACTAATCTAGGATCATCATCCTACTTCCTCATAGAACGACATATGCACAAAAGAACAGGTAGCTAGTAAGAGATCAAGTAGTTGATATGAATCTGCATAATCAAATAGGAAAAAAAGAGTAACACGTGTAGGAATAGGAATGAGTGAAGATGGGAAAACACAAGGGGTTGTTTTCCAAACATGCTCCCATAGGATTTCTCTTAGAAGAGGAGTATAACATGTAGAAAGGTACATGGAACCATAACATATGAAGAAGTAGGGAAGTATAATAGAACATGTGCATGTAGAAAAAAAACTAGTAAGGAGCAAGGAGTACCTATAAGGGAAGAGTAACATATGGAACAATAAGCATAGGAAAGACAATGATTGTTAGATAGAGTAGAAGAATGTAGTATAGGGAATACATATAGCATATAGAGGGAACATAGAATGATAGTAGGAAGTAGATGAAGTGTCATATGCTAAGAACATGGTAAGAGAAAAGAAAACCATGCCATATGATTCAGGATATGAATGAGAAGGTTGTATGCTAGAGATATTAGTAAGAGAAAAGGAAACCACGTCAACCTATGATTTGGAATAGGAAAGAGAAGGTTGTGTGCAAGAGTTCATGCTAAGAGAAAATAAAACCACGTCAACCTATGATTTCAAATAGAAATAGGAGCATGAAATTATTATGGAAGGTCATCTATTAGGCCACATGGAAAAAAGAAGAGAAGACCATGGGAACATGCAATGTGGAATAGGAGTAAAAGTATATTAAGATCATAGGCTAGGAATATGGGATAAATAAGATGTCATGTTAGCATATATCCTAACTATACAAGAACAATGAGTAGGAAGAAATATAGGAATGACGAGGAGGATATATTTAAGAACGTGCAGGAGTCATATGGTTTAATTTTAAGAGGCTTAGGGATACCATCTTCATTGGAGCCCAAGGGCTTTTCCTGTGTATCCATATTTAACAAGAATATTGAACACTTTTCCATAAGATCTTGTAAGTATGGGAGATGAGAAAGGAAGGGCTTCACCATTGGAGTCAATTGGATTAGCACCATTAGAAAATGTGTACTCATTATTTGGTGAGGGAGAAAAAGAGGAATAAGCCTAAGGAGGTTGATCATAAATATGGGGGTCAATGTGGAAAGAAGGAATGTTAAATTCCCGAGGGTTTATTTTATATTCAACCATTAAGGAAGGAGTAACAAGAGATCATACCATACCTATGTTTTTGTGGTAATATGGTTCATAAGGAAAAATGGAGGGTAGAGGTATTGCAAGGGGTGAACCTCCCCTCCTTGGACCTTGCTTTGGTGGGGTCTATGCAATTTCCAAATGTAGTTGAGGTTGAGGTTATTGTTGGATGGGGTGGTGTGGCATAGTTTTGTGTTGGCAATTAGGATGGTTGTGGAGGATGGTGATGGGAGTTTTTGGTTTTTTGCTTTGTTTTGGTATGCTTCTAGGGAGGGGCCCCCAATACTAACCTTGAACTGTTTAATCTAAATACAATAAAATTTGAGAAACCCAATTATCTTCTAGACAAGCATATGGATTAGAGAATAGTTCGTTAGAAGGAAGGGTGACATCTTCAGTTGAAGAGGAAGGAGTAACAAAAGTTTACTCAACACGAGAAGGTGGAGGAGAAGATGGGTGAACATGGGGATTAAGAAGAATGTGTGATTTTGCAGTTTAACAATATTGAAGGGGATCTTCATTAGCAAAAATCATGTAAGATTTATTATTATGAATAAGCTTTGATGACTAATGAAGAGTAATAGAGACGAACCTCATCACATGGATCTAAGGTCTGCCTAGGAGAATGTTATAATAACTTTCTAGGAATTGCATGGAATAACATGTTAAGTGTAACAAGGGTGACAAAATTAGAGAAGGAAATAATATCACAATAACTAATTAATTGTAACACTCAATCTAATCTACAGTTTAGGAAAGGTAACTAACTACCAGATTCAATTGATATGTAACTAACTAGTTTTCTTACTTGAGTTTCATTTGCAATAACGAACAAAAAAGATAAACTATCTGATCAATAACTATATAAACAATTCCTCAACTAACTTCTAGATTTTCAATTTCTGCTGAAAAGAAACAATTAATAAACTATGTAATTGAAAAACTACAGTTGATTAATAACTAACTTTTTGATTACTTTGGGAATGAAAAGAACATTTATTACAGCTAAGAAATAAACATGTTAAAGTAAATATAACATAAATTAAGGGAGAGAGAAAGAGTTACAAGATAGTACAGTCTGATGGCTTTTGATTGGAATGCTTGAGCAAGACTTGTCTTCAAGGGAAAGAGAAATATCATCAAGGGCCTTTCCGCCCAACCAAGACCTACTGGTCTCTCGTGTTTCTTCAATTGAAGAAACCCGACCCTTCACGAGTGCAATTAACAAAGGATCACATAAATACCATCATGCCATCTGAGCTTGGTGTCAAGAACCTATACTCCTCGGTCGATCCTTCACTATAGGTTACTTCTAACTAGAAAGACCAATTTGACTAGGGGTATATTTGGTTCTTGATAGTTGATCAATAAAGAGCATGTAACCCGTGCTGTCAGCACTCTCACCCTTGTTCGGCATTTAATTTTAAATCCAAAGTATTTATATTATCAAGGTCTCAATTCTTAATTCTTTCTTTCACATTCAGGAGTAGAAACTAATTTTCTGACCTTCAAATGGGAGAATAAGGTTTTACAACTCGGCATTGAATTCCTTGTCTTCTCAACAGAGGAAATAAATTCTATTTATTCTTACAAAAAGAGGGGACAATAGTATTTGATGGATATGAAAAGTTTCCCATAGTTATAAAAATTCCATTTAAATTGAAGGCAGCATAAAGCTAAAAGATCTGACCAGGTTCGACATTAAAAGCAAAGCATGATGAAGTCTTCTTCTCAAACATGGACAAAATAGATCACAGGGCATTTCGAATGTAAGATCATGGAACCAATCATGTTCAAACCTAAACAAGAAGCTTGAATACAAGTACATACCAAATAGCATGACAGATATATAACTTTTAAGGACAAATGTTTCGATGGTCATGACTCAGAAAATTCGCATCAACATGATACTTCACAAAAAACATCGACTTCATTGAAATGCAAACATTGTTTGATGAATTCCAAGATTGACGAAAAGACCTTAAATGCAAAAGATATAATAATTAAGTGTTACTCATCACGTGCTTGGCAAGTCGTCTGAAACTCGTCGATGCTCTTGACGTGCTTACTCCAATGATTCCGCTATTAGCTATAGGTTAGTGATGATGACTACTGTGTCAAGATGATTGCAGAGAAGGTGAGCTACTTGTGATTACAAAATGCTTTCCGTCTATGGAAACAGATTGGAAAGTCAAGCAGGATGACGCACGGCTATGATAACCAGAGTAGAGAGCCTGAAAATGAATGCGAAAGCCTAAGCCAACTATGAAGGAAAGACAAGGCTATTGTCATCCGAAACCATAAACAAAGAGAGTGATCAATGAAGCTGCGATGAGGTAGAATGCCATTCAAATGAATATCGAAGGAGACTCAAAATGAATGCTAGGAGAAAAGAAGATTGCACACAAGCAAAAGCGAAAGAAGAAGAATGAAAAAGAGAGAGCCTACGGTGATAAAGAAAATCCCCTTGAAATCTCCGAGTCAAGATTCCCCAGAGCATGTGACTGCATGACTACCATCTTGAACGTTTCCTCTAGGAGGCACGATGGGAGGTTGGCAGGGAGTTACCGCCTCCCACAATTAATCAAGCAACTTTTATATTTAAATGAAGGACTTAAGGTTATTCTTATTATTATGAATTTTAATATTTCATATTCATTTACCAACTCTGAAGGTGCGCTCCAAGAGTAATTTAACAAACTGCTTGGGGGTTCGTTTTGCATTAGCATAGCTCTTCTGCCGATCATTAGCTTCCTTCAACCTTTGCCTGATTAACTTAACCTGTTCTTCCATTTCCTGAAGCATTTCGGGTCCTAGAATGATCCTGTCCTCCATTCTATTCCAACTGATAGGTATTCGGCATTTCCTACCCTACAATGCTTCAAAGGGTGCCATTTTGATACCTGATTGATATGAATTGTTATAAGCGAATTCTACCAATGGTAAATATTCTTCCCATTTATATTGATGGTCCATGCATTACATTCTTAGTAGGTCTTCCAAAATCTAGTTTACTCTTTCTGTTTGACCATCTCTTTTAGGGTGATAGGCTGTACTTATATTTAGCTGAGTTCCCAAAGCAAAAAATAGAGTTTGCCAAAACCTGGATGTCATTCTAGCATCTCTGACATAAATAATCTTTTTCAGAACTCCATGAAGACGGAAAATTTCTTGCACAAACTTTCGAGCAATCACAGAAGCCCCATCAGTCAAATTTCCAGGTATGAAATGTGCTACTTGAGTGAGTCTATCCACTACTACTAGAATAGAATTATGTTTGCTCCTCGTCATCGGTAAACCCTGTACGAAATCCATACTGATGATTTGCCATTTCCAATCTGGTACACTGTGGGGTTGTAACAATCATGCGGGTGTTGAGGCTCCACCTTAACCTTCTGACATTCTAAGCATCTTGCAACAAATCAGGCTACATCCTTTTTCATTCCTCTCCAAAAATATAGGGGTCTGACATCTGCTAGCATTTTGGTTACCCCCGGATGACCTGAGTAAGGTGCTGTGTGTACTTCTTTCCATACCATTTTCGTTAGTTTTGTTGAGTTTGGTACATACATCCTGCCCTTATATCTCAAAGGACCATTTGCTTCAATCTGAAAACCCTCATATTTAGGTTCATGAGAGTTTGCCTGAAGGCCTTCACGAACCTGCAAGTAGAATTCATCTTCATTCAATTTCTGTAGTACCTGAGCTCTAAAATTTGTGCTCATTAACACCATGGAAGTTATATGTTTCCGTCGGCTTAGTGCATCGACTACTCTGTTCTCCTTGCCCTTAATGTAACTGACCTCAAAATTTTAATCTGAAATTAACTGCATCCATCTCCTTTGGCGAGCATTTAAGTTAGGCTGAGTGAATATATACTTTAAACGTTGATGATCTGATTTGAGTTGAAAAGTCTTTCCTAACAAGTAATGCCGCCACATTTGTAGGGCATGCACAATAGCTGCTAATTCTAGATCGTGTGGTGCGTAATTATGCTCAAACTGCTTCAATTTCCGAGATTCATAAGCCACTACCTTCCCCTCTTGCATTAGCACTCCACCCAAACCATCACTAGACACATCTGTTATAACTACAAAATGAGCTTAGGATCTTGTACAACCAAAATTGGTACAGTCGTTAATTTCTCCTTCAATGTATTAAACGCTTCTTGACATTTCTCTATCCATTCAAATCTCTTTCCTTTTCTTTGAAGGGAGGTAATGGGGTGGGCGATCCTAGAGAAATTTCTTACAAAATTTTGGTAATTCCCTGCCAATCCCATGAAACTTTTAACCTCATGCACATTTGTCAGTACTGGCCATTCCTCTATAGCTTTTATTTTTGCTCGATCCACTGCTATTCCTTTAGCTGATATTATATGTCCCAAGTATTGTACCTCCTTCTAGAAGAAGGTGCACTTTGATAATTTCCCATAAAGTTTATGTTCCCTCAACCGCTGAAGAACCACCTGGAGATGTTGAAAATGTTCATCCTCGTTTTTGGAATAGATAAGAATGTCGTCGAGGAAAACCAACACAAACTTGTCCAAACAATCTCGGTAAAATACTATTCATTAGGTTCATGAATGCAGCTAGGGCATTGGTGAGTCCAAATGGAAAAACTGTAAATTCATAATGACCATACCTAGTTCTGAAGGTCGTTTTATGAATGTCTCCTTTCAATCTTAGCTGATGATATCTTGACCTTAAGTCTATCTTGGAAAACATTGTTTCCCCTTTCATTTGATCAAAAAGATCGTCTATTTTGGGCAAGGGATATTTATTTCTGATGGTGAGCTTGTTCAACATATGATAATCTATGCATAGGTGAAGTGTCCCATCCTTCTTCTTGACAAATATAACCGGTGCTCCCCACGGTGATACGTTAGGTCGAATCAATCCTTTATCGAGTAATTCTTGCAATTGTGCCTTTAGTTCCATTAATTCCACGGTGGTCATATGATACGGTGCCTTAGAAACAAGTTCAGCCCCTGGAACTAAATCTATAGAGAAATCGAAGACACTTCTTGGTGGTAACCTAGGTAGTTCCTCCAGAAACACATCCTAGTATTCCTGAAGGTAGGGATATTTTTCCGCAAAGGTTTCTTCCTTAGAGTCATTTTCCATTTCCTCTTTCTTACTTTATGTGTGCATTAACACATCATCAAAAAATATACTTTCTTTGTATTTCCTAACTTCTTCCATTTTGACTGCAAATATTTGACATCCTTTCCTTTTATTTCTTTTTAATTGTATGGCTGAAATTTGCCGTACCTTGACCTCATGTTGTTGTCCTTGAATTAACACCGATTTTCCTAAGTCATCCACACTCTACTGTCTTAGCAAAACAATCAACCTTAGCCCTATGTTTTGTTAACCAATTCATTCCAATGATCACATGATAGGAACCCAAAGGTGCCATGTAAAGATTAATTTCTGTGGTGAAGCCTTGAAGTTCTACCCTAGCTTCAAACAGACACTGCTCTACTCGAGCTCTCGTTTGATTAGCATACTCAACCGTCCAAAAGTTGGCCATGAACCAGTTCTTTTAGGAAATCTACGAAGTAACTTAGGGGATATGAAACATTCAGTGGCTTCGGTGTCAAATAAAATAGTTATTGAGTTCTTGTAAAGCATACCTGGAGTTTCAATGGGTGTGACCTGATATTCCGCTTGGCTGTTGTCTACTGCTGCATGAATCCTTTGCTGGAAGATTGTCTGCTGGGGTGGTAGAGGCTTTCGTTGCTGATGTCCATGCTGATTCTTAATAGGGCATTGGTTAGCATAATGCTCTCCTCCACAAGTAAAGCATTCCTCTGGTGGTCACTTCTTTTCTGGACCTTTGTTTGAGTTTACCCGATCCTTCCTAATATTGTTATAGCCCTTCTTATCCTTCTTGTAATCATACTGATTATTCTTGTAGCCCTTCCTTTTGAAATTTTGGGTTTATTTGTTCCATTTGGCTTTGTTGCGGTTTTTTATCCCTAAAGGAATCATCCTTTTTCAACCTTTGCTCTTGTAGAACAGCTTTTTCGTATGCCTCATCCATAGTTCGTGGTGCCAAAACATCTATTGGACCCCCTATACGGTTGTTCAATCCCATTACGAACTTGCAAACACAAAAGTTTTCATTCTGGTGGTATTGCGGGACATATTTTAACAAACGGGTGTATTTTTCCCAATACTCATTAACAGTTAAGGGTCCCTGCCTAAGATTTTCAAAGTCTAGCAGCTTTTGGTCATAAAACAACTATGGTAGCCATCTTTGACGAAAAAATTCCCACATATTGATCCCAAGTCACTTCTGCTACTGCCAGACCCATTTCAACTCTTTTTTTTTCCCACCAAGTAGCGGCTTCTCCTGCCAATTGATAGGCTGCCCAAGCTGCTTTGGAATTATCAGAGTAATCCTTTAGCTCAAAATACTTTTCCATTTCAGTCAACCATGCCTTGGCAACATCTCCTGAGGCGGAGCTCTCAAACTTAGGGGGTTTGATCCTTTTCATATCTTTAGCGAGTTCATTGGCTAACTGACTTCTCTTGTTTCCCAAGCTCGAAGTTTTTGAAATATCTTCATGTCGATCACTCTGAGATTCTGATCTTTCATCTCTTATATCAGATTGCCCTTCTCCTTTCCTTTCTAGCTTGACTAGTCGGGCTTGAGTTTCATTCATTAGATCCAACAATTGATCTAGCTTTGCCATAGGATTGTTGTTATCTTGATCACCTTTGAACCCATTTCCAAAATTATCTACTCCAATGAGGTTCTTGGAGATGTTGGTAATTCTAATTAGTCTTTGTTTTTAATTTATTCTAAAGTTTGCTCAGCATAAGTTAAAGAAGTTTTCCATTGAAGATTAAGAATCAAATATTTTTTGACTCAAGTCAATTACTATAAGATTTCAAGCAAAATAGTTTACAAAATTTGATATTGATTCAATTTAAAATTGTTTACAAAATGACTATCACTTCGTGTGATAGATTCAATATAAAAAGATACAAAATAACTATCATTTCCTGAGATAGATTCAATACAAAATGTTACAAAATAACTATCACTTCCTGTGATAGATTCAATACACAAATGTTTAGGAATCATTTTCATTGTTTGTGATAGGTTCCTCCTAATCACTAAACTCTGAAAATGGAATAAGTATGTATCTAGGAGTTGGAATGCAATTTTATTTAGATGTTTTCAGTTCGGTCTTATTGTTCAAAAAGTTCTTGGTGCTGGTTTTGCTTATTTCCTCAAGAATGACTGACTTAACGGTTTCCTTCCTAGAGGTGGTCCATTTTCTTCTTTCTTTTTGAAGTCTCTTAAGAGCTTCAGTGGCTCAGCCATTGTTTCCGAATCCGAAGGAAAAAAGCAGCTGTGTTAAAGTCTGAAGAATTCAACAAGTCTGAATTTGATTTGGTCATGTTCGATCTACAAGAACAAATATTTATTGATTTCAATATCAGTTCTTGTGGATGGATCTACCATAAATATAATTTAGGGAGACATGTCCCGTGAGTAATGTGCCCCTTCAACTAACTAAGTTAACTGATAATTAATCGTTGTAGTTTACTTAGCATAAATGAAGGTTCGATTATATTTATCTTTGCATAATTAAGTGGTATCCAATCTGGAACTCAATCTGCAATTAATATCCTCTAGATGCAGATCGAAATTATATCTGACCGAAGCTATTTTATTCAACACTCCCTCTTAGCTAGGGAAGATAACTTCAATCTAGTATAAAGTGATATCACCTAACTCGTGATATCAGAAGATATGGTATGCTTCTGAAAGTGTCAAGTCACATGACATTCTTCATAACACATCTTCATTATGGTATGTGCACTGACATCAAGTCACATGATGTCTACCATAATAAATCATGGCATATCCACGGATATATATACATATCCACCATGAATAAGGATCATAATGATCTTCAAATTGATATTTTCATCATGATAGGGAAACTAATCATTGTAAAGTCGTCACCTTACAATGTCAAAGTGTTCATTATCGAAAGATCGTCACCTTTCAATAATGTACACAAAGGGGGTGAGCCCATATAGTCATGGAGTCACTCACATGACAAAAGAGTTGACACATTAAACATCTTTAAAACATATTAGTACAAAATAAACAATTTGAGTCTCAATCTCAAAAATAACTTACATTTCAACCATACCAAGTTTCTTCTTGAAGGGTTCAATTTTGACTCGGAGAGAGTTATGGTGAATGTCTGTTGTTTGATCATTTGTACTAATATACTCCAATTGGATCACATTCCTTTCTACCATGTCTGTTATAGAATGGTAAGGAAACTCTATATGCTTTTGATCAATTAATACCACAAGCAATTTACGGAGCCATACTGCTTCTCTTGCTCCCATAGAGGCAGAAATATATTCAGCTTCTATTGTACTTAGTGCCATAGAAGATTTTGCTTCCTGCTACACCAGGATATCATTGCAGACCTCAATCTGAAACAACACCCAGAGGTACTCTTCCGATCATCTTCTTTAGGTTCAATAGGCTCCCTCTGAATCTTCAAGTATTTGTATCAACCTCCTAACTTTAACGTCCAAGATTGCCTGCAACACCCTTTTAGAGAAATGGATTCCAACGCATACCTTTGTAGAGATTCAAGGTTGTCCTCTTCAACCTCATCCCAAATCCCTCTATTATAATGAGGTTTGGGGAGCTACTAATTTTAAATTTAGGTTGATTGACCCTAGCCAATCTGATCTGAACTACAAAAGAGGTACTTTAACATCAACACTGCAATCCTTACTGAAACATAGAACTCCCTCTGAAGGTTAAATCTTCCTTTTCGAGGAGATGTCTTCAACCATTCATTCAGTCTCATTGCTCAGGCTGTGATTTCAAGCTTGATTATTTCTCTATTGTTTCTTGATCCATCCTGAAAGCATCAAGAAGAGAGATTATTAATAGTTCATAGAACTATCTCGAAGAGAAATACCGAAGTAAGATTTACTATTGCACGAATTATTTACTATTTAAGAATTCATGAACATTAAGCATGGAATACATATCTCTACTCGTAGAGTCGAGATTCCTGGTAATCAACTTGGCCAAACCTAGCATACATGTACACATCAAAAACGATTATATTCGCCGTCCAGGCAGAGTCATAGGCTCTGGCCGGCGCCAAAATGTAGACGAATTTTAGAATTTCAAAGATCACAAATCCTTAATCCTTTTCCCGGATTTGTTAGCCCAAATGTCTTTATTCTGAATAAGATTTGCCCTCCTTTAGGAATGCATCGCCTCTACAAATGACGACTTCCTTGATTAATCCAAATTGAATGCTTCAATATAAAATATGCCAACCGATATATGTAATGATTTTGTCTGCATCTGCTTTCGAAGGTAATTTGAATGTGGTCGATGAACTTTCTCGTCATCTGCCGTGTTGAAAAATGTGTGGCTTTGGCCTACTTTTGTGGGCAGCAAAGCAAGAAAGAAAAGTGCGTGCTATCAGAGGTCCATCTACAACAATCGATGCAAAACCCGTAAAATAGTTACATAATCTACAGATAGAAAGCTAAATGGTTTAAGGGACCAAAATTCAAAATAGCTAGTGAAGGCGGTTTCCCATGGTAGGCAATCCCAGTGCCACCGAATTCCATCTAACGGAGGGGCGGAGGGGAGCGCGTGGAGGGGCCCAGCCATTTGGCTTCCATGTACTGATCTTTTCTCCAGGGCGGCAGGTGCAAACCTTCCGCTTTTAGTGATATTTTGGCGGCCTCACACATGATCTTGATAATGGCACAGAGCTTATCTGCCCTTCCCACAAAGCAAGTGGACAGCATTTGTAGCAACGCACTGTACTCTGCCGTGGCCCGAGCAATCTCAAATTGCGCCCTGAAATCGATATCCACCAACAAACGATCGTTGTTGTTGGGATTGAAGGAAGGCGCCTTTCTATTCATAGCAATGTATTCATAATCGCCTGCAGGGTAGCTGTTAACTTGCTTCCACCGCGACTTGCAAATACATGCATCGTATCCTGCGCATCACAGGCTCTTCATTACGAATCGTCGCACATAGCTTCCTTTTTTTTTTTTTTCATGGCTTTCCATCTCAGTAGAAATATCGGCCTTTTCTGTAGCGTTTACAACATCTCGAAGCAGTATCGCTTCTACATTTTTATTTTCGGAGGAGATACCCTTTACTATGACCGCAAGCCAGTCTGTCAAGATAGGAATGGTGAGTCCTCCCTCTGAGCCGTCGGCCTTGGTTTCGCAGTGTGGAGAGCGATCGCCATCTTCTTCTTGAAGAATGGTCATATTGCTTCCGCTTGTGCTGCCAATTGGATTTCCATCATCTGCCTTGTTTCCGTCCAAGTGACCACAGGGGCAAATCTCTTGCAAGCGGTTGCGTAGCCTTTGGCTGTCGCCACCCGTACCATCCATGGTCTCCTATGCACGTCTAACAAGGTTGTCATATCTTCCTCTAGGGCTCTCCAGTGTTGGCTCTTCAAGAACGATGTCGCACTAGACAGAGTGTGCGCCTGAAAGGAATGTAGATCGAAAATTCAGACTTGTGAATTTTATAACCTGGCTCTGATACCATGTTAAAGTCTGAAGAATTCGACAAGTCTGAATTTGATTTGGTCATGTTCGATCTACAAGAACAAATATTTATTGATTTCGATATCAGTTCTTGTGGATCGGATCTACCATAAATATAATTTAGGGAGACACGTCCCATGAGTAATGTGCCCCTTCGACTAACTAAGTTAACCGATCATTAATCGTTGTAGTTTACTTAGCATAAATGAAGGTTCAATTATATTTATCTTTGCATAATTAAATGCTATCCAATCTGGAACTCAATCTGCAATTAATATCCTCTAGATGCAGATCGAAATTATATCTGACCGAAGCTATTTTATTCAACAAGCTGGAATAATCATATCTAAGTCTGATTTTCCATAGCCAAATGGAAATAGGGTCTCGGATCTTCTTCACTGTAACAGACAGCTATTCACAGTATTAACTGCACTTCAAATTAGGAGGGGAAGCAACCTCTTTTGTTGATATGTGTAAAAAGGAAAGTATTCTAAATTCCTATCTTTTTGACTCAGCTGGTAGAGGCACAAGGTTATAAAACCAAGAACATTGCAGCTAAGTTTTTCTCTGGTTTCTGCAGATCTTAACTACAACTAGGCTAACGCTAAAACTATCCTATCTCCTCTAGAAAAACAGAGCAAGAGGAATTAGGAGCAAATGGGAATGGTTGACGATAAACTCTATCTCAGGATTCCCAAGGATGTGGAACACCTATGCGAGGTGTAGGCTGTAATGAAGGTTATTGGAAACAATATTGAGCAACAAGCTAGTTCTCAGGATTCCCAAGGAGGTGGAACACCTATCCGAGGTGTAGGCTGAAAGTAGATTACTGGAAACAAACACTAAACGACAATCTTTATTTCTAAATTCCCAAGGAGGTGGAACACCTATCCGAGGTGTAGATATGAAAGAAAGACTATCAAAAACAACATCAAACGATAATCTCTTTCTAAATTCCCAAGGAGGTGGAACACCTATCCAAGGTGTAGCTATGAAAGAAAGATTATTATAGCACTAGTAAATCTGGGACAGCAAATTGCATAATGTGACACACACAATGAACGATCAAACCAACTTTATATTAAACAAAGTGAACCTATACAGAATAGCAATATTGCACGGCAAGGTGGGCACAACAATTTTTTATCATAGAAAAAGTTAAAGAAATAATGAGTAAGGTGCTCTTATTTATAGAGTCTCAAGGAGTAGGGAACCCTAAAATCTCCTTTAGTTAACATTAGTTCTTACGAGCATGCAAGATTTATTCCTAAGTCTAAATAAAGATAAATTAACAGTTAACTGGAAAAACTACCTGAGTTAACTGATTCTAAATTAAACTAGAACTCCTTATATACATAGGTAACTCCAAAATAGACATGCAATGATATGTGGGACAACGAGTTAACTTGGAAAGAGGCATTAAGTTAACTGTCATGTCTAATGTCTATCTATAAAAGGTGGGATGTCTTGACTTAGTAGTTCACTGGCTGCGATCATGAGCAATCAATTCCTCCAACAAGTTGTTAACGACAACTTCTTCATTCAAAGATCGTCACATACCTGAACTGTCAATTTACTGCTTGTCAGCTATTTGAGCAATCCTGGAAATATCTACACACTTCAACTGGCAGTTCACTGATTGGTAACTTTGGCAGCTCTGTAACTGCAGTGATGATCTTTGTTTCTTCTACAACTTGATGCTTCTGATGCTCTTCTTGATTCTTCTAAATGGAAGATTGTTGCATGATGAAACCGCAAAGTTTGATCGCAAACACTCTAGCTGTGAGAAATGCCCATGACCTCGCTGCGCACGCAAAATTCCAACAGTATCAACCCTCTAAACCGGCCTTGGAAGTCAATTAGATATACGAGGTATGAAACCGCAAAGTTTGATCGCAAACACTCTAGTTGTGAGAAATGTCCATGACCTCGCTGCACAGGCAAAATTCCAACGGTATCAACCCTCTAAACCGGCCTTGGAAGTCAATCAGATATACGAGGTATGAAAGCATGTGGACTTTGAGTGTCTACTCCTGTCAAATTGTCTTAAATCAACCTTGCAAATGCGTTTGATGCAAATCGGTGTCAACTTTTCTAATGAAATTGTGAATCAAGACCGATTTGGTCTTGAATTCAGTTTGAGTGGATTGCATTATGAAAAACTAGACTATTGGCTGTAAACACGGATCTGTTTAGGCAACTTTTTCAGAAATCTAAAAATAGTTTTTGATGAGGCTAAAAAACCTTGTCGAGGGACATTTTTATGAAAATTTTTGAGACGTGGGTTTTGTAGAGAATGTATTTGTAAGCCGACCCAGATGATCAGAAATTCGAAAAATTGACTTTTACTTCGGCATGCAATGACTTTTCAGTGTAGAAACTATAGAGGGCAACGAGGTTATTTTTCTCGAAAAAATTTGACATATGGGTTTTGTTGGCGCATGTGAGTTGATCAAACATGGGTTTTGTTGGTGCATGTGAGCTGATCAAACCCAGTTTCTCCGTTTTTTGAAATGTTGTCTTTTTTCGGAAACCCTAATTTTAGGGGGCAGTGAGGCAATTTTGTCGAAAAATTTTGGCATGTGGGTTTTGTTTGCAACACTGTGCTGAGTGAACCTAGATGACCAAATTTTGAAAAAATATGTTGTTTACTTAAACATGCAAGAGAAAAACTAATACAAAGATAGAAGAAATGTGAGGGGGAGAAGATAGAAATTATATTCTTCCATTGTCAATCTTCAAGAAAATTGCCTCCTTCAATCCTGAATCTGATGAATTCCTATCAAGAACTTGCTCGAAAAATGAAGCATGAAAAATTATTCCTTTGTGCAACCTGAACGAAGAACCTTGAAGAACACTAAAAATGGCCTTCGTTTGATTCTTCAAAAGGCGTTGGAGAGAAAACAGTTGACTTTTGCTTCCACCTGAAAGAAATAATGAAGTTGTGATGCCTATGCTTGAATAAACAAGCATTTTGGAGGTGGTAGTACTAGTTAGGTAGGTGCGCCAACCCTAATTGAGTTAATCCTCGTGCATGCATCGCGAACTGAAGTCTCGCTCTTGATTTAGGATGCCATATGCAAGAGGTGGCATGCAAAAATCACAACTGAAAGTTATCCGGTCAAACTTTGACTTTTGGTGCCTAAGCTTGAGAGTGTTAGAATTTTTTTAAAGATTTTCAACTTCTATTGTGACGAAATGCCTATGTTTGACCCTGAATTCTGGATGCCTAGTTGATCCTGAAGCCTAGCTGATAGATTCATCGTGTAGCCAGATTAAATTTGAGAAGTTGCTAGGAGCTGCAAGTGCTAAAAATTGGATCTAGCGCCTTGAATTCTAGGGTGCCTTTTCCCAAAAGGGTGCTTTTTTCACCAGATAGCCATTTTTTGGATGATTTTACAATCTCGTCAATTTGACCTTTCGTGCTTCGATCTGCAATTGTCGGTGACTAACGACTCTCGCGAACATGCTGAGGTATGGAATGAAAAACTAGTTCAATTTCGGAAAGAATGAATGGTATGGCAATGTTTAAAAGTTGATTTAAGAAGCTCAAATTCAAGGGCGCCCTGGCCTGCAAAGGCATAGTTGGTTTTCTAAAACCTATTTTGCAATCTATAACATCCAACAAAACGCTCCACTTTGACTCTCACTACCGGGAGTTGGATTGCTCTGAAGTTCCTGCCGATGATCTCATCGCGGAGATTGAACAATTTTTAATAGATAACCCTCGGAGTTGCAAGGTCAGAAGACTGCATTTGAGGCCCCAAAAAGTTGGGTGCCTTTTCAAAGAAGGTTGCATATTTTCGACATAGGCAAATTTCTACTTGCTTTTGTCTTTGGCGTTTTTATGTTGAATCTTCATCGACGAGCGTTTGACAAGTCGCGAGAGCTAACCATTGGATTCATAGCATAGATAGAAGGATTCTGAGTAGATCTCTTGAAGAAGACAACTGCGGATTATCTCAGCTGACTGACCAAAAAGCTAGGCGCCCATAGCTTGTAGAGGTACATTTTGACATTTTGACTCTCATTTTATCCTTTGTTTTACATGCTTGTTGAATCAACTGCTATGAACGTTCAATATGTCTTATGGACACGGGTCCATCACGTAGCTAGACTGAAGCTGGAAAGATAATTTGAAGATAGCAAACTCAAATAGTGACATCTGATAGGCTTTATTTTTGGGTGCCCCTAGGCTACGGGGGTGAAATTTTTGTAACTTGACTGTCGTCTTTGACGTTTGTTGCCTTCCGCATCTTCCGCCTCTTTCATCGTTTGCTGGTGTTTCGGAAATCCGATGAACTCACTTGATGACTCACTGGAAAGCTAGTAGAAATCAGAATAAGGTGATTTGATTTGCAACCATTAACCACTGCATTTGGGCCTTCAAATTAAAGGGCGCCCCTGGTTTGCAAGGGCGCAATATGCTCCACACTTGATGATTTTTTGGATGATTTCACCTCTTTCGTGCTTCGCAAACACCGTGTCGCTTGCTAAGTTGACTGCATTGAAGCATTGTTGCTACTGACGGGAGTATGTGACCGTATTTTACCATTTTTACGTGTACGGGCACTGCAAAGTTGACATGGGCGTTGACTGCACAAGCAACTTCCTCATAGGAAGGCGAAGTGTTTCCAGACTTGGAATATTTTTAACAATTTTCACTTTCTGAAAATCCGCTTCGTCGCGAAGCATCTTTGGTCATAGAATCTTCACCGAAATGTTTTAGGCTTAGATTTCGACACTTGGTACTGGCCAACTGCCATTGACGATGTCGGAGGTCCTAACTTTTCTCTTGAAAATGTGAAATAGACCCACCAAACTTAAACTGACTTTTTCTTGATTCTAACTTCGCCAATGTGATCGTGACGTGAAATAAGCCGATCAAAATTATTTTTAGTCAATTTTGGAAAGATCCTATTTTCTTAAGGTTTTTCCTAAAAGTAGTGGCCTAGAAACCCTAATTTTCAAAATTTTCAAATTTTGCCAGTATCTTCTAGATAATAAACCCACAAAAAGCCCATGCTTCGCTTGACCTAAAACTGACTTTTGACAAGAATTTTACAAGATTAAGACCATTTTAATCAAAATGCCTTAATGAAGCAATTTTTTTTTGTTTTGGGTACAACATTAGGCTCCATTTGGTGACTATGTCGGATACTTACAACATAGGAGAACCAAGAATCTCTTGGAAAAACGTAGACTAGCGTGATATTTGTTGGGTATCAGAGTCAAGACTATTTCCTAATCACCTAAGGAGTTGGAAACTTTCCTAAAATCACCTAAAACAAAACTACCTAAGAAATCACCTAAAACATGACGAAACTTTACAGAACGGGGACATACATTACGACATAATGAAAAAGAAAATGAAAATTACTTTAAGAAAATTCATTCCAACCCCGAAGGAATGAAGTGCTTTAGATATTGTTTGTTGCATGACAACGGTAAGAGCCTTCCATCGATGTTGTGTCTACTTGAAAGGCTTTACTTCTCTTCTGATGGGAATTGGAGGAGGCAATCCCTTTGGGATGAAGATTCTCAGGTATTCGTATATCCATGCAAAGGTACTCAAACAAAAGTCAGAATATGATGCAAATGGGAAAGTTGATACCCCTGCGGCATTAGTTTTGTTGTCGTCCATCCTTGGGATGTTGATTTCGTCAAACCAGTTGATTGAGTTCCAAACTCAATTTCTATAATATCGTAGATGATCTTTTTTGACCTGAAAATATCCTTTGACCTGCTCATCAATCAGCTCTACTTCACCTTTAACACATAGGAGTTTGATTCCCATGTCTTCGACTTCTTTGAGGCCTAACAAAAGAACCTATTTTTCAGCTTTAGTGAATTCCAATTGCACAGATGGGTGCAACTGTCCTTTAGGGGAGATGATCATGTCCCCTGCTTCTGAAACTATTGTTGAACAACCTCCATCGAACTGTATTGTCCATGACCTTGTGTCCAAGGGAGGTGACTCTCCAAGGAGGGTTGGCCCACTTAGCAAACATAATATTTATTTATTTTTAATTTATTTTCCCAAGGTGGGTGCTCCACTATAGGGAACTATCCCTCTTTAGGAGCCCCATAAAAAATAAAAAATAATTTTTTTTTTAAATTTAAAAATCCAGAAATGGGGCAGCTCCAAGAGGGGGGTCATCCCAAATTATCTAATTTTATTTTGCATTTAAAACTCCTTTAAGGGGGTTAGACATGGGTCGACCCATGTAGAATATAAACTATTAATCTTGCAACTTAATTTTCTCCTCATCATCAACAAGCTCATTGACATCAATGACAACATTTTTCCAACAAACTCCCCTTTTGTCATTGATGGCAACCCTACAAAGAAATAATCTTGAAATGCAAGAGGAGCATACTTCTCCCCCTACTAAAACCCTCCCCCTAACTGACATGCTCCCCTTTACTCTAATTCTCCCCCTTTGACATCAATGGCAAAGGTATCTTGGGGCTAAAAGATAAGACAATGAATAACTCCCCTTGAAAACATGCTTCTTTTGACGAATTTAATGACTAAATGAGAGTGATATCACTCCTAATTTCTCCCCCAGGTACTCAATAGTCTTTTGGATGTGGCTTCATGAAGATTTCCGCAATCTATTCGTTTGTAGCTACATACTCCAACTTCACTTGTTGATCAACCACTTGCTCTAAAGAAATGATTTTTAATTGGAATATGCTTTGTCCTAGAGTGCATAATTGGGTTCTTCTATATGTTAATTGCACTTGTATTGTCATACAATATGGAAATGGGATGATCAAATTCTACCTTGATGTCGTTCAAAGTTTGCTTCATCCAAAGGACTTGAGTGCAACAAGAAGCTGCTGCAATGTATTCCGGTTTTGTTGTGGACAAGGAAATTGACTCCTATTTCTTACTTAACCATGATACAAGATTGTTGCCAAGACAAAATGCACCTCCAGTTGTTTTTTTTCTATCGTCAATATTGCCAGCCCTATCCACATCCATGTATGCTGTGAGGGCGAAATCTTCACCTCTTGTGTATCACAACCCAAAATCCATAATGCCCTTTAGATACTCAAATATTCTCTTCACTGCTTGCACATGCGTTTCCTTTGGTGCTACTTGAAACTGTGCCACCAAACCAACTATCTTCTTGTGCCATGCAACACTTTTCTCCTTTGAATTCACTAAGAGTATAGAGATTGTTTGCAGTTCTATTAGCATCTGCAACAACTTTCCCTATTCTTGTTTTTCTGATTTCACAACCACTTGGATGAAATGTGAGTGTGCCCTTGATCACACAATGAGTCACACTTAGAAGATTGTGCTCAGTTTTTGTCTCCATTGTCAAAACTAAGAGTGCCTTTTCCTGTGATCCTTGTTGTAGCATTGTCTCCAAACTTTATAGTGCCTCCATTTATTTCCTTCAAATTGAGGAACTTGCTTTTATCCCCTATCATGTGCCTTGAGCAACCACTGTCAATGTACCACTGATTTTCTTTATTTTACACATGGAGGGCTGCTTGTACTAGCATGTATTTCTCCTTTATTTCAAGCTCCTTCTTCTTCCAAACTTCTGTGGATTCCTCTTTTGGCTTGTCAAGAACATCCTGCCCGTTTTGTTTTGGAAGTTCGGCAAAATCACTTCTACAAGAACGCACTGTATGACCAAAATTATTGCACTTGTAGCACATGATGTTGTAGTCCATTAGAGGAACAAATAGATTATAGTTCCTCTTTATGAAACCCAAATCCCTTATTGCACGAGCTTACAATTTGCTGCCTTATGACCAAACTTATTGCAAAAGAAACAATAACCATAAAATGAATGTTGAAACATGTTCATTTGCAGTTGCCTTTGAGGAAATGGTCTTCTAAAACCTTCATTGTTGCCTTTGTGAGGAATGCTGATTTTTTGAGTAATATTACTGTCTCTTCTTTGAACTATCACCATTGATGGAGCCTTTGAGCACATTTGCATAACTTTTGGACTTTTCTTCATTTGTTTTCTTCGGTAACTTTGTAGCCTTGGAGCTTGAGCCTTCTTTGATTGTCTTTTGTTTTTCTTCAAAACCAATACCTATCTTCATAAAAGGTGATCTTTGCGATTTGATAATATGTTCCAAAATTTTGGAGCTCTTTTCGAACTTCATGCTTCGATTTAATTGATCATTCGATTTTTCCAACTCCCTCCTTAGGGAAACAACTCTAAGCTCCAATTTCTCACACTTTAGTGGATCTCGTACAACTTCAATTTGTTTTGCTTCCTCAATTTGAATCTTCAAATCCATGATCATCCTTTTCAATTCTTCGAGATTTTGAGATGATTTCGCTTTAGTCTTGCCATCTTCTTGAAGTTGTGACCTTAGTCATGAATTCCTTTTCTTGAGCTTCTCGATCTTATGATAGCAAATTGGAGTTCCTTCTCAAGATCCTCTTCTTCACCATCTTCAATATGTTATTTCAAATCTCTTTCTTCTTTCCTTTTGTCTTCATCATCCTTTACCTCCATCGTCATAAAGAGTATCTCCTCTCTATCGCTATTGGAAAAGCTTCCACTTCTTTCTTCGGATGAGCTACTTGTTTCTTGAATGTAGAGACTCTTTTTATTCCTTCAAAAGTTATTTTCTTGCTTCCATCGTGCACTCCTTTTCTTGTTATAATGATATTTCCTTTCCTTTTGTAGTATTCTTCTTCCTCTTCACTTCAATCTGTTTCTCCCTGTGGACATTTAGAAGCAAAATGACCTATTCTACCATAATTGAAACATTTTAGAGTAGACTTACCTTTATGTTTGTTGGATCCTTTCTTGTGCTTTCTTACAAAGTGTGCTTCTTCATAACTTGAACTTTCACTCAATAGTCAATATATATCCTTCGTTCTTTATCTTATTGGATGCTTTGAAGGTGGCTTGTCATTTTGATGTCTTATCCTTCTCCGTTGTCATTTTGTATGTTGTAAGGATCCCATGCAATTCGTCCATCTTCAAAGTGTCTAGATCCTTCATTTCCTTGATGGCTGAAACTTTTGCATCAAATCTCATGGGGAAAGATCTTAAGATCTTTTGCACAATAATTGCATCCTCAATCTCCTCTCCAAGACCATAGATAGTGTTGACAATTTCATCCATGCGAAGTAGATAGGCAGAGATATTTTCTTCATCCTTCATCTTCAAACTCTCAAATTGTCTCTTGTGGGTTTAAAGCTTGGTCTTCTTAACCTTGTCCACTCCTTATATATATTTTTCAACTTATCCCATATGTCCTTAGCCGATTTGCAGTGCATAACCTTAACAAACTCCAATTTGGATAATCCACACAAAATTGCATTTTTGACTTTGGCATTGTTCTCGCTTGCCCTCTTTTTGGCTTGATCCATTATTGCAGTTGTAGGAGGAGTATAACCAACTTCAACAGATCGCCAAATATTGTATCCTAGAGCATTCAAATCAATGTTACAAGACTCAAACTTGCCTTGGACTTGACAAGCTGAGTTTTGACTCTACGCCCAGACTTGGCAAAGACTCGGCAAATTGAAAAACTCAAGAAATTTGGAGATTTTTAAGGATTTAGAACTTTTTTCATGCACCCTTTAATTAATAAAATTTGAAGACACAATAACCTCATCAAATAGAAAACTAGTTTGATCACATACACAAACATACATCGATCATATAAGTATAAATGCAAATTTTAGTTGAAGGAAATACTAGTAGTAACACAATTAGATATATAAATGTTGTCAAATGTATACAATACTCATGGAATATGAAATCCATGGCATCAAAAGTTCCAAACAAATATCAAAACAAAAGATAGAAGTGTATGACTCAGAGGAGCCTGCATCACTCAACCCTCTTGCATAGGCGTGTAAGATAGGTCCTTGATGATGATGCAGTCATGACCTCTGCTTGTGTCTCAGTGACACCCGCACCAACATCCAAGGTGTTTGCTTGTGCTCTATCCTCATTTGCCATGGATACTACCTCTGCCTCTCTATCCACCTGGTCAACCCAATCAAGGTCCTCATCACTAAAGACAGGATCTTCAACCTCAGTGATCCAATTTGATTGTGGAACAACCTCCTCTAATGTGATGGGTGATAAGTTAGTGCCCAAAATTTGTCTATGGCCAAGGCAAAGGTTGTAATGAACATAAACTAGATCATTCAACCTCTACATTAACAATCTACTGCGCTCACAACTTGAAGCACTGCATTGTTGGCTCAATACTTGAACTGCAATCCTTAGAAGATTTGGTACCTTAGCACCAAATCTCTCCCACCATGCATTTGAGATAAGAAAAAGAATTAAATCAATCTCATTGTCCTAAAATGCATTGATTTAGTGATATTTTTTACTCTCCACACATGCTTTGATCCATGCAATGTTGCCAAGATCCTCCAATATGAGTTGAAGGCAATGAGCAGCACAAGGAGTCCAAAAAAGGATGGGTGTCTATCCATTAGTAGTTCACTTGCAACAACATAATTTGCTGCATTATCTGTAACTACTTGCACCACATTCTCCTCACCTACATCAGCCAAGACTCCTTCCAAAGCTTCACAAACGAATTCAACATTTTTGGTGTTCTCGGATGCATCAATAGATTTGATGAACACTGTGCCACCTGAGAAAGAAACAATCAATGATTCAATAAAACATAAATTAAAAATATTGATTGTTAATCACTAAAGCAATGCATTTTAGGAAGTAAAATCACCTGAGGAAGAAACAAGAAAATTGACCAATGTTCTATTTCTTCTATCTTTCCAACCATCAGTCATGATGTTGCAACCTCTCTTCCTCCATATTTGTTGCTGCTCCTCTATTGTGGCTTTCACATCAGCCACCTTTTGTGACAAAATGGGGCCCTTTGTCTCCTCATCATTAGGGGCTTTGAACTCCACCTCACAAACAATAATGGCATCAACCATGTTTTGCCAATAAGGAGACCTAATACAAATAAATTAAATTAAATAAGTATTGTAAAATGGAGAATTTAAATTTGAATTCAACATAACTCTAAATATAAAAATTCAAGAGACAAAGAATCAAATATCAAGCTATATATTTTAAAACAAAACAAATAAAAGAATTACCTGGCTGCATGGAATGGAATGTCGAAATAGAACCAAAAGTCTCCAATTGCACTTTTGGTTGCATCATGTTTATCTTTGTTCCAACCCATGCTCTCAAGTGACGGTTGGGAACCCAGAGTAGTACGTGAAAAAATATATAAATGCAACCTGGATGCACGAACTGTAGGCCCAATGCTAACACTAGCACTAGCACTACACTAGTACTACCAACACCTGAATATGGAGGAAATGGAGGAATGGAAGAAGAAGAGTCTCCAACTCCACCAATGGCTGCCATATCTTGTCTTTGCCTTTTTTTAGTTCTTTTTACTGCTCAAAGGATTCCAATTGAATTTGCTCTTCACATAACCTCAGGAGGGACATTTCGGCATGGATTAGTATCTTGGCCTCGTATATGTGCGAGATGGTATTTTATTCTATTAATGCCTACCCCATGCATAGTTGTTTTGCAATGAAGACATGTTACCTCTCCTTTCTTTTGCTCAGGGGTAATAATGGCATGTTTCCAACAAGGGTCCTTTCTAATTGGAGTTTGAGACATTGTGATAAAGACAATTTATAAATCTAAACAATACTGCAATAACACATAAATAGAAAAACTTGATAGTAACAGTTTATAATTAAACTAATATTAAAAAACCTAGGGTTTGCGACTATAAAACTATTTTTTACAAAAACACCTAGGGTTTGTTCAACAAAAAACTTAAACACACCTAGGGTTTGTCCTTTGTTTTAGTAAAACAAAATACAAAAAAGAAAGAAGAAATGTAGAAGAGAAATAAAATTTTGGTTAAGAAAAACAAAAAAGCCTTCAAAATTCAAACTTCCCTTTTAAATCTTTCTTGATATCAATGGTGAGCTCTTCCCAATCCTTTGTAGACTCCTCTAGATGTACCAAGAGTAGCTACAAACTTGCCCAAATGTGATTCAACCATCGATTTTCGCTCAATCTCCTTTTTAGTTCTCCTTGAATGGAAATAAAGTTTGGCTCAACTCTATCTTTTTCTTTCCTCTGTCTTGAAAATGAAATGAAGTTCCTTTTAGTGTGAAGGAGGCAAAATATAAAACAGAAAAGTTAAGTTGAAGTGCCTTTTTATGTTTTCTTTTTTTGTTTTAATTTTCTGCCTGCCGTGATCGAGTCCCAAGCTCAAAACTCACCTAGACCCAACGAGTCTAGCAAGTACATGGGTTTTGAGTCTCCTAGACTCGCCAAGCTTGGCTTGCCCTAGGATTCGCTGAGTTTGGGCAAGTTCAGGCGAGTCTTGTAACACTGATTCAAATAAGTCTCCATCCTTATGCTCCAAAAGGCATAATTTGATCCATCAAATAGTGGTGAGCTATTTGAGGAAAAAACAAATCCTTCGGCCATGTGTGCTTTCAAGATCTACCTTCAAGTGATTAGACTGACTCCGAAGGAACCTGCTCTAATACCAATTGATGAAACACACACTTATACTGAGAGGAGGGTGTGAGTCAGTATAGATCAAAACTTTACTTTTCACAACTTAAATAATCACAATAGTATTACTTCAAAACTTAATCATTCATAGCAATACCATACATGCAAGATCTAACAATTAAGCACACACATAAGAGACACATGATTTTACGTGGAAACCTTTACGAGAGAAAACCATGGCAAAATTTTGGTTGTATTAATCTTCTTACAAATTTCCTAGGCACCAACCTACTAGAGACTCGAATCCCCACCATTGAAGAGACACCAATCTCTTCCAATAAGAGGCTCCAACCTCCTGTTCTCCTCAAATAGGAGGCTCCAACCTCCACAAGAACAATATAATAATTCTATTTGCAACTTCTTATATTTTCCCTCTCAATCGCTCACAAATCTGCCATGCATGCACTCATAAATCTGCAATAAAGTCTTCAATAGTTCTGCTTATACAAACATCATGATCTTGCTTTTATTTTTCTTTTCTTCTCACAAAATTCCTGCTATAAATCTACTCATACATGTCTCATAAATCTGCTCAAATAGCTTTTTTATTTCTTCTCTTCATATAAATAATCTTCCTTAAGTTGATTGCTTTTGCCTGCTCCTTCAAACTTCTATTTATACTCACTTCATGACCCTTCACCCAAGGGAGGTGACTCTCCAAGGAGGGTCAGCCCACTTAGCAAACATAACATTTATTTATTTGCCCAAGGTGGGTGCTCCACTCTAGGGGTCATCCCTCTTTAGGAGCTCCATAAAAAATATATAAATAATTAATTTTTGAATTTAAAAATCCCAAAATGGGGCAGCTCCAAGAGGTGGGCCGTCCCAAATTATCTAATTTTATTTTGCATTTAAAATACCTTCAAGGGGGCTAGCCATGGGTCAGCCCATGTAGAATATAAACTATTATTTTTGCAACTTAATTTTCTCCTCATCATTGACATCAATGGCAACATTTTTCCAACAATTTCCCCCTTTGTCATTGATGGAAACCCTACAAAGAAATAATTTTCAAATGCAACAGGACCATACTTCTCTCCCTGACTAAAATGCTCCCTCTAACTAACATGCTCCCTTTTACTTAATTTTCTCCTCACCATCGACAGGCTCTTTGACATCAATGACAACATTTTTCCAACAGTATATTAGTGGCTATGTTTTCTTATCAACAGTTTAAAAATTGCTCCTTGTGTTAATTGGCAATTTTGTTATTGCTTAATGTGGTGGTTTGGCAATTATTGCTATGCTCCCCCAAGTTTCGAGGTTGGGGATGACAAGGGATGGCGGGACACGTTTCCCATATCTTTTGGGTCATTTTTAGGGGACGACAAGGGATGACTATTAAAAACTATGGAAATTTTTAAAAATACAGAGAAATTTTCAAATATATATCATAACATTGATAAAGCATTTGTCATAGACATTGTAGAAGATTAATACATAACATTAGACTTGAATTGAAATTTCACATGAGAATTGACAAACAAATTAACAAAATTCAAATGCTTTCATTGTCAATGTGCATAAATATTAAATAAGAATTATAACAAAATGCCCAAAGGCTCCAAGTTTCAACTATAAATGAAAAAACATAGAAAATTTATGGCTGTCCCTTATCAACAGATGCAATTGGCAGGTTTGTATCAAAATTGGAGCTCAAGTCTTAGTCACCGTTAGATGAGTCCTTGAGTACTTGAAATGTTCCTGGGATAGGGATGGGGGTAGTAGGGCAAGGGACGTGTCCCCATGGAGCACTAAATTATTGTCTTTGTAAACTAGCATCTTGAAAATTGAGTAGCATACTAGAAATATTACATTGAAATCCTTGTTGATTGTTTTTGATGGATTGATAAATGTTTTTTCGGATTTCCTTGATCCTTATAGATCATACTTCCCTTTTGAGTAAATTTGGTCTTGCAAAATATTAGTGATTGAGATGTGGGAACAACTCCCCTAATTTCTTCTTGAACTACCATTTTGTTTGCCTTGGCATCTTTCTATTGGGGCCAACTTGCCAAGTTTCTTGTGGCCATCTTGTAATCTATCTAATCTTGTGCTTCAACATGTCCAACACTATATGTGAATCTAAGACCAAGTCTTCAATAAAGGGTAGCAATTGCCCCTCTTCCCATCTAGCATGGATGACTCATAATGTAAGTGCTCACAATTCACTATTTAGTACATCTATATGAATGGAGGTAAATGAAGTTTGAAAGCATTTTCTCTAATCTTATCCATATTTTAGTGTTTTACGCTTCCAATTATGCCCTTGAAGCCAATCCTTTCTCAAATATAGCCACACTTTATCCCCTACTTTAAAAAACATGCTCTCTTCAATGTTGATTGTGTCTAGCCTTGTATTTGGCTTGAAACTTCTCAGATTGTTCCTTTACTTTTAGATGGATTTGCCTAACCCTCTTAATAAATTTTGCTTCTATCATTACCTATGAATTCTACCTTTCTTGCAGTGTTTTCTATTTCAGTACAACATCAATTACGTTAGTAAGCAAATGTAATGTCCCCTCCTCAGCAATGATCAATGTAGCTGGCTGTTAGCCTATCTCGGAGGCCCGTAGGCTAGTCGGAAGCAGAAATTAGGGTTTCTTATCTTCTAGGAGGATGTTTCAACAATTTTCAGAGGCGTGCTCATGGAGTTTTGGATTTTGGATTGCAGATTCATTCTGGGTTTTCAGAGAGCTTCGCAATGACATGGCTTGCAAGGCATTCAAACAACTTTTTTGAATTTACTATTTTTAGTAAATTCTATTTTTAGCAATGTTCGAGTTGGCAGTAGCACTAAGAGCTTTCCACTTCAAGCAATGCAGTGAATAATGTTGGTTTTGGCTTTGAGGTGCAATTTTTGGAGAAATAAGTTATTTTAAGTTATAAATGTTGTATTTTTACTTTAGAGCCCCCCTTGGCCTAGTGCTATAACTTCATGTTATTTTTTAAAAGGGGACTTTAGGGTGGATGCCTCATTTGGAGGCTATTTTAATATTTCTAAAGTTAAAATATTTCCTTGAGGAGTTAGATGCCACTTTTGGGAGAAGGATATTATTTTATTCAAAGATTTATCTCTTCCTTGAGTGGGACGCCATCTTGAAGGAGGGAAAAAGTGAATTCAAAATTTAAATGACTCCAAGAGACTTGGGTGCATTTTATAGAAGATGCTGGAGTATCATCTCAAAGTCTATAAAAGGAGGGACTTGCTCTTTCGTTTTCTTATCCATGAAGAATTATAATGAAATGTTGCCGAAATGGTGACTTGTTTGCTTCAAGGAATGCATACCTCCTAGCTTGGACTTGGTTTTATTGCTTGAAAGATTACAACTAGCTAAGTGATAAGGATATTCTTTACTTAGAGGAACAGATTGAGCTTATTGTGATGGAGTATTTTCATGGTTGAGAGTGTCTTTTGGTGTGTTTTTCAGTTTCAGGTTGCTGATTTTGGTGTGGCTGAAGTAGGTTTCTCATTCATAGCTCTCTAGGCGCATTTTGTTGGCTTTTGGGTATTGGCTCTTTCAGTTCCTTGGCTCAAGGCATCCCTTTGTGCAAGTTTTCAAAATTTATTGTGGAGTCTTTGATTTTATATTGCAGGTCGCCCCTTTCTCCAAGTCGTACCTTTGCCTGGGAGTGTCTTCGAAAGCGTGAAAAAATAATAACTCAAATTTGCAGCAGTTTCTCAATCATAGCTTGGTCGCCATCTTCCCAGGAATTCTTCGCATTTGGTTTCATGTCATTTGGAGTAGTTTTGAGTGAGTTATGAGCATTTTAGTGAGTTTCTTATTTGTTGGTCTGTAGTTTTCAGTTTGCTGGTCTGATATTTCAGTTTGTAGAAGTTGGAGTTTGTTGGGTGGTTTTTCATATTTGGTGGGTCTTTGAAGATTGGAGATCAAATAATAATATTGCAGCTTTTTGGACAACTTAACCATTGGCTTCTTGTAGGATTTATTCTAATTGTAAAGCTATTTCAGTAGTATTGATCAACTCTTATTTATATTATGCAATTTCCTATTGTATTCTCACTTTTAGTGGAAGAGGCTAACCTCACTGCCTTGTTTACTTTTTGTTTAAGCATTATCATTCCCACCATTGGTGGAAGAGATAGGCCTCACCGTCTTTGCATATTGTATTTGGGTCGGCTTGCCACCCTTCTTTACTTTTAGTACTTGCATTGCTGATCGGCTGAGCCGTCAATTTACTTTTTGTACTTGCAATTCGTATTGCTGACCGGTTGCACCGTCAAATCACTCTTGCTGAATAAATGGTCGAGTTGCATCTTTGTATTTCCAGCATTCAATTTTCAATCTAACGATCTCTGACGCCATATGCTCACACCTTGCCCATCATTGGGATCTTGGTGTACATTCTTGGTGTAGCATTACATTTTGGTGTTGGTTTATGATTTGGCTAACTCTGATGTGTGCCTTTGTTGAAGTGTTGTTGCAAAAAATGGAAAAAATTATAAGGGGTCATTACATTGGTGTCAAAGCCAAAATCTTGCCATCCTGTGACCATCAGAGTTCAGTTGTCAGATGTGTGATACAGAAATCAAAACATACACAAGAAATCAAGCAAGAATTCATAGTCAGTTCCCACCAGTTGAAGAGAGACTGGTATAACAGTTGAAGATACTGGTAAAGTAGTTGAAAACATGTCAAAAAGTGCTAGAGCTTCCATGGAGGAAAAAGAAGCTAGAATGGAGAAGAAATTTGATGGCATGATAGATATGATGTCAGTTTGTTAGCAAGGATGGATCAGCAAGTAATTCCAAATCATTCCCAACCACAAAACAACATTGGAGAAAATAGTGGTACCAATGGCAACAATGGTTCACAAGTCAATGGAAGGAACAGATCCGTTGGACAACATGTTGCAGCCACTAGAGGTTCAACTTCTAGGCCTCTTTTCCCTACCTTCACTCAAAGGGAGGAGCCACCGGTGGAAAAGGGGGTCCCCTTTGCAGATGATGCAAGGGAAGCTTACATGGAGTATGCTACCTTGCCATCGGATCTCAGAGAACAATGGTCGTTTGACCAATTCATGAACCAAAGAAACAAAAGGAATGGCGGAAGAGTTGAATATCGTGCTCCTATGGGTCCTAGAATTGATTATCATCGATCCCTTGGAAAGGTGACCTTGGTCCATTTCGATGGGAGTGATAAGTGTATGGCAAGGTCATGGGTGCAAAAGCTTGATAACTACCTTTCTCTCAAACCGATGACTGAAGAAGATGTCGTAAAGTTTGCAATTTTACATTTGGAAGGAGCTGCCCATGAGTGGTGGTACCATGGTTTGGTCACCCTTGGCCACAACCTCATTCAAACATATGATGAGTTCACCAATAGGCTGATTGAGATATTTGACACTAAGGATTCTGAAGTGAAGTTTTGCGAGCTTGCACAGCTAAGACAACATAGCTTGTTGGATGCATACATAACTGATTTCCAAAGACTTTCCGTGATGGTGCTCAACATCACAGAAAGAAGACTAGTTGTGTTGTTTTTTGAAGGTTTGATGGAGCCAATGAAGGGGTGGGTAAAAGCATTTGATCCACCAAGTCTTGACAAGGCCATCAAGAAAGCTAGAAGCATGGAGCTGGCTGCCCCAAAGCCAAAATTGTAGTCCAAGCCCTTTTCCCATAAGAAGGACAAGAAGCATTATTCAAACCAGCATAAGAAATTTCCTTCTAAGATGGATGATGAGCTTCGTGAGAAGCTTAGAAAAGAGGGAAAATGTTACACATGCAAAGAGCCATGGACTAAGGGGCATAGATGCTATGGAAGAGGTCATTCTAATCAAATGGAGGCCTATTCTGATTTGTGATGAGAATCTGATCACTCGGAGCAGTGATCTGATTTTGCAGAAAGTGAGGAGGAAAAAGATTCAGAAGAGTCCAAAGATGAGCTAGGACGTGGGGGCACGTTTGCCCAACATTCGTGGCATGATTGGGAAGCATCGAATCGTTGCTTTGATTGACACTGGAGCAATACACAATTTCATTGATGAAGGAGTGGTTGCAAAGAGAGGAATCAAAACTGAAGAGTTTGAAGGTTTCAAAGTCATGGTGGCAGATGGATTTCATATCTCTTGCAATCAAATGTTTCCAACATGTCTTTGCAATTGGGCAATCACGAAGTCAAAGATGAATTCTATGTTGTTAACATTGGAGATACAAATGTTGTCTTTGGCATTCAATGGCTGCAATCTCTTGGAGAGATCTCTCTAAATTTGCAAACCATGGAGTTGAAATTTCATTCAGATGGAAAGAAGGTGGTGTTAAGAGGAATGTCCAATGGAGGTCCACAGATTGTATCCTTCAAAAGAATGGAGAGGTTGATTCGACATGATCAAGTTGAGTGGGCTACAAAATGTTTGATACTATCAGCTAGTCCAGTTGAAACAAAAAGGGACTATCCACCTGATATTCAGTCATTGCACACTAAGAAGAGTAAGGTCTTTGTTGATCTACCTCTCAGGCCACCTCCTGAAAGGGGGACTGAGCACATCATCGAACTTAAAGAAGGGGCCAAGCCAGTTATCCCAACCCCATACCAATATCCTAAGAAGCAAAAAGATGAGATTGAATAGAACATAAGAGAACTCTTGGAGATGGGTTTCATTCACCCAAGTAAGAGTCCTTTTGCTTCAGTTGTTGTGCTTGTGAAGAAAAAAAATGGAATCATCTACATGTGCGTAGACTACCGTGCATTGAATCAAAGCACCATCAAGAACCGGTATCCTATTCTTAGGATAGATGAGCTCATTGATGGGCTACATGGAGCCAAGTTCTTTTCGAAGATTGATCTAAGGTTGGGCTACTATTAAATTCGTATGAGGGGATCAGATGTTGAGAAGACGACATTTCGATGCCATTATGGTCATTTTGAGTTTTTAGTCATACCATTTGGGTTGACTAATGCTCTTGCTACTTTCCAGTCCTATATGAACCGAATATTTCAAAAGCAGTTGAGAAAGTTTGTGTTGATTTTCTTTGATGATATTCTCATTTTCAGCAAGACATGGGAAAAACATCTCAAGCAGTTGGAGGAAGTGCTTACCATCCTTGAATCAAAGAATTTGTTTGCCAAAGAGTCCAAATGTGAATTTGGAATGACAGAGCTGCTCTACCTTGGTCACATAATAAGTTTTGAAGGAGTGAAAGTTGATCCTGAAAGGATCAAGGCAATCATGGATTGGCCACCTCCAGAGAACTTGATGCATTTGAAGGGGTTCTTGGGTCTTTATGGCTTCTATAGAAGGTTTGTGAAAGGCTACTCCCAAATTGCTCCCAAATTGCTGCTCCTCTTATTGATCTCACCAAAAAGGGAGCTTTTCTATGGTCAAAAAAGGCACAAGAGGTTTTTGATAAGTTTAAGAAGATTACGAGTTCGTGTCCAGTTTTGGCTATACCTAATTTTTTCAAGCCCTTTGAGTTGCAATGTGACGCATTAGAAGGAGTTGGTGCTGTTTTGTTTCAAGAAAAATACCCCATTGTGTTTGAGAGCAGAAAACTAAGAGGTGTAGAGAAGACTTACTCCATCTATGATAAATAAATGCTTGCAATCATGCATGCTTTGGCCAAGTTCAGGCAATATTTGCTGGGGAGCAAATTCGTTGTTAAAAATGATCATAATAGCCTCAAGCACTTTATGCATCAGAAGGACCTGAATGGAAGGAAAAAAAAGTGGGTGAGTAAGCTTCAAGCTTACAATTTTGACATTGAGTATGTCAAAGGCAAGAACAATTTTGTAGCAGGTGCACTATCTAGAAGGCCTCATTTGAACTCATTGTGTGAGCTTACTGCTAATTGGAAGGAGTTACCGCTTGCTGATTACGCTAAAAATCAGTTTGCAACCAGCATTATTTAAAGTACTTTTCATGATGAAAGGTACAAAGTGGTTGATGGTTTGATACACTACAAGGGAGAATCTTCCTGGTACTCAAATCTAAGCTCAGGAATAAGATTTTGCAAACATTTTATGACATTCCACTTGCTGGTCATCAAGGTTATTTCAAGACCTATAGGCGAACCTGTGAAAGATTTTCATGGAAGGGGCTGAAAGATGATGTCTTGCGCTACATCAAGGAGTGCCGCACTTGCCAAATGAACAAGAATGAGCATACAATTCCAGCTAGTTTGTTGCAACTCTACCAATTCCCAATCAAAAATGGGAAAATATATCAATGGAATTCATCACGGGGTTGCCAAAAGCTCAAGGCAAAGATTGTATTTATGTTGTGGTTGATAGATTAACTAAGTTTGCTCATTTATTTGCCATCACTAGTTCATTTTCAGCAGCTGAAGTTGCAGATTTGTTCTTTCATGAGGTGTTTAGATTGCATGGGTTGCCGAAAAACATTGTGAGTGATAGGGACAACAAGTTCCTAAGTACTTTTGGGCAAGAGGATTTCAGATTGAGTGGTACTGTGCTCACTCCAAGCACTAGTTATCACCCACAAACTGATGGGCAAACAAAGATTGTGAACAAGTGGTTGGAGGGCTAGCTCATAAACTATGTTTCGGAGCAGCAAAATGCTTGGGTGAGATGGCTTCATTTAGGAGAGTATTGCTACAATTCATCCTTCCACATGTCTATCAAAATGTCTCCATTCATGGCGCTCTATGGATATGAGGCCCCTAGTTTTGCTGATTTGATGTTTGGTGATAGCAAAGCCCCTCAAGTGAGGGATATATTGCAGCAAAGTCGAAATGTTTTGAAATTTTTGAAGAAGAATCTTCAGATAGCACAGAATCAACATAAGTTGTATGCTGATAAACAGCGTGTTGAGTGCACATTTGAGGTTGGTGACATGGTCTATCTTAGACTCCAACCTTACAGACAATCTACTCTCAGGAAGTTGAGTGGAGAAACTCAAGCCACATTTTTGTGGGTCGTTCAAAGTCATCAGGAAAGTTAGGGTAGTGGCTTATGAGTTGGAGCTACCAGCAAGTAGCAAAGTTCACAATGTCTTTCACGTGTCTCACCTTAAGAAGGCACTTGGGCACAATGTTGTTGCTTCTTCAGATTTGCCTCAATTGGATGAGGAGGGACAGTTGGTTTTGATTCCAAAGGAGATCATTGATTCCAGAGAATGCTCTTTGAGGAGAAGAACAATCAAAGAGTTTTTGGTGAAGTGGAAGAATTCGCCTATTGAGGATGCTACTTGGGAGAATGAGAAAATTTTGCAGCATCTAGACTTGTGATTGGTTGAGGGAAAACAATCTTGGGGAGGCGGATTGTAGTGTCCCCTCCTTAGCAGTGATCAATGCAGTTGACCCTTAGCCTATCTCGGAGGCCCGTAGGCTAGTTGGACACAAAAATTAGGGTTTCCTATCTTCTAGGAGGATGTTTTGGCAATTTTCAGAGGCGTGGTCATGGAGTTTTGGATTGCAGATTCTTTTTGGGTTTTCAGAGTGCTTCACAATGATATGGCTTGCAAGGCATTCAGGCAACTTTTTTGAATTTACTATTTTTAGTAAATTTTATTTTTAGCAGTGTTTCAATTGGCAGCAGCACTGAGAGCTTTCCACTTCAGGCAGTGTAGTGAGTAATGTTGGTTTTGGCTTTGAGGTGCAATGTTTGGAGAAATAAGTTATTTTAAGTTATAAATGTTATATTTTTACTGTTAGAACCCACCTTGGCCTAGTGATATAACTTCATGTTGTTTTAAAAAAGGGGACTTGAGGGTGGACGCCTCATTTAGAGGCTACTTTAATATTTCTAAAGTTAAAATATTGCCTTGACGAGTTAGACGCCACTTTTGGGAGAAGGATATTATTTTATTAAAAGATTTATCTCTTCCTTGAGTGGGACGCCATCTTGAAGGAGGGAAAAAGTGAATTCAAAATTTAAATGACTCCAAGAGACTTGGGCGCACTTTCTAGAAGATGTTGAAGAATCATTTCAAAGTCTATAAAAGGAGGCACTTGCTCTTTCATTTCTTATCCATGAAGAATTATAATGAAATGTTGTTGAAATGGTGATTGGTTTGGTTCGAGGAATGCATACCTCTTAGCTTGGACTTGGTTTCTTGCTTGAGAGATAGCAACTAGCTAAGTGAGAAGGTTGTTCTCTACTCAGAGGAACAAATTCAGCTTATTGTAATGGAGTCTTTTGATGGTTTGTAATGTCTTTTGGTGTGTTTGTTCATTTCAGATTACTGATTTCGGTGTGGCTGAACTAGGTTTTTGATTCATAGCTCTCTAGGCGCATTTTGTTGGCTTTTGGGTATTGGCTCTTTCAGTTCTTTGGCTCAAGGCATCCCTTTGTGCAAGTTTTGAGAATTTATTGTGGAGTCTTGTATTTTATACTACAGGTCGCCCCTTTCTCCAAGCCGTATCTTTGCCTAGGAGTGTCTTGGAAAGCGTGAGAAAATAATAACTCAAGTTTGCAGCAGTTCCTCAGTCATAGTTTGGTCGCCATCTTCCTAGGAATCTTTTGCATTTGGTTTCATGTCATTTGGAGTAGTTTTGAGTATTTTAGTGAGTTTCTTAGTTGTTGGTCTGTAGTTTTCAATTTGCTGGTCTGATATTTCAGTTTGTAGAAGTTGGAGTTTTTGGGGTGGTTTTTCGTATTTGGTGGATCTTTGAAGATTGGAGATCAAATAATAATATTGCAGCTTCTTGGACAGCTTAACCATTGGCTTCTTGCAAGATTTATTCTAATTGTAAAGCTGTTTCAATAGTACTGATCAGCTCTTATTTACATTTTGCAATTTCCTATTGTATTCCCACTTTTAGTGGAAGAGGCTGGCCTCGTTGCCTTGTTTACTTTTTGTTTAAGCATTATCATTCCCACCATTGGTGGAAGAGACAGGCCTCACTATCTTTGCATATTGTACTTGGGTCGGCTTGCCACCGTTCTTTACTTTCAGTACTTGCATTGCTGATTGGCTGAGTTGTCAATATACTTTTTGTACTTGCAATTCATATTGCTGATCAGCTGCACCGTCAAATCACTCTCGTTGAATAAGTCGTCGAGTTGCATCTTTGTATTTCCAACATTCAATTTTCAAGCTAACAATCCCTGGCGCCATATGCTCACACCTTGCCCATCATTGGGATCCTGGTGTACATTCTTCGTGTAGGGTTACATTCCGGTGTTGGTTTATGATTTGGCTAACGTTGACGGGTGTCTTTGTTGAAGTGTTGCAAAAATTTGAAAAAATTATAAGGAGGTCATTACAGCAAATAACCAAAAAGTGCTTAAATTGGTGACTGTTTAGTGGATGTACATACAAACCTATTGTATGAAAACTACACAAAGGCAAAAAACTCATCCCAAGTCCTCCAATACCTGTTGTTATTACTCTTATCGGCTACACCAAAGGCCTATTTACAATTTCCCATTAGTTTGAGGATGGAAAGTCATGCTTTCTTCTAAGTTTGATACCCATACTACCACATAAAGCTAGTGCAAAACCTCCCCTAAAATCTAGAATCTTTATCCAAAGCTGTGGACTTAGGCAACCCAAAATACACCTAAACATCAGAAAGGATAATTAAGCTTCTTCATGTCTTGTTATGATCTTTTTGCATGTAATTGATACACAAAATTTTCTAAATTTATCTACAATAACATATAGATAGTCATGCCAATGCCTAGAGCTCAATAAAGCTTGCATGAACCATCCTGGCCTAAATTACCAAACAAAATTTTACTGATTTCACCAATTTACGTGAATAGGCATTTTGTCAAACACTTTATTATTTTGCTGTTTTGAGTACGTAGGCAGTTTGTTCTCACTGTGTTGGTGATTATTTTGCATATAGATTGCATAGAAATGATGTCTCACAATGACTACAACATCCCAAACTAAAATTGTGTCCAAATTAATTTTCAGTTTTATATCCTCCCAGGCATAGGCATTTTCACCATTCCGAGTGCACATACATTTCATCAAATAGTTGTCCATATGTTGTTATGAGCTTCTTTTCAAATTGAATTCAATATTTGATAATTGTTCGGTACAATATATTCACCACAAAAGTTCCACAATTTGAAATACAATGGATAAATATATATATAATTTTTACACATAGCTTTGTATATGCGTGGAAACTAACTGAATAATATTTATCTCAGAAAGTTTTACAGTGATATGAGTATGACCTAAAAATTCCAAAGGAATAATTTAGTATATTTAGTATACCCCAAATAATACAGCGCCTCCTCTTTTGAGTACGACATCATCTAATGTATGTGTGGCTTCTTTAAATACCCACAATTCTCCACAATTGCGGCATTATATGGAGATTGAGATCTCCACAATTCTTCAGCTAACCACGTCACTTCCTCTAAAGGCTGCACTATCTTCCAAGACTGAGCTGCGATTCAATTTTCAAACGTTGAATATTATTTTCAGATGCCTCCCTTTCGCCAACCTTAGATATTGAATTAAATAAGCCTCCTTCAATCATATGAAATCCAATTAAGGATAAGCAACTACCACAAATTGGTCACGATTCATCTTAAAGAAAGCGTTTGACCATAAGGTGGCGATAATATTAAGAAATAGCTTGACTTTAATATTAATGACCCCTCCTTTTTCTCACACTGTGATATCCAAGGAAATAAAATTACAACCTTACCCAGTGGCGGACTCTTGGAAATAAAGCGACGTCTTTCCCTTCAATTTCTATGCCACAATAATATTTAAATATCTCCCTACGACCTGGAAAATAAAGATGGTGTGATGGGTAATAGTCGTACTATTGATGAAGTCCATATTTCAATAATATTACTGATAAAATCTTCGCTAACTAATATTTTTGATTATCTCCCTAATATCCAACTTCAGCAATAAAATGATACGACTGGTAAGGTGGACCAGGTATACATAAGCTGAGTAGCTGCAACTATATAAAATAAAAATCACTTGTAATCTCTTTATGCACACAACCCCAAAACTATCTATTAAATATTTCTCGCACCAACAACTGGGACTGGAAAATATGAAAACCCGACTGGAAGCGATAATTGAAGCTGCCAAAATACTTTGGAGCTCCTTGGACATATAATAACCCCTCTGACAACACTGACTGTCGCCAAGAAAACTAGTAGCTACAATCAACGCTAACATGATAAAAAAATGGGGATATTATAGTTCTCCCCATAGAAGCAGAAAACTTGAAAAAATCGCAATTAGTCACAATTTAAAAGAAAGCATTACCTTTGCTGATTTTTCCCCAAACAAATCGGGTTTTTTGAAGAAATCATTGACCTAGCTATTCAACAAATTTTCCCCGATGAAATCTGCAAAAAATGCGTGAAAAAATTGCTGCCCTAAAAAAAGTGCTAAAACCCACAAAAATGCTAAAAAACCTTGTGAATTGTGTATTTATGGAGGCACATGCAACAATAACAAAACATATCAAACGGCTGCAACATTGTGAAGACGACTAAGAAGTGATGAACTAGTTGAAGACGTGATTGTCCTATGCAACGGTGGAATAAGTGTCGTAGTCATTTATAACCAGGTTTTTAATCTATCTCAAATGCATCGCTTGTATCAAAGACAACTTTTTAATCTGTAGGAGAGATGGAATTTTTTAGTATTTTTGTTTACCTCAAGTTTTTTACCAGTGAACACAGCAAAGCCATTGAATGGTTACTAAAGTAGAGCTAAATAATGAATTTTCTTTGGGTTCAAAACTTGTAGGTTTAAGAATGATGTCTGAAATCAAATTCCATAATTAAACCTCATCCACGCCTTTCTATGTCTCAAAATGTTCACCAAACTCTCCATACAACACATGAGAAGATCATCATGCATGCCAACAATTAATCTTTGATGAATCTTATTAAAGATTGTTTTTAAGATTAAATAATAATTATTGATTAATGGCCTTAAGTTTGAGTCAAGGGGTTGAATTTCTAAAGGACATACTGAAGCTTCCATGTCTAGAAAATCAATCCAACTCTTCGTTGACTAATTGATCTAACAGCTAATTCCCTCCACTTTTAATATTATCGAAGCTAATATAATCAAAATTTAGAGGTCATGCTTAGGTGATGAAATTCAACTTTCACTTAGGAAAGCTTCTGCTCTTGACCAAACAAATAACAATATTAGAGTTTCTATTTATTTATAATCTTTCCCAACATTTACCAGTAGCTAGAGAGTTGTCCTTCAGGAGTGCTTAAGCATCAACAACACCAATAAAAGATAATCTAAAGTCCATGATGTACACCAACTCCAGGGATACCCAAGTGTACCTGAAAATTTTATTACACCCTTCTTGACCAAGATTGTTCTCAACTATTAAATAAAAATTATGCTTTATCGATGTCTCCTAGGGAGGTTTCCATTTAACAGAAGGTTTGAACATTTATTCAACTGCTGCCCCCTTTTAAGCGGATTTTATCACACATCCTCAACTACTAGCGACTTTTTCAATATATACTTTGTAATGTCCCTTACCTGATTTTCCCTAAAATTCACTTGTTGATAAGGTTTAGGGTTTCTTCTTTCCAAATGATTGTTCTTTTTAATGAAGTAATCTTGGTTTGAAATCTGCATTCACCATGTTAACAACATTTCCACATACACATATTTGTTAGCATTAATATTTAGATATCCAAAATATAAGCATAATCATAAGTGCAATTTAACAAGCAAGAGGAGTGCCATAGGTGGATCCGCCCTAAAGCTCTCAAATAAAGCTCAAGAGGTTGTCCATCATAATCCTTCTTGCCTAGTGGCTTAGTACCTGCATACTCCACTCAAGGCAAAACCTCGGAAGACACTCATCCCATCAGGGGGAGAGGAAATCATGGAATCCTTAAGTAGCCTAAGGTCTACCACCTCCTATTCGCCCAATCCCTTGTCCAGGGCCTATGGAGCTGAAGCCTAGATGGGACCCCCAACCTTCTATAACCCAATCCCTTGTCTAGGGCCTAAGGGGCTGAAAGTGGGGTTTTTAGACAATCTACTTAAATCATGGTTTACCCTTCCTGATAGGGTTACAAGCACAAAGAAGACAATCTTTACACAATCAACTATATTTACATTCATCCAAAATTTATTTCACACCTATTATCAAATATATCTTCATTTATCAATGGTTCTTTAAGTTCATCATTTCTTAGAATAATTCTCATTAGGATAAGACTAAAGAAAGCATTATATCAATAATTAGATTAGCAATATCGATTTCTTATATTCATTATATGCTAAATATTATTGCTAAGTGAGTACATCACCGAATCTGTTGTCTTCCCGTGTCTCTTTATTCCTTAATCGCCTTCCTTCGATCTTTCATTTGATTGATCATAACTTATAAAAAACATATAGAAACAAATATTAATCTATTAATTTTTATATTAAGTTGGTAATTCCTTATAAGGTTCAATAATTGTTGTAAGCATCTATATAATTATTCCCTTATTTATATTGATTGATACTTATATATCTATATATAATTATTTGTTTATATTGATTGATATTCATACATACATTTATATAATTATTCTTCAGTTATGGCTGCAAGCAGTATTTATGTACAGCATATATCTCATTATTTATTTCCTTATTTCTCTTTTCAAATCACCCTCTTTTCCTCCCCTTTTCTTTTTATTCCTTTTTGACTCCCTTATATATATATATATGTCCCCATGTCTTCATTAAAGGGTGCATGCTTTGGGATGGATACCACCTATCAAGGGACATGACTTTTGTTTAAACTAATTACTGTTTTGAGAATGGATCGCTGCCTTCCTAACAATTGCTTATTTTAATACATTAGATCTGCCTGATTTATATTAACCGCTGCCTAAGATAAATGATCCCTGCTTATGTATTATTCCATATTCTACGATTCCATAGAATGGGTGCTCTTTTATGACATGATAATAATATAGTTGCCTATTTTACATTTTTATATTTAGTCTTATTTGTTATTTATTTATTTTATTTTTATTTTTATTATTTGTTTATTTATTTCATACTTTATATATTTGTGTATTTTATATTAATTTTATCTATTATGATTACAATATTTAAATTGTTTAATATTTTAATATTTATTTGATAATTTAGTTATAATATTATCTTGCGAGAAT
>CM021102.1:506066344-506086941 GCA_007115665.2 Sequoiadendron giganteum
CGCACCTTGTACTACACCAAGATCATAGACCACTTTGGAGAGTACCAGATGGAGGAAGACTATCCATGAACAAGCAAAGAAGGCAATAGTAAATTTCTGGTACTACTCTAGCTTACCATTTCATGTTGTCAGGTCTCCATACTAGCAAGGTATGGTGGATGTTGTTGCTGCTGCAGGTCTTGGGTTCAAAGCCCCATCGTATGAGTCATTGAGGGTTCCTATGCTTAGTGATGCAGTACAGGATGTTAATAATGTTGTTAATGAACATCGACTAATTTGGGCAAAGATTGTTTGTAGCATAATGTCAGATTGATGGACAGACAGGAGGAATCGAACACTCATCAACTTCCTCGTGCCTTGTGATATTGACACAATTTTTTTGAAATATGTGGATGCATCAGACACAATCAAATCTGCAGCTGCATTGTTTGAGATGTATGACTTAGTGGTCAAAGAAATAGGGCCAAAAATTGTGGTGCAATTTATTACAAATAATGTTGTTGCTTGTGTTGTTGCTAGGAGACTCCTAACAGACAAATATCCCTCCATATTTTTTACTCCATGTGTAGCACATTGCCTTGATCTAACTCTAGAGGACATTGGAAAGCTTGTTTGGGTTAAGGAGGTATTGCAAAAGGCTTGTACGATTACCAAATTTGTCTATAATCACACAAGGGTTTTGTGTATGATGCACTTTTTCACAGAGGGCAAGGAGTTAGTTCAACCAAGGTTGACAAGATTTGCAACACACTTCCTTGCACGACAAACTCTTTGCGAACAAAGAATGAATTTGAAACGAATGTTTGTTTCAAACGAGTGGATAGAGTCTAGCTTCACAAATAAAGGAGATGGCATAGTAGTGTTAGACTCTAGGGAATCAAAATAAACTTACAACAATCTTACCTAGTGGCGGACTCTTGGAAATAAAGCGACGTCTTTCCCTTCAATTTCTATGCCACAATAATATTTAAATATCTCCCTACAGCTTGGAAAATAACGATGGTGCAATGGGTAATAGCCATATTGTTGATGAAGTCCATATTTTAATAATATGACTAATAAAATCTTCTTTGACTGATATTTTTAAATATCTCTCTAATATCCAACTTCAACAATAAAATGATACGATTGGTAAGGTAGACCAAGTATACATAAGCTAAGTAGCTACAGCTATATAAAATAAAAATCATTTGTAATCTCTCTCTACACACAACCCCAAAACTATCACTGAAATTTGTCTCTAAAAGAGATTCCGCAAATTTCGAAATCTACAAACAATGTGCACAACTATGAAACTTGATGATTCTGCTTGTAAAAGGATTTGTGTTTTCATCCAATCCTAAGAACTCGAGGGTTTTCGTCCTCAAGCTCCTGAAAACCAAGTTCTCCAAAAACCAATTACAAACCAAGCATAATCCCCTAGAATGAGCTTCCCAGTTCACTTTATTCGTACTTTGTAACTCCACATTTCTTGAAAAAACATATTTACTTTTTAATTTTCTCCTTATTTCTCCCAAAAAGTGACTTATTTAAAATATTTAACTTTTCTAACTATTTAATTATTAAATATTTCCTATACAAACAACTAAAACTGTGGAAAATATGAAAGCCCAAATAGAAGCAACAACTAAAGGTGCCAAAATACTTCAGAGATCCTCGGACATCAGATAACCCCTCTGATAACATTGACTATTGCTGAGAAAACCAATAGCTACAATCAACGTTGACATGATCGAAAATGGGGACATTATATTACCCAAAATCCATAGAAATGCTTTCTCATGGCCTCAAAGGTATAGCAAGAGATATAGACAATCCTCTTTTACGATTCCTACCCTTGTACAACATAATTTACATGCTCTAATAAATTCATGTAGTTGCTGTATATTGAGCCAATACAAGTACTTTTGTAAATGAGCCATGTTCTTACTAATACAAAAATGACTTGAAACCTTCTAAGTTCGCATTTCTCTCATTAGTGGAAGTCTTTGATCTCTACATATTGTTATTTTCCATGAACCAGCTAGGACTTGAACTTGGACCTCCCATGTACATGTTGGGGTGCTCTATCACTAAGCTACCAACCCCCTTTTTTAATTGGGGATTTTTGCTAGAATCCTCATTATGGTTCAGATGTGGCTCATTTCTCCAACATCCCTCTTTGAGCCACATTTCAGTGCTTGACTCTCCTATTCTAGTTGTGATACCATGTTTTTTCCCATGGAGTAGCTAGGACTTGAACATAGGACCTACATGTGCATGCTAGGATGCTCTACCATTGAGTTCCAACACATACACAACTTGTCCTTGTAGAATAGACCATCTGTAATGTCCCCTTTTTCACGAGCATTAGAGTTGGGGGATTAGCCTATTTTCCTGACCCTCGTAGGCTAATAGTTCTGGATAGAGGGTTTCTTGGACGGGCACTTGGTCGTCAGTTTGCAGTATGGGTCTTCGGAGTATGGTGACAGGGTGAATTGTTGCGTTTGGTAGGATACTTGTGCTTAAATTTATGATACTCACCTTCTATTTCACCATCCTCGGCCTAGGGACCATGTGTCTTTAAAAGGAAAGGGTCACTTTATATTTTTCAGTTACTATTCATTCATAAAGTGAAAAAAGAAATAACTTAAGTGAATAGTGCTCACTTTTATGAATAGTGTTTTTTAATGCAAAAACTTATAAATAGAAGGAAAATTTCGACCCTCTTCATGAATGAATGATTTAGCTTGTTGAAAATTTGGGAGTGAAGCTTGGAGGAAGAAGGAGGCTACGGTTTCCTTATTTCTTGCAGTAGGTGAGCCTAGTGGGGCTTGGTTCTTCGTTTGGAGCTGCTTGAAGGTGTGAAACACTACCTTAAAGTTGTTGATCTGTATTTTGCTGCTTCTTTGGAGATCTACTTGTTGGGTTGCAGGTTGTTTTGAGTTTGGGTTTGAGAGTTTCCGGGTGCCGTTGTCTCTAATCACGATTATACAAGAGTTGTTCACGTTTAAGGAGTTTTTGGGACTGTTTTTTGAAGCTACAGCCAGCCGCTTTTTCTTGAGGGTTAGATCAGCATTAAGAAAAAGAAACGCCTATCTTGAGTGGCTGCAACTTCACCCAAAGGGGGTGCCCTTACCCTAGGAAGCTTTCCATTACGGTTTTTGGTGGGAGAAGTTCATCTTCGAAGAGTAATCAACATTTCATTGGGTGTGGGTACTGTAGCAGGGCACTATTCACAGTGTTGTATGGCTGTAAGTTGAAGTATGATGTATGGAATACTTAGTTTCCAATCTAATGTAAGTTATATATTGTAAGCAACTTATTATGTAATGAAGAAACTGTTTTTAGACATTGAAATGAGCAATGTACTCAAGTTATTCCATTAGCTTAGTTTATTTGAAGCTTTCATGGTACGCATATGCTCTTTATGTATCATTCTAGTATTTCTAGCAAACAAAATCAAAGCATAAGAGAAACGCAAAGACAAACGAAAAATCAGACCTACAAATTAAGTGAAAACAAATCAGCTAGAGTGTCGGTACACTACACCATCCTAGAGGTAGCATTCTCCTTTGCCTTCAACATCCATGTTCTGGCCTTTAATTGTTGGATTGTTATCCCAAAATCTGCATTTTGTGCATATGCTTCCTTATTAGTCTCTTTTGTGAAAGGCTCAAGTTGTGATATTCTAGCCAAATTTGTAAATTTCTTTGTGATTGGTGGTCTATTGTGACTATATTCAGGTTTCCCTTTGTATACTTGAACATCAGATAAAATTGTTGAAGAAAACTCATCTACCTATAGTGCCTTGCTTGATTAAATTTATTTTGTGCAATATTGGAGAAGTTTGTGATTAGTATGCAAAATAGTATCTTGTCTAACAAATAATTTTCCATTTCTTAACTGCCTGAATTAACATGTACGTTTATTTGTCGTATACAGGATACCCTTTTATTGTATAACAAAACTGGCTTACCTCTTTGTGAAAAAACAGCCCCTATAAAATATTCACTTGCATCTGTTTCTATTTCGAATGACTGCAGCAAATTAGAAAGATCAAACACTAGTGAATTGATGAATTTATATTTTAAGACTTAAAAGTACTATCATGTTGCTTATCCGAATGAAACCTCTTACTACTTGCTGCAATGGCATATAGAGGTGCTGCAATTGTGGAGAAAGATGGAATAAATTTCCTCATATAATATATTGCCCCAAGAAAGCTCCAGGTCTCAAAAGAACAGCTTCAACCTTTGTTGGAATCACTCTCAGTTCTCCTCCAATCATGTGGCCTAATTAGACAACTGATTGCTTTGCAAACTCACATTTCTGTATGTTGTGTAAAAGCTATTTTTGCTTTAGCACTTGTAAGGTTTTTTTAAATGAATTAGATGTTTTTCTCATGTAGCTTTGAAAACCAAAATATTATTTAGATATGTTGAAAGATCTCAACCATAGTCACATTATATATACTTGGCAATGACACAAGAAACCAAAAGCATAAACGGAATTCAATTACATGGGTTTGGAATGGAAAAAACATGGCAAATTAAAAGATGCTAGAATACTCATGAAAACATAGAAAAAGAAACTACAAATGTTATTTCATTCCAAATAGAGTGCATAGAAAGAGAAACAATGTCCAAAGTTAAAACACTTCAATTAAGGCCTTGTTGTTCCCAAAATAATTTTTTGGCATTTTGCTTAAATTGAGCTAAATCATGTAAAAATGTCGTCAAAAGTTTGTTTTAGGTCAAACCAAACATGAGGTCTTTGTGGGTTTCTGTCAAGGAACCTATGGTTAAAATTCTGAAAAACTGGAAATTAGGGTTTCATGCCCCTATTTTTACGGAAACCTCCGAAAATAGGACTTTCTCGGAAATGATTGAAAATGATTTTAATAGGATTAATCGACTTCACAATCACACTGTTCAAATTAGAATCATCAAAAGACATGTTTTACTCTGGTGGGTCTATTCTCGTTTTTTAAGAACAAAGTTAGGAGCTCTGCAGCCATTAATGGCAGATTAGCCAGTACCAAGTGTTGATAGCTAAGCTTCAAAAGATTCAACGAAGAAACCATGGCAGAAAAGGTTGAAAAGGATGTTGTTCGACGAAGGAGATTCTCAAAACAATAAAGGCCAAAAACTGGCTAACTCTAGAATGAGGACACCTTGTTACCAAGGCAAAAATACAGTCAACAAGGTCAAAGGCGCCCCTCTTGAAGAAAGGCGCCCTTTGATCTCAAAGGGAAAATGCAGACACCAAATCCTTCGGAAACAGTCATCCTCTTCATTTTTGTGCTATCTATTCAATGCATCTTCAAACAAGATCATTTGATTCAAGAATCACCGGCGATCATCAATGAAACATGGAGGTGTTGAACAAAGAACATGCCAAAATGAGAAGAAAATGGCTAAGTACAGAAGAAAGGCGCCCTTTCTTTTGAACATGTAGATGCAGCTTGATTGCTCACTGACCTCCAAGATGACCTTCTCCACCTTGATCGATCTCGACAACGAAATCATCTGCGAAGGCATCTGACAATCCAATCACCAGATGATAGAGGTCAAAGCAGATAATTTACAACATGAACAATATCAGTCAATCAGCAGGGGCGCCCTTAGATTTGAAGGACCTGAATTTGCTACTAGAAGCTAAGAAGTCAATCGTCCTTTCCAAGATTGAGTTGGTAACCGAATGCACAGTCAAGCAGAGTCATCCGACTCATCAATCAATGGTAATGTCAGATCAAAGCACGGAGGGTCTAAATGGCAAAGATGAAGAATAGTCATGAAAATTGACTAAGGCAAAGCTAAAAGCACCCCTCTTGGAGAAAGACGCCCTTTAATTTGGAGCCTCAAACTAAGTTTTCTGAGTTAATAACTCCCAGGCATATCTCTTCAATATGGTTCTACCCCAACAACAAATCCGTCAGTAGTTGCCGAAGATCACCTGAACGATCTAGAGCGAGGATTTATAAGAGACACTTCAACCTGGAAAATGATGAAAAATATGCTCAACACTCAAGAAAGGACGCCTAAAAGTTCAAAGGCAATATGTTGACTTGAGTTAAGAGATTTTGGAGGCAAAAGAGGCCAAAAACTCCACAATCAGTGAAAATCAGCTTTTAGAACTCCAAATCAGGCTCAATCATGAGTTGGACGCCCAATTGATGCTTGCAATTCCAAATTTGACATATCAAAGCATCTAGGCATCCATTCTTCATTATTTCTTTTGCAGGTTGAGGATTAGAACAACAAATTGCTCTCAAGGACGTCTTTTCCAGATCTGGCAAGGGTTTTGGAGCGTTCTTCAATATTTTTTGAGGATCAGTGGCATAAGGAGTTCTCTTCTCAGAGGTTGAATTCAGAGGCAGATTTATACAAAGAGGAAGTCATTAACTTCCAATCCACCTCTTGTCTACTTCCTCTCTTTTGTCTTAAAATTCTTGCATGTCATAGAATACAGTAGGCTACCACAAATCTGACCAACTGGGTATGATCAACATATTTTTCCAGTAAAACCCATCTTTTCAAAATTTCCAAAAACAACAAACTTGCTGCCCCTATTTTTAGGGATTTTTCCGGAAAAGTCTTAGAATAAAAAATCTAACAAACTGAGTTTGTTCAGCATCAAAGCACGAACAAAACCCATGTGCCTGATTTTTCCCGGAAAAATACTTCTCGGCAAATGGTTATTTTTAAGGTTTTCCAGAATTTGTCTGAACATATCTATGTTTGTAGGCAATGATCAAGTTTTTCAGAGTGTAGTACTCTCAAGTTGAAATCAAAACCAAAATGGTCTTACTTCACCATTTCATGAAAACACTTGACACAAAGATGCATCAAGTAATGCTTGTATTCAAGTTGGACGCCTTGGAAGGCATGAACAACATCACCATTCAATGGATAGCCAAATGCGGAAGGTAGTCAATTCAAATACAGAGCTGCCATCAGGTTACTATCACACTACCTTCCACACTTCATGTCAAAAAGTCCAGATGACGCAGTTGCAAAGAAGGTTGAATAATCAAAAGTAGATTGCGTCAGGCAAAATCAGTCAACAAATGGAATAAAAGACTGTTGACCTATAGTGATGAGGTGTCAAACACTCAAGGAGGACGTCCTACCCTCCAAAAAGGCATTAATTATGACTGAAGTCAACTTGATGCCCCTTTCCAAGTTGACTCCAGATCTCCACAGATCATACATGTCAGATCCCACTAATCAAGGATGTCTAATTGACTTCCACGATTTGTGGATCTCAGATCTCCTTTAAAGGTGGATGTCTATTTTGGAGGCACATTTGTAATTTAAGTTCACTTTTAGTTAGGTGCAAGTCAACCGTGGTAGACTTCTAGTTTGATTTTTGTTTAGTTTCAGTTAACTGAAGTAGATTTCTAGTTAACTGCTTGCTCACCTACTTTTAGACATAGGAATAAATCTTGCTGATTGGCAAGAACTGATTGTTAACTCAAGGAGATTTTAGGGTTGCCTACTCCTTTGAGTTTCTATAAATAAGAGCCTTGGGCTCATTATTTGTTTAACCTTTTTTACTATGCAAAATTGCTGCGCCATTGTTGCCAGAGTTTGCTTGTTTGTATTTGTTCACTCTTGGATTAGAGTTTGTTGGTTGATCGTAATTGTGCATGATTTCGTGCCTTTGCTGTCCCAACCTTTGTAATTCTTTGGAAAAGCTTGAAGAAGAAAGTCAGATGGCGTATGCATATTTGATCTAAGTTTTGAGTTGATCCAACGTGTTTGTTCTCAATAGTTTTTTGTTTCAATCTCCTCCTCGGATAGGGTATCCTCCTCCTTGGATATTTTGTTATCGATTGCTATCGTTTGATGTTGTTTAAAGATCCAGATTTCAGCCTACACTTTGGACAGGGGTTCCTCCTTAGAAATCCCGATATCCATATCTTTGTGCCTTGTTGTGTCTAATACGTTGTTTCCCAGCCTATACCTCAGACAGGGGTTCCTCCTCCTTCACAAGTCTCAGATCCAACCTACCATAAAGAGTGTTTACTTGCATCAAACCTTATCCCGACATATATCCGAGAGTTCAGAGCCTCAGCCATATTCTACGGAGACGGCGGATTCAACTGATCCAACCCATCCATTTCGCTTCTATGCCCTCATGCTTTGTTTATCTTGAGGAGGTAAGATAGTTTAGAAGCTAGTTTAGTCGTACTTAAAATCTGCAGAAACCAGAGAAAAGCTTAGCTACGATGCATTGTGTTTATGTACCCTTGTGTCCTGCCGCTAAGTAAAAAAGATAGGAACCTTAGTACCCCTCTTTTTACGTAGAACATCAGCAAAGAGAGATCTTCCTCTCTATAATTTGAAGAGTAGTACTATAACACTTGCAATAGCTGTCTGTTTCCAATAAGCACTCCAAAGTTGCTAATTGAAATGCCAACATGCCTATTTGTTTTCAATTTGGCTTCTTACAACTAGATGGAGATTCAAACCTGCGACTCCCAACAAACCAATGCAATAATACTTTGTATACAAACTGTATAAAACTATATTGTATGTTTCAGAGGATTTGGCTCAATTTACTCCTTACCATTCCTTGATGGTGATAATCTACTGGTTTTTTGATTGTGAATGTTTTCCTCAAGCCATGAAGGCATCATGGTATAGAGATTGGGGTATGAGCATGTTGACATCATTTTCATAATCAATCTCTGAAGAAGACAATCCAGTGTCTTTGTAAATCCCACTTGTTTTGCCAGGCATTGTTTTGTGTACCATCACAAAGATATTACCACTAAAACATTATGACCAGTAACAACACTTGGATATGACAGTCGCTAGGCATGCTCAATGAGACATGAACTTATAAGACTTACTTCATAGACAAAATCTCACATTACAAACATGCCTAACTTTTTATTAAGAAAATAAGATAAAAACAAGATTCAAAACCTCCTAAAATGTCAAAAAAATTAAGTTAGAGGGTCTATAGACAAAAAGCCATGGGCTGACCTAAAAAACTATTTTTAAAAAAAAAAATGCACATGCATAAAACACATTTATTTAATTTACCTGCATTTTATTCACATTTTATTCACTGTTTGATCCATGTTGACCTGATTTTGACCATTTTTTTAATTGCCAAGGCATGGCAGGTTAGAATGATGCAATGTTGGTGCTGGGTATGTTTAAATGCAGTTGTACATGGTTTTTTTGGCATTTTTGTGACTGGTCTCAACACATCATTCATCAATCTCATAAATGTAGCTGATGCATTACATAGACCAAACAAAAGTACCCGATTCTTCATACAAACCTTGGTTTGTTTTATAATTTGTCTTCCATATGTTCTCCTTATGCAAATTTGACATTATCCACATTTAAGATCCATGTCAGTGAAATAGTTTGAATGCTGAAGTTGGTCTAAAAGTTCATCTATTTGTGGAATTGTATGCCTGTTTTTGATGTTGATTGTGTTCAAGTATTCATAATCTATGTACATCTTTTGAGAGCCATTCTCCCCTATACCATGATGATGGGTGACCCTTATGGTGAAGTTCTTGGGCATATGAATCCTTGTTCTAACAAGTCTTGATGTTGTTTCTTAACTTCATTGATCTCTACAAGCAATTTCTTGTACAAACCAATGTTAGGTAATGGAGATTTTGGCACCAAGTGAATCTCATGTTCAACCTCCCTCTTTGGTGGTAAACCTTTAAGAGACTGGAACACTTCTTGAAAAGAGTCTAACTTTATGTCCAATAAAATAAACCTCTATTTGTTTAATCCGTTTGCCTAACATTTCAAAATCTGTTTATCCTAAAAGGTCTTGGTTTCCACTTTAGTTTCAACTTTGAAAAGATTATGTTCATATTTTACCTTTTCTTTTGGTTGCTACTCATCACCCATCAACTCTTTTCTCTCTTTTCCTTGAGGCTCTTCTTTCATATCAAATTTCTTGCTAGAGCACGAATCACCATATCCATGGGTGTTTGGTTTCTAGTTGTGTGCTCTTGCCATTGGGAAATGGTTTCTTTGAATTGTCTCCACTATTCTTTTCCATCTCTCTGCCCAATTGATTCTGCATTCTTGTAGATATATCTTGATTGCAAAATGGCAATTCTTCAGCCTTGGTAGATCTTGTTACTGTCATACAAACCAAGCCGTAACTCCACAAAATCCAAAATAACTTGTTTTAAACAAGGTCTATAATCAATAAACTCTCAAGCACACCTACTTGCTAAGTCACAAGATTCGATTTCAAATTCGAGTTCGGCAACATTGAAATTCAGATGAAATTCGACAAGGAAAAAATTCAAAAGGTTAAAAATTCGGATTAAATTTGCCTTAATTTAATTATATTTAAATTAATTTAACATTACAATTTTGTATCAGTATATATTTAATTAATTTTTAACATATTACAAATTATATTATTAAAAATATAAATTTATATTAATAAATATAAATTATAAGTTATTAATATAGTTTATAATTTATAATAATATAAATTATATTATATTAATATAATATAATTTATAGTTTATATCTTAGTGAAAAAGCCAAATTTCACGACCAGTCAATATATTAGCCAAAATCTGTTTGTTTGGGTCAAATAAACAATACCCAATGGCGACTGAGATTGATGGAAGCTTAGAATTACCAGAGGCAAGCGTGCGGAACATAGTCGAACAAGATCAGCTAAAATGGATATTGATAGTTCCGGGGAAGTTAACGAAGAGAGTGACGCCCTGATTAGGTTCCCCATCGACTACCTTACCTTATCTTATCGTGCTTGCTGAAAGGGGCTTACTTACGCTCCGACTTGGGTTTCATTCCCGTGAGTAAGGTAAGATACTCCTGTTGTATACCCATTCTACTAAAAGGGAATCTAAGAAGTTGCCATGCGGCTCAGATGGATGGCAGCCAAGCCCGGAACAGAGCAGTATAATAACCCCCTGTTTCTTTCGATGAAGGCATTTCTCTTCTTTCCTTCATTGCTCCCATCCTGACACCCTAAAAATCTATTCAAAATCGTGAAAAAAAAATTAAAACAAGAAAAAAAATTATGGCTTATACTGTACGAATATAATTACGAATTTAAACGAATTTTTAATGAAATTTTGAAATTCGATTTCATAGATGATATTCGCCGAATACGGTGACTTAGCCTACTTGTATAATTTGCAAAATCACAATTGCTATTCTATTCGAGTTCACTTTAAATGAAAGTTATAATATGTTTGTTTGAATGCTTAAAAACTATTATTAGTGTTGTGTTGTAAAAGAAAACATGTACAATATGTGCAACTTTAAAAGAACATTGAGAAAAAAGAATAGGAATTCTACTCAATTTTTTATCCTAGAAACCCCAAGGTGGAGAAAACCAGCTACAGTGGTTATTGCATAGCTTCCTTAGTTTCCTTATGGCCAAAGATCTGGTACAAAGAGGATGAACTGGACAATTCACACTACAATCAATTGACACTTTGGTCATTCACTGTTTCATCAACACACTCATACCTTCAATTGGAAACTTCTAATTTTCTTATATTGCTCAAGGAGAGTCCTTTTTTGTACCAAGGACTCGCAAATGTTACACAAGTCAACAAATCAGCAATTATGCTTTTTGTTCTGGTGGCTTCAAATTTACAACCTAGTTTATTTGGCAGCTTTGCTTTTACCATTAGTTTTGAATCTGACTTCAATTAATCAGTGGTTTCATTATCATACAAGAAATGCCTGTTGTCTTGTTGCTGATTGTTTCTATTTTGATTGATTAAGGGGTTTTGAATTATCCTAATCAACTATGGTTTAGGTGTGATGGGTGGCATAGAGATTTCACTTTATGTAAAGATTACTTGATCACTGTTGTTCTGAGTTATATGGGCAATTCTTAATAGTTAGCCTTGCCGCTTACAAATATTACAAAACATTTTAGGATATCTTGCTCTTGTATGAACTTTGTTTCAGTAGTTTATGCACCACAAGTTTGTGTTGCTATTCTTTGTGTTTCCTTTCAACTCCATTGTTAGCAGTCCTTTTGAAGGGCCTCTATAGATGTGGGTTCATCTTTGTCACTTGCATTTGGAATCATCACTCTTCATTCTTGGCCTGGTGAATAATTTGATCACTCTCCTTATCCATTGTGTGGTTATAACCTAACACAAGGTTCAAACTAGATAAAGTTCAGCAAGGAAAAAATTCAAAAAAAAAAAATCGGTATTAAATTTGCCTTATATAATTTTTTATTTTTTTAAAATATAAGTAATATATCCACAAAATTGTCAAAATAGTTTAACATTGATAACTAGATTTGAAATCATTATAAAAAGATGACACATTTATAAAATATAAACCATAAGAAACATGTGAGATCACGATTGCGAAGATGTTCTTTTATCAAAAAGGTACAATAAGAGTCAAGACTTTAGAACTTCAAAAAAGCTCCAAGTCATCAAGAGCACTTGGCTGAGATGATGTAGCATCATCATCTGTATCACTACTCAATTCTTCATCTAAACTGTCAGGCTCATCTGAAACTGGCCCTGCTGATTTGTCCATGAACAATTTTAAATTGTCGTGAACATAGACAAGATCTCCCAACTTTCCAGACAACAATTTATTCTTCTTTTTGGAATGGATGTGGTCAAAGCAACTCCAGTTCCTCTCACAAGTTGATGAACTTGCTTCCTGACTCAATATTTGAATAGCAAAGTGTTGTAGCTCAGGATTTTGTGCTCCATAGGTCATCCACCATCTATACCCATGTACATCAATTTGTGCCATGTCATATTTGGTTGCCGACGTTCCAAACATCCCTTCTCCTCTCTTGTATATCCAACATTGATCTCCGATTAGTGCTGCAATTGTTGGATTTGATTCAAACTTTTCAATGGCTTTTAAAAGCCTGCCATAATTTCACAATCACCTCATCTATCAATATGAAATAACTTAGGCTCAAAAAAGCAAGTTGTTGCATGTAAAAGTGTGTGCATCATTTTCCATCTACAATCAATTGTCTCCCATATCTCCATATATTTTGCTTCTACATTATTTAGTGCTATTTGAATACCTTCCTTACAACAATCCATGTTTCATAAAGCATGCCAAGGCAAGGAGTGTGACCATCAACCATACGAAGCATGTCAACAATTGGCTCACATACATTCAAAACCTTTGCTCTAGTTTCCCAAAAATTGTTGTTTAAAAATGATTTGCTCTATGTTCTTTCCCTTAGGACCTTTAAAAAACTTTGAATTTCCCCACTCATTGCAACAAACAACATACCTCAAAGCTGCTTTATCTTCAACCACTCTTTTCAAAGTGATATAAAATGAAGCAAATCTTATGTCACAAGACCTCAACAACTCCCTAAATGCATGCTACCTATGAAGACTCAATGTGAGACGATGATTTCATACGAAATTTGCAATTGCTCTCCCTCTATGAATTTCTTCATGTACCCATGGGAATTTAGCCAAGTCATAAAGCAACAAATCTAGACAATTGGCTGCACATGGGCTTCAATATATTTGTGAGTACTCTACAATCAACTTCCCAGCTCCCACACAATTTATTGCACTATCAGTTACCACTTGAACCACATTTTCCACCCCTACTTCAAGAATGGATTACTCTAATATTTGAAAAATATAATCTGAAGTTTTCTTTTGGTTCATGGTGTCAATCACCTTCTATAATGTCCCCTTTTCTAGCTCGCATTGTTTGATGTTGTCATTAGCCTATTTCTCCTTGGTTCCATAGGCTAACCAGGGCTTTTAAGGAATCTTGACGATTTTCGGCCTAGGCAATTTTCATTGCAAGTCAATTTGGGGTGCCTGGAGGCTGTTTTGGCATACTTACTATTTTTAGTAAGTCATTAATGCTATTAATAGCAATTCATCAGGTGGGTCGTGATCTCCAGTGACAGTGCCTTTTCAATGGAAGATTGGTTTAATTTGTCTTTGCATTAATAAAGTTTAAATTATAAAGTTAAATCCAATTATTTAACTTTATTAATGTGAGCCTAACGTTAAGTGGGAAAATGAATGGTAAAAAGGGGCCCTTATTTTAAAATACATTAGGCATCAAAAAGGCAAAAAGGAAGTTTATTATTTATCCCACATTGGCTAAAAGTGTGAATGAGCTCTTATGAGAAGTTTATAAAAGTGTTGCAAGGGCTCACTTTCAGCCATGCTTGGTTATTATTTTCTCTTGGAGAATTTTGGGAAGCTTTGGCTTTCAACAGTTTTCAGGACGAAAACCCTCGAGCTTGGAGGCAGTGGATGGAAACCCATTGTTTGTTGGAGATATTATTCAGGTGTCTCACTTTGTGCTTCAAATTCATACTTCTGGTTATCCAATCTGACTGTAAGTTCAGTGGCTACGATTGAATATTTCTGTTGTTACTCTATTAAAGATTTGAAAGCAATATTCATATGTAATTTTAGATCTTTGTTCTAAAACTGTTATAATATGATTTACATTGAAATTTGCTTGCAAGTTATTGGATGAATAGAAATTAGTTTCATGCAAACTGTTTGTTTAAATTTTCTATGGAACATTTGGAAAAAAATTGGTGCAAATCTCCATAGGGGATATCTCACCTTCAAGAACATGCCTTCAGGACAAGCCACCAAAACATTAATCAATGGCCTTTGACATATATCTGACCATCTATCACTCAATATTCTACAACTTGACACTTTCCAAGATGCTTTAACCTCAACTAATTTCTCAATCACTCTATCTTTCGACCTCTGCAAAAGAGTTGTCCTAAAAGCCTCTGAAGAGGGAGGTGTGTACCCTTTGTCAAACTATGCAAGTTTTTGAATTGCATTATGAAAATGTTGATTTCGAGCTACATGAATGGAATAGCACTTGAATAAAACAAATCAGCTAATGCATCATCCACCTATTGTTTCTCTGATGGTTTCCAAAAACTTTTCAATGTTTCACTTTCTTTTGACACCCCTATGGCCTTGGGTAGACTAGAAGAGGAAGACATAACAATCATGAATCTAGATACATCATCTTCAATTCTTTGTTTCTTTTGTGCCTTCTTCATCTTTCCTACAATTGAAGACGAATGCTCTTTCTCTAAAATAACTCTAAGTTATAGGGTCACAGCTGGATATACAGTAACACCTCCACTTGCACACCCTGTAATACCAAGAAAGTGGTACATTACCCTTGTTAAACTTCTTGTAAAAGTATGTGGGCACTTGTTACAACTGATATTAACACCATTGCGGCTCACATGCTTCCATGTCTCAGAAGTTGATTTGTTCAGAGCCATTAAATTACAATCTGCACTTTTCAAAAGAAAAATAATATTTAATATTTAAAACATTAACTAAATTTTATTTAAAAAACATTAAAACAAAATATATTAATTTTAACTAAAGTTCACCCAACCAATCAAAGAATAAACTATACTGAGAATATATATTTCTTTTCTTCATTTTATATCAATCTTGAATGTTCTTAAGTAGCAAAGGAAAATTGAAAACTGATTGAATCAATTATATTAAATGAGTTATTATAAGATTTTTTGTGGTCTACAATTCAATCACCTACTTTTGGTGTCTCAACAAAAGCATTTCAAAGAATACAATTCGGTCAGGTTTCAATTTTTTTGCAATGTAATCATATCCTATTACAATTTGATGCCTTAAAATTTTAGTTTTGCCTTATATTACGATTTGGTAAATTCTTATGCTTCAGATAAATACTCTCCTATGAAATAATGTAGAAAGATATATGGTCACAATCTCTTTTACAGATGCAAACCATTCTACTTGATTTAAGTACAAACAAACCATTTACTATAAAATGTTTGATTGACTATTGTAGAGTTTAAGTTTGTTCATTATTCATAATGAAAATTGAAAACTTCTATAGTTTCCTCTTATGGTAGATTATTTGATAGAAAGTTTGGTAAAATTGACAAACTTGATAAACTGGAGAATCTTGACATTAGAATGGTATAATCTAGTGATATTTGGAGTTTTTTGAGTGCATCTCTTACTAATCAAGACACCTACTCGGATGTTCTTCAACAAATGTAAATCCCATTGGTTCTTTTTTCACCAATCATATGCATTAAATTCCCTCTGTAATTGTTTTGTAGTTGACTGTTCTGTAAGACTATAAGTTGAAACCACTTTAATTTTATTGTGGAAACTTGACATACTTTATTAAAATGACTGTGAGTCTATGACCATAAACTATAAAGTCTAATCCTAATATTTTTTATAAATTAAATGACCTGCCTCTAACTTTCATTTAATTGTTCATTGCGCCTAGCATATGCTTGCATTTTCAAGGTTATCATTGTTAATTGCTTTAGCATAAATATGAAACACAACTTTCTTCACTATATGTTATTTCTTGATTCAAATGCTGATTAGTTTTTTTGTGTTTCGACCAATTTTGGAATACACAATTCTAAAGCTGTTTTTAAATAGATAAAAAATCCCAAAAAACAAATAAAAAAATGACGTGACCTACCTGGATGCGCCACTATTGAAATTGTCCAGTCACCTGAGCTAAGTCATAAAATTCCATTTGTCTAGTCACAAGAGCAAGAGCCAGGAAAATTGCAGCGGAAAATCCCCTATCGTGACGAAAAACCCTAAGCATGACAAAAATGGAAGGAAATCGTGGCGAAAATGCAATTCCAAAAGTCATGACAAGTCTCAAATTGAGAATAACAACTCACGATGGGTCTCAGATGTGTGTTCATAACGACCAGCGAGTCCCATTTTATAAAGAACTTCGCAAACCTTAGAAATCACTTTACGAAACCCTAAAAAGCAATTTAAAATAATATATTTTAATGAAAAAACGATGCTTTTTCTATACCAACAAATTCGGTGAATTTGAACGAATTTTAAATAAATATTTCAGATTTGAAAAAATCCAAACTCCATGCTTCAAGTTCGCTGAATTCGGTGACACAAGTTATAACTTATAAGTATCTCCTTATGATGGTGTGATAACATCGGTTTTCTTCGTAGCAAGGGTAATAACCCTTCTATGAATCAAAATTTCTTCAACTCATCAATTGTGTTCTTCTCTTGCCACTTTAGGTCTTCAATTATATACATGTGAACTCTTGTTCTTGCCTTGTTGGGTGGTGTATATTTGGGTAGTGATTTGATCATTATCTCAAAGAAATCTGATCTATTTTTCAGAGGCCTTGTGAAACATCTCCAATGTGTTCTATTTAGATGGCAAATCTATGGACCAATCTATGGCTACCGCTCTTGAGTGTGGCTAAGAATGATCAGAACCTATGTTGAGTATTAGTCTTCATGTTAATAGTCCTTATAGTTATCCATTTTCTGTAATGGCAAACAAGGTCCTCTTAGTAATCATCAATGAACTTAATAACTTTTCTCCCTCAAAATTATGGCCCACTATATTAACCTTGTTACTTTTCTTGCATGATTTCCCTCCTTTGGAGAGTTTGTCTTGCACAATTTAATGCTCCTTCAACACTTCCTAACATGTCTTGATCTCTAACTCTACCTTCTATCGAAACAATTTGCACATTTTTTCGCTCTTTGAGTTAGTTTTACAAATTATATTTGTATCAAAGTGGGTATTCCTACTTGTAGGAGAAGAATGAGTGTATGCTACTCATGTGACAAGGATAATTTCGAGGAATGGGAGAACTTGTAAGTGTTTCAAGGAAAAATTGGTTCAAGAGGTTGGAGACTGCCACAAGCAACCATGGTAGAAGAATTTAGAGACCCTTGTGGGAGAGGGTGTAAGAGATTGGAGAAAAACATAGACAAAATGCAAGGAAGTGAAATATTTTAGAGTAGACCCACTTTCCATTGGAGGAAAAATTGGAGATAGAAGCCTATGGAGGTAATATTGATGCTGAAATGTTGAATAATGATTTTGGAGTTTGATGGTTTTATAGATGAGCAAATGATAACATTAACAAGATAGCTATGTAGAATTCCTTATAAATGATTTTGGAGTTTGATGGTTTTATAAATGATTTTGGAGTTTGGAGTTTGATAGGCCATTAGGCTATATGGTAGGATAGCTATGTAGAATTCGTTATGGCTCATGGTATTCTATTATTCTAACTAGAGTGAATTCAAAGATTTGTTGAGAGGCCAAATTTGCTTCTTGGCTATGAGAAAGAAAGGAAGGTGAAGTGGATGTATTTGAAGCAAAAGTAGGGCTGGTGTGTTAAAAGTTTACACAATTGAAATACTTGAGCAATCCATCATTATGGACATTTCCACAACAAACTTGAAACTATTGGAAAAGCACTTGAGATGGTTGCATAGCCACATGATGTGATGAATCTATCTTCTAGAGGCTAGGAATGTTGTTGGTGCATCTTTCATGGAAACTCTTAGAAATTCACTTGATCTCCCCTTCTACTTTGGTTTTGAACTCTTTCCAAAAACACTAAGATAAAACTTCTCGTTTTACTTTGGTTTATACACACAAATACATACATACATGCATATATACATATACATATTATATATTCTTGTCCTTTTGTTGTGAGTTCTTTCTGATAAAACAAAAGGCAAAGTTATAATATACCCAGTGCTTTTATAGTACATAGTAGCTTGATATGTTGTTGATACTCAAAATTTTAATAGCTTGGGTACATCATTGACAGTCAATTTTATATGTTGTATCATTTGGAGAGCACGCTGCAACATTTTTTGCTTGGTAACTTCCTTTAGTGATGCTAGAAAGAGCTCAAAACCAAATTACCTAGAGAATCAAAGTTCAAATAATTCATGAGAATGCAAGTTACTTGAATATAATCATGTAGTAATTGTTGGCTTCCTCAAACTTTGAGGTTATTTGTAATGTTCCCTTCCTAGATAGTGCAGCTGGTTCAGAGGTTAGCCTATCATTCTGATCCTCGTAGGTTGACAGACATGTATAGAGGATCACTTGAGGCAGTATCCTACATTCGGGAACCTTACTCCATCAATTGATTTAGGTTTGGGCCTTTGCAGACTCTCACAGAGTGTTTTTCAAATACTTACTATTTTTAGTAAGTCAGGCAGACAGGGGTTACTATTTCTGGCAGGGCACCTTTTTCAGTTGGTCAGTTCAGTTTCGACCCAGTTGGATGATTTGATGAGCAAACAATGATTATCGGAGGATTTGATAATTATTTAAAAAGATTATTAATTTGACTTTATATTATAAAGTCACTTTAATGAAATATTAAAATGTTTATTAAAGGGCGAATTATAAAGTATTTAATACTTTATAATAAAGGTGAAATGTTATAATTAAATAAGTATTCATTACTTATTTAAGTGGGACGCCTTTTATTAAATAAAATGCCTAAGTCTAAAAGAGGCAAATTTATATCATTTAAATGGATTTTAAATGATTTATGAAAAGGGTCGAACTTTTGAGAAGAGGTATATATATTTCCTCAAAGACAAATCGAAATCATCCATGATCATTATAATTTGTCTTATTTTCTCTCTGAGAATATTGGGGTTTGTGAAACAAGGGTTTTTGTAGACATTTGATTTTGGAGAACGTTCCCTCTTCGGAATCTGACATACTGAGGCTGTAAAATACCAGTTGAAGCTTGTCCATCAACGTGGCTTTATCCAGAAGTCATACAGAGCTTACAGTGAAGTTTTCAATTCAGTTTTTGGTTCTATTGTTCACCAGGGAGAATCGGTTTTCAGAGACTATCTGTTGTCTGGCAAGTGGCGCACTTCCCAAGAAGGTACGGCTGTATTTATTGTTGCTGACAGGTCGTACTTGCTGCTGCAAGGGCGTTTCTTCTCCTGGCATCCCAAACGCCTATAATTTCAGCCTTCCATCTTCATCATCTTGGGCGCATAGGCAAGGAGAGTCCATTTCCGCATTTATTCATGAGGAGAGGTCAATATCTAGCTGGGCCGTACTTTGTCTTCATTCTTCCAGGCGGCTGCAAGTAATAATCAGGTTCTTTTAAATAATATCATATGTTTACTTCTCCTGTCTCCGAAATAACATTGTAGTTGCTCAATAATGATAATAAAATCATCTACCATTGTTCTAGGAGTCATTTCATGCTTTGTTATTTATTTATTTATGAATTTATCTCTATTTATTTCTCAAAATCGCAAATCCTTATTTGCTGCAAAAAAACCACAAAAACATCAAAAATTTCAGAAAACAAAACAAAAAACACAGTAGTTTCAGTCAGTGATTGGGTTGAGAGACACCAGGTTTCTTACATTATTTCATAGTTTGCTATTTGTGCACCGTTGTCTTTTATAAGGGTTTAGATTTCTATGCTTTAAGATATTTCATTACTAGATGTTACCAAAAAGCCTTTGAATGTTTATAGTATCTTACCTTTAACTCCAATCACCTACTCCCTCAAAAAAGTGGTTTTATTTTATAATAACCCCCTTATAATTTTTTTCAATTTTTTACAACAACACTTCAACAAGGGCATCCGTCGCGTTAGCCAAATCATAAACCAACACTGGAATGCAACCCTACACCAAGAATGTACACCAAGATCCTAATGATGGGCAACGTGTGAGGATATGGCGCCGAGGGTCGTTAGCTTGAAAACTGAATGCTGAAATACAAAGATGCAACTCAACCACTTATTCA